>JAQISU010001239.1:25085000-25500000 GCA_029339505.1 Unio delphinus | reverse complement strand
CATTCCCTCTCCGATACAAAGTAGTTCTTCTCGGCAACAGACAACTTCCGACTGCCGTATGCGACAGGGAAAAGCGTTTTGTCATGCTCCTGTAGCAGTACTGATCCCAGTCCTGTGTCGCATGCATCGGTGCGAAGAACGAATTCCTTATCCAAATCCGGTAGACGAACAACGGCGTCGGATGTAAGTCTAGCCTTCAGTGTTTGGAAAGCGTACTCACACGCATCTGTCCAAATAATGTTACTCGGGGTCCGTTTCTTGGTTAGGTCGGACAACGGCCCCGCAATCGCGCTGAAATTAGCGACATACCTCCGATAGTATCCAGCCAATCCAAGGAATGACCTCACCTCCGTTTTCGTGGTGGGGCGTGCGGCGTTTCACAGTTGCTCCACCTTCGACTTCTCTGGAGAGAGCGTGCCTTGGCTCAGGGTATGTCCTAAGTAGTCCAATGTTCTGAAACCAAGGTGACATTTGGAAGGGCGGGCTGTCAAGCCCTCCTGACGTAGCCGCTCCAAAACGTCAGCTAACAGGGTGAGGTGTTCACCCCATGTCTCTGTAGCTAACAAGAGGTCATCCATGAAGTTGTGGACACCCCTATCGCGCAAGGGCTCCAACAACTTCCGCATCATCCTGGTAAAGATGCTGGGCGCGTTTTGTACCCCGAACGGCATAACCAGCCATTGGTATGTCCCGTCGGGAGTAGCAAAAGCAAGCTTCGGTCGGTCTTCTTTCCTTACCGGAATTTGCCAATACCCCTTGGACAAATCCAGCTTGGAAAAATATTTCGCTTTTGAGACCGAAGCGAAGATATGTTCCGGGTCAGGTAACATTTCGACTTGAAATTCTGTCACCTGATTCAGCTTCCTGTAGTCGACGCAGAACCGAAGGGTGCCGTCTTTCTTCTGCACTAGGACTACTGGTGAGCTGTACGGAGAGTCGGCAGGTTCGATTACCCCCAAAGCAATCATCTGCTCAATTTCCTCCCTTACAACTTGTCGTTTCGCGTGGGGCAAGGGGTAGGGTTTCCGCTGCACTAATCGGTCGTCCACCAGCTTTAACCCGAACTCGACAAGCGCCATCCTCCCGGGTTTTTCTGTTAACACGTCGGAATACCCGGCCAGCAAGGTCTCTATCTCGTCCCGCTGGCCATCAGTTAACATGGGGTCACACTCCACGTCTGACGGAGTCTCGACCCTCGTTAATGGACAGCTCGGGACAGTGTTGGCACCTTCCGTATCGCCTTCGGCATCCTCGGTGACTATCGTGGCGACAACAAAATCGCTTACGGTCTCCCTTTCCCGGTACCTCTTGAGCAAATTGGCATGGTACAATTTCTCTTTCGTCGGTAGCCGTATCCGGTAGGTTTGACCTCCGACCTTCTCGGTAACGACGTATGGACCCTTCCAGGAAACTTGCAACTTGTTGTGTTCCTGGGGCAACAACAACAACACCTTATCCCCTACCTCAAAATGACGTGGTTTTGCGCGCTTATTGTATTTTTTCGCCTGCTGAGCCTTAGCTCGTTTGAGATTATCTTGCGCGAGAGAACAAACCTCTTCCAATTTGTTGCGTAAGTCCGCGTACAAGAGTTCAAAGGGAGAGAACCCCAAACTCGCTTGTGGTACTTCCCGGCATGCGAAAAGCATGGCAGGAATATACCGGTCCCAATCCTTGGGGCGGCCTTTGCACAATTTCTTGAGCGTGTGCTTTAGAGTCATATTAAACCTTTCGACCAGTCCGTTACATTGGCGGTGATACGGTGTAGTCGTGAGGTGCTTAATTGACATGAGACGATTCACCTCCGCCATCACACGACTCATGAATTGTGTCCCTTGATCGGTCAAGATCTCGTCGGGCACTCCGACTCTTGACCAGATCGCAAACAGAGCTTCCGCGACGGTTTCCGTGTCAATATTACGCTATGCTACGGCCTCCGGATAGCGTGTAGCATAATCGACGACCGTTAAAATATACCGATTCCCGTGCGCAGACGCGGGTTTTATCGGTCCGATTAAATCTATGGCGACACGTCTAAAGGGTTCATCGATAAGGGGCGTACTCCCCAATGGAATGGGTCGATGATCCGTTTTCGCTGCCATTCTCTGGCATTTGTCACAGGAGAGACAGAACCGTTTTACGTCTCCCTGGACCCCTGGCCAGTAAAACTCTTTTACAAGACGGTCACGTGTCTTAGCAATTCCCATGTGTCCACCCATGAGACTTTCGTGTGCAAGCTTCAGCACTTCAGAACGCTTTTCCTTTGGCACGACGACTTTCTTAAAGTGTTCGTTGTGTTTCCTGGCGTGGCGATACAAGATTCCCTTCTTGTAGACAAACTTCACCGCGCCGTTCGGAGTTTCCCTTTCCGTTCCTGTTTCTGCGTGTTTATGCAACTGCGCCAGAGTTGCGTCTTCCTGTTGAAGCTTCCTCAACTCAGCTGGAAGAACATTACTAACCGGTGTCGATGTAACTTGGATCGGCTTCGGTCTCGGCTGTCGACTCATGGCCCTAGTCTCAACAGCACTCACTGGCATAGGTGTACAGGTTTCGGGGTTCGGCTGGGGTAACACATAACGGAATCCCAATATGACGTCATGTGATAGTCCCTCCAAGCAATCAGCTGAAATTTTCCCCTTCACGTATGGTGAATCGAGGTCAATGACAGCTACTGGCAATGAGTCACGCGCGCAGTTCGCGTACTGAACTTCTATTACCTCTACTGTATAGTCCTCTGGCTTGACATACTTCTTGTCGACAAGCGCGGGGATGCTGCACCCAGTGTCATACAAGATGGTGGCACCTTCACCATTGACAGTTGCGGCCGCAAGGTTGGCTGGGCTGCGACTCGCTTCCGGCACGCACTCCTTCCTAGCAACGACATTCACCTGGGTCTGCCTGTCCTTGGGACAGTCCCTGGCAAAATGCCCCAGGCGCTTGCAGTTAAAACACGTCGGCGGCCCTCGCCGATTTGCAAGTCCTGGTTTCGTGGGTGAGGCCTGCCCATGTCGATAGGTGGCATCCCTACCTGTAGGTGCTCCTCCAACCTTCCCGTCGCCCTGACGGTTGCGGACAGCCGGCTCAACCTCCCCCATACGACGCGACTCAGATGGTCGGGGTCGATCCGCGCACCCGGAACCTCCACTCTTCGAGTGCGCCTGCTCGTATCACTCCGCCATGTTAGCGATCTCTTCGAGCGTCCGGTGTTCTCTTTCGGCTAAGAAGACTGTCAATTCGCGACGGTAAGTACCCAGGACATGTTCCTTGAGTATTACCTCGCGTAGCCCGTCGTACGTGCGTTCGACTTCAGCCATTTTCATCCACTTGTCAAATAAACCTCGAACACGGTTGTTGAGTTGAGAGTGGGTCTCTGTTACCTTTTTCGCCGAGTCCCGAAAAAGTTTCCGGTAAGTCTCGGCGGTCAGCCGATAATGGCAGAGAAGGGCCTTCTTGAGGGCATTGTAGCCATCAGCCTCTTCGACAGCTAAGCCGTGGTAGACTTCCCGAACGGCACCTTGCAAAAAGGCTGAGACATTAATGGCCCAGTGCTGTTCAGGGACCTGATGAGCGTGTGCGAGTTTCTCGAACTGCACGAGAAAATCGTCAATAGCCTCCTCCCTGTCATTGAAGCGTGGCATGTTGATCTGTACCATCCGGTGGTCGATGAATGGTCGGCCGGTCGTTCCAGAGCTTGTACTGGTGTCGTCCTGTCCGTTGGTCCTAGCTTCAACTCTCACCTTTTCCATCTCCAGAGTGTGGGCGAGTCTGGCTAGCTCTTGATCCGCAGCTATCTTGGCTAGCTCTTGGTCCGCAGCTATTTTGGCTAGCTCTTAGTCCGCAGCTATCTTGGCAGCTATCTTGGCTAGCTCTTGGTCCGCAGCTATCTTGGCTAGCTCCTTCTGTGCTTCTCTCTCTCCGCTGCTTTTCCGGCCTTCCATTCCTTGATCCTTTCTTCTATAAAGGCCGCCAGGCGATCTCCCTCATATCCGAGATCTGCAGACCCCATAGCTCGATATTCCTTTATCATTTGCCTTTCGGTGGCCATTATAACTAATGTAAAGTGATACCTTGTCTCAATATTCTAACAAGACACAGATACTTGTAATACAAGTTTAAATACTTACCTGTCGATAGCAACTAATTTCGTTCAGGTAAGATATTTGTTCGACATCTGCTTCACCAGTACTGCTAGTAATGGAAGGTCTACAAAGCATGCACATATGACAATAAAATGCAAGATGAGAAAATCATAAAACAAATACAATGAATGGAAAATATCTCACTCTGTTCCCTAATACTCCTACAAATAACTTTAGGTCCTAAAATAATATATGTCTAATTCATATCCCGGACGAAGCGCCCACTGTGAAGAGTCTCGTGTAGTCAGGATGGGGTTCTTCCTATAGACTTTAAAGAATTATGAGGAAGTTCCCCTGGTCCGCATTCAGAATGTTACTTCTGGACAATATATTATATATGGCTACGAGCCCCCAGTCAGCAATGCCGACAGTTAAATTAAAAGAAATACAAAGATGAAATTTAAACAATAACAATTTAATAAATGAAAATTTCAAAGATATTAAGCAATCAATGTCACTCTTGACCCAATGATCCCTAGATCATCATTTGATTTCAGTGTGAGAAATATTTTCCCTTCTTGGGTGTTACTCATCTAAATCTATCTCCTTTCGTCTTTCTCTCCTTCCGATTCCTCTACTTCCGTTTCCTCTTCTATCTCTACTTCTGTTTCCTCTTCTCTCTTCAATCTCTACTTCCGTTTTCTCTTCTATCTCTACTTCCGTTTCCTCTTCTACGGTATCTCTTGAGGTCACCCGAAATTCACTCGGTATCTCTCAAATTCACTCGGAATTCTCTCCTTCCGATTCTTCTCAACGTCACCCGAAATTTCCCCGGAATTCTCTCAACGTCACCCGAAATTTCCCCGGAATTCTCTCAACGTCACCCGAAAGCTTCCTTTAAAGCTATCTTAAGATTTCCTTGATTTCCAAAATCTGAGTATGCCACCAATTTTCGTCTGGCCGTACGGAGTTCTACTTCTCTTCTTATTGCAGCAAACTGACTAATTCCTACTAAGCATCGGGTATTATCTCCAATCTTTCGAACAAAGTCCCACCCACATCCCATTTCGATTGGAGGGCGATCGACTCTGGTCAGTCGTTCGACTGTCAATCATCCGAATGTCTGTCTGTGTCTCTATCAATTGTTACAGTCTTCTTATTTGGCGCTGTCTTGTCCTTTGATGTGGTTACGTCACCCGTCCGCGATGGACACAGTCTCCTCTCCCCTCGAGAGCTAACACAGACCATCTTACGTAAGGGGATTAGCTAACTTAGAACAATTTGAAACATCACAGCGGGGTCAGGCAGACGTACAATTTATACATGTACAAGGCCAGTCAGAATCACAAGTTATACCTACAAACAAGGGGTTGGGGTAAAATCGTCACATCCTCAAATATACTTTACGTGTCATGTAATTACAAGCACAGTTTGATCGAAAGATTATGGACGAGAACATATATATGTGTATGGTTTAAGGGGTCATCAGCACTGAATACACAGTAAGATAGAACATACTTTACGTCAATGGCGAAGTGTAAAATAAATGTTAAAATCTTTAGAATAATAAAACTCCTCTCACTTTCTCTATCATATACATATATATATATATATATATATATATATATATATATATATATATATATATATATATATATATATATATATATATATATATATATATATATATGATACAGAGAGAGAGGAGTTTGGTAAGCTAATAACTGACAAAATGGACCACATTTTGAAAAGACATTAGTTTGGTTATATACTTGAGTTACATATTTGTTCCAGCCTCTTTTACGCTAAAACAAAATGTTTATAGGACGCAATATTTGGGATATTTTGTGCACAATGTGTTGTATATTCAGCCTTTTTTAGATGCCATGTTTGAAAGTTAGCACAATAGCAAACGTTTACACGCCTTAGACATACATTTTCGGGTAAGTTTTAAATTGGGTTCATAAGTACTATATTTATCCAGTAGATATATAATTCATGTGTTCTTGCCCAGCGGAAACTATATAATCTTTTTAAAATTGTAACCGTGTAGGACCATATAATTCATTAATAAACCTTTCATCTGGGCATCCGATTTTGAATTGCAGTTTCGAAGAGCTAATATATAACATTTCATCAAACAATCAAGCTCATAAATAAAACTCGTGTACACATTGGAATATTACACAATCACAACATGTCCAAACAAAAGTGATTAGTGTAACAAGGTCATGTAACTACATATGGGGTGTATTCATAATAACGAAACATGAAGGCTGGTGTACACTATTGTACTGTTATACTTCTCAACGTTTAACATCAATAGAGTATAGTGTAAAAAAAACAGCTATACAACAGAGCTTTTGTTCTTTCATTATTTTCCTTCACCAAACAATTAAAAACTCTTATACACAAATTCTTCATCAATTTGTTGGACTTGTATTTGCGCGTGTAAAATGTTAGTGAAACACGAAAGAGATACACACACAAACACACACGTACCCACACACATACAGACAAACAAACATACAGACAGACCGACAGACATACATAAATACATAGAAACTTGTTCATTCATATATGCATATATACATACACACCCATATACATGTATACATCCGATAAATGTATGACCAACACAAACATCTTGTACTCATTATTTTTAAGATCAAACAAGTTTAGTCTATAGCCAAATTAAACTGCAAGATCATGTACAATATTGCACCCTTTATTGGGTTTGTCCTAATATTACATTTACGTTTCCTAGAAAGGATATTAACGGTAGAAAGAAATTATTTTTTCACATATTTAGTGCAAAGTGGTATTTGCAATATGTGTAAGCTATATCACTATGATAAATTTCGTAACATCTGAATTGTTAATGATTGCTTCATTGATGTCATCACAAAAGTTCACATTTGTACCTTTCTACCAGCCTTTGATTTGACATGCTCACTGTAGTTTTAATACCGGGACGATTCGAGTTCATATTAAGTGGCCAAATTATTTAAGTGTTATATATCTTGCCGAGTGACATCATCACATATTCTTATGTAGAATTCGTTCTTAAAATCCCTTTTCTACAATATCTACTTTGGATTAATCCTGGCTGTGGGATAACATATTTTCCAGGGATTCGATGAATTGCAAAACTGTCCATCTCAACTATCACTGGTAGGGTTACATTTGTCACCTTATCTGCAAACCTTGCACTGACAGTGTTTATTTTATTGTTCAGGGAAGCTGGAACATTTGATGGTTTTGTTATAAGTGTTGTTTATTATGGTTCGCAGTATTCATGGCTTCCTTAGAGCGATCTTCATCTTGTTCACGTTAAACATTTAAGTATTAACTGTCTTTACCCGAGCCTACTAATTATCGTTTTAACCGGTGCAATTTAAGTTCACATATAGTGAATTGTCTCTGCTACTCTTTTGTTTCATTCACATATGAATTTACGCTTCTTAAATGCAGTCGACTGTAGGTTCATTGAACCGTTAGGACACGTTCTTGGACTCTTAAGTCATCTCCGGTCATTTTTATAATTAATGGCAGTACCTATTTGGAGAATGTCCTTCTGGAGTATGGAAACACTAATGAAATCTACACTAACCATGTTCTCTGATTGCGAGCTAGTAACTGACTTGGAAAATGGTTTGAAATGATGTCGTATGTGTGTTTTATAATCAATGAATTTTTTAATTAATTACACCCCAAGCAACTACCCTGTAACCATGTTCTCTGATTGCGAGCTAGTAACTGACTTGGAAAATGGTTTGAAATGATGTCGTATGTGTGTTTTATAATCAATGAATTTTTTAATTAATTACACCCCAAGCAACTACCCTGATAAACAATGCCATTCTATAAGCAGAACAATATTCTTTAGAGGAAAGATAAATTGGTTTAGGAGTGACGGTATGAAATGGTTTAGTATACCATATTTAAATTCTCCAAAATAATAAAAGCTGTTATCTTTATAATTTGCTCCTTTATTAGCTCTTGTGGCTTCCCGTTCAAGAAATGTTTTCAAAAGGGCCTGTACACATTGTGTGAAACCATGAAAACGTTTTTGTTTTAAATGCAAATTAAAAGATGCTTAATAAAGTAAACGGTATTTGATATAAACACCAACAACCGTTATGATATCTATTTAGTCATATATCCTATTTGATATTTTACACCACATTTCAATTTCCAGCTCCAGCTGAGTAATATGGACGAAAATGAGTATTTTGCAATTTAGTACAATTTTCAAATGTTTTAATAAGATATATGTTGCATAAATGAAAATAATAACAACAAGTATATCTAATTTGGTGTTAATAAATGACCACAGCAATTTATGTAGATACTTACAATTTTGGCATTGTTGTCATGTGATTCACTATGCAAAAACAAATGAAAATGGTTCAGGACATCACTGAATATCGTCGTACCATATTTACCATCCACTCGGGTTTGAACAAACCAACTTTATTTTTGGTGTGCATGAATGTTAAGTAAATCTTTAAAATGAATCCATGTATTTTAATTAAATATATTTACGTGATACATATACAGTTCGTGTTCCAAATTAGACTAAAGCACTGGATACATGTTGTTTAAGTTTCATTGTTCAACAAATTTTTCGAAGTAACTGTTCAATTTGTATTTATTACTGTTCCCTAACAAAATATATATCTAGTTCTAGTCTAGTTTTTAATGTACAGATGACACTTTCTACTCTAACTCTAGTGTCCATATTCATGATTCAGAAACATAATCAAATTATTTTTTTAAAAATGTTTCTTCGTTTTTTTCTTAAAGAAATATCAGACTCTTTTAGACAGAGTCAGCATAGTTGCATATCGTCAAAATTAGATTTACTGAATAATAATATTTACTTATTGCATTTTTGCTTCTACGTGTTGAGAAACATTTATACTTGCAACATTTATTTAGATACCTGCATGTTTTTCCTTGTTGACAACTATTGCTCTTTACGAAAATTAGTTTTACGACAGCGTTGCTGCTCTTTTGCTTCAATTATTTATGTCGAGCTGTAAAAAATTATTAACCTATGTACCATATGGAAATACGAATTGTTAAACAGAAAGGAAATTGCTTGTAGCATAGTTCCTAGTCATATTTCGTATATTAATGTCCGCACAGGAAGAATGGAATTGTTTGATCAGGTAACTCCATACAAATCGATATACATATGTTTGTTTGTTTCTGTTTTCAATGAAGTTTCAAATTGAGAGGAGATGTCGATTCATGCATTGCAAACATCCAACGACCCGAACATGCATGCAAACGTATTTCAGTGCAGCTCCTGGAACCACGTGTGGAATACATATGGTAATCGCTCCTTAAATATATATATATATATATATATATATATATATATATATATATATATATATATATATATATATATATATATATATATATATATATATATAGATAGATAGATAGATACATTATATATATATATATATATATATATATATATATATATATATATATATATATATATATATATATATATATATTTCACTATGTTTGTCTTCCTCTCTCGGGTACAAATTATTAAGAACATCATGTTGGATTTCTAAGTTGAAAAACTCATGAATCAGATGACAGTTCGTTCAAATATCTATGACGTATGCAACTTAATGTATATTAATTAAATAACATTTGGATTTATAAGAAACCGTTTAATATCTTGTACAATGATTCCAACTTAAATATAGTCATTTAGTGTGCTTTATTTACCTAATTGCAAATCAATTAAATTAAGAAGCCTATTTTTATAATGCTTCGAAATATATCGATCCGCATTATACCTTTTAAATTATGCAAAAAATTATTTTTCTCTTTTTGTGCAGTGGTGTCAACAGGGACAGTGTGTTGAGATTCATCATACATAAGTGAGTACTCATTTCAGTTTATCTTGAACGTTTTAATAGTTTTCATGCCAGATTCGTCATTAAAAGGATGCAACATAAAATACAGCGCAAATGAAGAGCCAGGCTGTTTCCTTTGCAAAGATACTCCAGTTGCCTCTATATCATCTGCATCCATTGATGGTAAAATAAATAGACACAATGCAAATATGCACTTCAGATTTATCTGCATATAATCTTTTTATTAATTTATTTGCGATGCATTAAACGTTTTTGTTCATTTGATTATAATCTTACAATGATGATGGTATTGACGAGGGCAAAAAAAAATATTGTGACGATGACGATGATAAATAGTATATGCACTTGACTTTAATATTTAGTAAAGCATCACTACTACAATTTCTTCGAGTTGAAAATTAATTAAATCAGTCCCTTGTATTTTCCAGGTCCATATTGCAGTCTTCCAGTTTTAGCCAATCACGAAACTGGAATATATTTCGGGGTTCAGAGTTGCGTGACAATTTACTCAAACTTTTTTTTATCATTACTCACTAATTCTGGATAAACGTAGATGCTTACAATATATTTGCTATGTTCAGAGCAGACGATTGACTTTAGCAACTGAACAATAGGTGATATTAAGTTTCAATCCAGTCTGATAACTTGTTTAATGTGTAGCTTTAATGTCATGAAAAAATACGTCCTACGAAAACAAAACTAAATCACCTCACTTTTATGTTGGTGTCCTGATTACTTTATTTGAGCAGATTTATGATGTTGTAATGGCTATTTTCTGTGTTGTATTAAAATACATAGCCTTTGTACCATTACAGTTGTGTTTCTTATTTATTTAGTGTAATTGTGTAAGAACAGGCATAAATACAGCAAATATGCCATTTATTTCCAAATCCGAAAGGAGTGTTGTGTCATTATTAACTTCATTTCTAAAACGTCAAATTCTCCGCTATCAATCTTGCAATACTAACCTAATTTATGATCCTGAAATCCGACCAAAGTTAAAAGCAAGAAACAATGAAATTATAATTGTTGCTAAAATGTTTTAATTGGTATGTTTGCAACCTATTTGTAAATATCAATTATTAAGAAGTTATATTCGTTTGAATAAGGCAAAAAGTAGTTCACCACCTAAAAGGTCGTTCGTCAGTGACATAAGTAAATAAAGGAAGTGCTTTGTGTCAATATGAGAACAAAATTTGGTTGACTAATGGGACAACTATGCTAGGATGCGAAAGGTCGATCGAAAGAATTATTCTACCCCGTCGGTTTCAATCGATATAGTAAACCTTCTGTTTCAATGTTTGTGACAAAGCTTGTGGAGAGTAATATAAGGAATTACTATTTGACAGCTGGCCAAGTGAGCTTTAAGAATTTGTATATGTGGAAGCTGGCAATTAATATTGTTTATTGTTGCGTACCGATAAATACAAAATACTGTATAATACATATCAAAAAGAGAAACACTAGATCAGTCAGGCAATGAAGAAAACAAAAATGTACAGTAGGCATTATGTTCAATTCATCATGTCTCCTAGATGTGATTGAAATATTTCACAATTGTAGCAGGTCAATGTCGGACAGAATAAAATACCTACGCGTTTACAATTCTTGAAGACAAATGTATGCTCAAAACTATTTTGTATCAAAAACACGGTCATCTTTAATTGTTATAAATTAGGTAATATTATATCTTTTCGCTTAAGATAGTCACTTTTAACCTTCAAAGACGAAGGCTTTAAACTCGGACCAGTGAATTACAAATACGAAATACAGTGTCTTTTTCTGTTGAACAAAATGCACACATAAGACTCAAAGACAATAATGACCAATACATATACTACTGAAAAAGCATATTTTCTCAGTCAGTTGATGAGACGTGAAGGACATTTACACAGTTTAA
Source organism: Unio delphinus (assembly GCA_029339505.1). Lineage (NCBI taxonomy): Eukaryota > Metazoa > Mollusca > Bivalvia > Unionida > Unionidae > Unio > Unio delphinus. The sequence continues at coordinate 25,488,112 of JAQISU010001239.1, read as the reverse complement.
AGCATTTCTGTGCCATCTTAAATAAAATTGAGAAACAAATATCGTTAAGAGATCTTACATAATTAATATACAGTGTGAGAACAAAAATTATATAAAATGTAATATATATATTTACCAATGGCTAGATGATTTGTCTACAAATGTAATTGCCCTGGTTCCAATCAAAGCTGAGTCATAACAAGGACATTTACAATTAGTATGACAGCTGCCTTACGTTGCGGTCAGCGTTAAGACGTTAGTGCTAGGACTCTGTCGTCTTAGTGTCAGGATACTGTTACCTGGTGTGACGTCATGATCGATGTGTGCAGCATCATGTTCAGGTGCTAGATATTACAATAAACTGCCTAACTGCAAAAATTGTTACTATATGACTGAACAATTGTTAAAGTTATATTAAAAATCAAATTACAGACATAGATTGTTAAATGCTTGAACTGATTAGAATGGAAATGACAATAAATATTTTAAATATGGTAATGTTAGGTACGACAAAACCAAGGAGATGTTTTGATGTCCCAGTGGAAACTATAGCCACATTAATGTGACCGTGACTTTAGTTTAAGTTAAACATTACAATGAAAGCTTGCACGTAATTGCGCAACAAAAAGAACAGTAAAGAGAGATCAAATTTATAGTGGTGGTCTAAAACAAATCATCATTAACTTAAACTCAACTCAAAACATTTTTTAAAAGCTTTATAATTAAATTCAAGATATCGACTGCATCTTTCTCCGAATTTTAGAAAATATTAAATACACATGTGGTATATTTCCACTTCTTGCAGCTATACACGCAATGATTGCAGTTGCTGCTCACGTTACAGCAAATTCAACTGCACCTCGTGATTTAGGGCTTGATGGTTTAAAGTTAGCGGTAAAAGGAATGGGGAACGTAATACCAAAAGAGGTAAAATATAAAGATTACCAGAGTAATACTCGAAAAAGGTCTGAGACAAGCCGGGGCACTTCGTTAACTGTAAAATGTCTTCCACCAATATCTAATCTTGACTTAATTAATGCTGCTGAAAACTAAATATTACCAATTTAAAAGGGTAAATATGCGTGATCAATTTTCTAACCAGGACAATAAAGTTTAACTTCATATCATTATTCTCGATAACAGTTTTAGAGCACTTTCTCATTGGGTTGAACACGCGACTGATCGAGGCGAATTTGTTCATTTCGATTCTTACCGATTTCTTCCACCGAAGAAACCTACTTTGTATAAACAAATTAATTCCGTGTTGTATTTCAACATTACCAACACAACAATGAACCGATCCGCCAATGTGTGGCCATGACGTAAATCGCGTAATGGACGCGAGTTCGAAATTTCCATCTCGAGACAATACTTTAATCGTATAAAATCAACATTATACACCAGATACCTTCTGATGATACAAATGGGCTATTTATTTGTACCTACTCTTCTATGTGCCGTTATTTCTTTCCACGATATATACAGTTTACTTTTCGATGTCTTCAGAAATGTTAGGCTACATGTGTCAAGTACATGCACATCCTTATGTTCCGTTAAGGATAATTGCTGTAAAACATTAACTTTCTCTGCTAAATTTATTTAACTATTTTAATAAAAAGTACACTAGCAATCTTTTCATTAAATAGTTAAACCTCCATTTCAGGCAATCGTTCAACGAACATAGTTTTTCACTTATTAGTTTCAGTTTCGTTTGCACACATATTACTTCCATATCGCACGAGTTAAATACTGAAATTAGTGTCCGGTCAGTGACGTTTTGTGTTCTTAGAGAAACAGTAGACAGTACTCGCTGTGAAGTTTGACCAATAATGCATAGTGACATGTAGTTTAATTTGGAAGTCAGTTATTATATATCAGTCGGTCGAGTACATATATTTATCAACGCATGTGTTGGCAGATTGAACAAGCTGTGTAGACCTCGTGCTCATCAGTAACGGTTTAGAAGGAACTGGAGGACATCCATTTCGTTCGGACTTTAATCCGGACGCCTTAAACTCTTCATGACACTGGAATTCGCACAGGAGTGATCAAGTGAGGTTTAGAGTGATTCTGCAAAACTTCCTGGTATTTAAATGTAACTCACATGCAGTGTTTGACAATATCTCTCCGCCATTGTTATGGACACATTTGTTATCAAACACGTAACACAAGAATAAAGTGACGCAACTAACTATCTGTAACAGAATTGTAGTCGAATGGGTACTGGATTAAATGAATAATTCAACCATAATCCGTGAAAGATAAAATTGTTTTAACTTAATGAGTAAAGAAAAATGTAGGATGTAAAAATATAATGATTCTCACAAAAGCTCAATATACACTTGATTCAATCAATCTGTACTTTAACATATTGATAATAAACAACCATTAATATATATCTCTCTAGTGAACAGCTTAAAGACAAAGCTTTGGATTCAAACAATCTCAAGTTTTCAAATACGTTAAAATGTTCTGCACTGCCAGTAAGATTCACAGATCTCCTGAAATTCATCTAGGATTTAAAATAATCTTATATATATATATATATATATATATATATATATATATATATATATATATATATATATATACTAATTTAAACTAGGATTTAAAATAATCTTATATATATATATATATATATATATATATATATATATATATATATATATATATATATAATATATATTTATATACACTAATTTAAACAACAATTGGAATAAACATATGCTTCTTGACCCTTGTAAATTTGCACGATTCATCCACTGATAAACTGCACAATTTCACCACCTTCCTCGAATTCACCCACTCTTTTGTATCGGCCGCTCACCCCTTCATGGATCCACTACATGTACAGTCAGTCATACATAAACATATACAGACAGCAGACAGCATCCTGGTTATACCTACGTCTACAGTCGTGGCTTCACCACATGTACAGACATACGTGCATACATACAGACAACCTCGTAACCTTGTAACGTTGTAACCCCGTAAAGTCGTAACCACCTCGTAATCTTGTAATCACCACGTAACGTCGAAACCTTGTAATCTCGTAAGTAAGCAACAATAAAACAAAACTGGTAATAATAATGATTTCTATAAAATTCTAATACATTAAAGTATTAAAAACAACATGGAATTCACAATTCACAACGTTTTAAATATGCGTTGTAATAAATGAACAGGAGTTTCCGGTAGCGAGACATGTTTTGTTCCGTCGCTCGTCTAGAAACAAAAACACCTGTTCATCCCAGACAGCGCCGCACACACGCACAACACAAATAATAAAATATGTCTCAAGCAAAACAAAAGTTTTTTTTCTTTGTTTCTCTTTAATTCTGTAACAATTCTTTCCCCCACAGAGAATAAAAAGATTTGCGCATTTTGTTAAAAAAAACAACTTGCACAGAATAAAAGAAAAATTACTCCTAAAGATATGTTACATTATTTACACTGATTAATACTGCTTTTTGGATTTTCTAAACTAGGTAACACTTTATCCAACTATTCAATTTTACCTTACTCAAGTAGTCTGCCCAAATATTTTAAACTCCTCTTATTGCCTCTACAAGGTTGCGATGACATCGTCCAAGGCATTAATCGAGCGTTAGCGACCTTGGAGTTGTTTAAATACGAATGGGGTGATCAGTCCTGAGAACGAAATTTCTCACAAAGAGATTCACATAATACTTCCCTATTCCCCACACTACGGACAAACACTCTTTCTAAATAACAAAATAGTTTTTCTCACTGGATAGTAATTTTCTACTTGAGCATGCTACTGGTAAGATATTGTTATCCTGCTCTAGCAGTAAAACTTTCCCCAATCCAGTTTCTGATGCATCTGTCCTTAAAATAAATAGTTTGCTATCATCTGGCAATTTTAATATAGGCGCACTGATTAATTTCTCTTTCAGAGTGCAAAAAGCACCCCGTTCTGCTTTGCTTGGTTGTCACCTCTTGGTCAACTCAGAGAGGAGACTAGCAATGGCTGCAAAGTTTGGTATAAACTTTCTACAAACTCTTACTAGACCTTGAAATGAACGAACTTGCGTTTTGTTCTCTGGCTTCGGTGCGTTTCTAATCGCTTCCCCTTGCTTGGGGTTAGGTTTAACTTACCAGAACCAATGAACCACTGACCATATGACCCAAACAATCTAAATGTGTATAGCCAATATTGCATTTAGCAGGTCTCACTGTGAGGTTCGCTCTGCGGAGTCAATCAAAGAGTTCTCCCAAGATGGATCAACGAAGCTATCAACGTTTGCTAGACCTTTTAACAACTTACGCATCAAACGACAACAGGTGGCGATGGCCCCTACTAACCCAAATATCATTACTTTGAACTGATATAGTCCTTTCTGGGTCGCAAATGCTGTCAATGCAAGGGACTCTTGAACAAAGGGTACCTGCCAATATAAATTGGACAGATCCAATTTGGAAATCCATCGGTTGCCCGACAACTTTGCAACCGGACCCTCCATATCTGGTATTCGTTCTGCATCAAACACCGTTGACTTTATTTAACTGTCGGAAATCGATACAGAATCGTTTCGTCCCATCTTTCTTGATGACCATCACTACGGGAAAAGGATATGGCGAGTTGGAGGGTTCAGTCAACCACAGATCTAACATTTTACTCACCTCTTCGCCCAAAGCTTCTCGCGCGTTGAAGGGTACCGGATAACCTTTGATTCTAATGGGGTTAGATGTGTTCAGTTTAATTTTGAAGTCCGAGTAATTAGCAGAGAGTACATTAATTTCTTGACGCTGGTCTTTGCTGAACTCCGCACTCTCACCGACTTTATCTACCCCTTCCCTCGCAACACCCAGGGGGCAATCAAGGGGAACCTCAATTTCTGAGTCTATCACGTCGTCGTCGATGACTGTCGTACAAACGACATTCAATACCCTTTTTTTACGTCGTCGCTCAATCTCTTGATGTACAATTGAAGCATGTTATCATGGAATGTCTTTATATTACCGTCTATGTCAATTTCATAGTCCATGTCACCTTTGACCGCTTTAATTTCGTAGGGACCTTTCCACTGGACTAGTAACTTATTTGAACTGGTAGGAAGAAGCAATAGAACCTGATCTAAATCATGAAGTTTCCTTTAGCGCGCTTTACGGTTATAATACTTGGCATATCTGCGTCCCGATTTCATTAATTCATCACGAGCCATCTGGCATGTAGCTTCTAGTTTTTCTCGCAGATCTAACACGTACTGGTAAGCCGTTTTTACTTCCACGTTCGCTACGTCACCTGTCCATAATTCGCTTAGTATCTGCATCGGGGCTCAAACTGTTCTACCGTACAACATTTCAAAAAGTGAAAACCCTAAGCTTTCTTGCGGTACTTCACGGTATGCGAACAGAATCGCATTTAAATAGTGATCCAAGTCTTGCGAACGTTCCGCACACATTTTTCGTAGCATGTGTTTCAGAGTGCCATTAAACTTTTCTTCCAGTCCATTGCAAATATGATGGTATGGGGTAGTGTTTAGCTGTTTGATGGACAACAACCTACTTATTTCACCCATAAGGTCAAAGGTGAATTGGCCACCACAATCCGTAAGGATCTCTTCTGGAGATGTCAACCAATGCTTCAGCCACCTTTCCGTTTCAATAGTTGGTAACGCAACTGCTTCGGTATATCTGGTTGCGTAATCCACAAGAGTAAGAATATACCGATTCTTTCTTTCGGAAACTGGTTGTATTAGTGATACAATATCTACCGCCACTCTTTTAAATAGTGTATCTAATAATGGCATCTGTCCTACGGGTACCCTTGTGACCCTTCCCTTACACAGGGTTTTCTGACATACGTCACACGACCTACAGAAACGTGTGACATAACCATTAACACCAGGTCAATAGAATTCCGCAAGTACTCTGCTGTTGGTCTTTGCCTTACCTAGGTGTCCTGCCATGCTAGACTCATGTGCCACCCTAAGTATTTGAAATCTATATCTCTGTGGTACGACCACTTGCCACAACCTCTTACCCTCCAGAGTGATAAACTCCATATGAATTAGCCCGTTCTTCCGAACGAATCTCAAGCTGTTCCCACCCTTGCAATGTTTAATAGCGCCGGACGCGATTTTCTTAACAATAGTTTTGATAGATTCGTCACTTTCTTGTTCTCGCTTCAACTCGTCACACGAAATTCCGGAGATCGGTTTAGGGACTATTAATTTCTGAAACGCATTTGTTTCTCGTCGGGTTTGCGCTCACGTTGCGACTGCCTGGACCAACAGTATCTTAAAATCTGCAATGGTTGGATGACGGGAACCTTCAACATTACCGATCGTCAGATCGTAAATAGGGTATTCGATACATAGGGCATCCACAGTTTCGGTTCAGAAAGGTCTTTCTACAGTTACCCTTGCTACGGGAATGCGACCAATCGTCTGATCGAGAAACATACATGGGGACTCCCAACCGAACATTTGGTTATCATACACGAGACTACGTTTGATCACTACACCCGTGCAATCAGTGTCACGTAATACTACTACTTCTCGTCCATTCCCGAAACCTCTCGCGGTTGGTACTCGCTCTTCGTGAAAAAAACATGTGCCAAGTCAATAAATACCTGGTTATACCTGCACGAAATTATCAGATATACCTTTACTTTGTATAGCCACGGCTACCTTATGTACAAGTCCCTTTCTTTTAGGACATTTTGCTTGAACAAGACCCCATTCTTTACATAAAAAAAACATTGTATACCCTGACAACTTGTATCCCTAACTGACCTACTTGCCTCACCGGATTTCACAAACTCCCTAGGCATTGGTCTCATACACTGGTTTCCAGACTTAAAATCTTTTGACACCACGTTCTAGATTCCCCCATGAGCATCAGCAAAGAAATCGGCGTGCTTAGTCATATCCTGTACGTTTGAGAAGACTTTCTCTTTCAAACATTGACTCAGTTCCCGACCAACTGTGTTCAACAATTGATCTCTAAGCAAGAAATCAGTCAACCCTTCAAACGTTTTCACCACTTTATCGCATTCAAGACATCGCTGAAAATAGTTCGTTATTCTAACGATGAACTGACCAAAGGTTTCTCCCTTCTCGAGCTTGCTATACCAGAACTTTTTACGAAGGCCCTGTTCAGTGAGCGCGTACCTTTTTAGAAGTGCTTCCTTCAAGGTGTCGTAATTAAACACATCGCCTCTAGGAAGTTGTGAGTACACAACCAGTGCTTTACCTTTTAATAATGCACTAAGATGCAGTACCCAGTCATTTCGACTCTATTTCTGGTTCTCGGCATATCTCTCAAACTGATGAAGATAACTCTCCATGTTATCTTTTTCATCGTCAAAAGGGGGTAATGTAGGACATTTCAACTTGCAAGAGGCAGAGTTGTGTTCTCATTTTCTAGCTGTTGCTAATTCTACATTACGTTCATGATCGCGTTGCTTTAATCTTTCTTCTATCACCAAAGTTTCTAACTTTGCCTGTTTTTTCTTTGTCTTCTCCCTCTCTGCTTCACTTTCCCATTATATCCTTTCTCTTTCGGCCTGTTTTTTAGTTCTATCTTACCGTTCTCTAATTCTATACTTTCCCTTTCAAAAACCATTTTTCTTACTTCTGTTTCCCTTTCGGTCTGTTTCTCCAGTTCTATCCTTTCCCTTTCGGCCTGCTTTTCTAATTCTATTCTTTTCCTTAAGGCCTGTTTTTCTAATTCTATCAACTCCCACTTAACTTCCCATTCTTTTTCCCTCTGGTCCTTTTCCCTAGCCTGTTCTTCCTGAATAAATGTCCTTAAACTTTCTCCCTTATACACAAATTCTTTGCCTAATTCGACCAAGTCCTTAAGGGATGACATGACTACTAGAAATATCACAAATATAATGTTAAGAACTGGACTAACCTTAAAAAGGCTACTGAAACAATGCATTGAATGAGTTAATAGTAGACCAACCGATCAATCACATAAAACAAAAATTACCACTACTTGAAAATTATTTTGTCAAGATGTTCACACTCATATATAAACAATAACTGTAGATTTTCGCAAACAAAATGATGATGATTCACTTAATCCAAAGCTACATTTTCTAACAACATTGTAACAGTATTGTAACCGAGTGGGTATTGGATTAAATGAATAATTCAAACACAATGCGTGAAAGATACAAATGTATTAACGTAATAAGTAAAGAAAAATGTATGATGCAAAAATACGATGCTTCTCATACACGCTCAATATACACTTGATTCAATCACTCTATACTATCACACATTGATAATAAACCATTAATATATATATATATATATATATATATATATATATATATATATATATATATATATATATATATATATATATATATATCTGATATACAGCTTAAAAAAAGTCAATTCCAAATAATAGTACACACTATAATAATCATATAGTTTCACGTATAGACAAGGCTTGGGATTCAAACAATATCAAGTTTTCAAATACGTAACAAATGTTCTGCACTGTCAGTAGGATTCACAAATCTCATGGAATTAATCTAAGATTGAAAATAATATTGTCAATACAAATATACCAATTTAAACAACAATCGTTATAAACATATGCTTCCAGACCCTTGTACAGTCGCATGATTCATCCGATAAACCGCAGTTTCACCACGTTCCTCGGGATGACCCACTCTTTTGTATCGGCCGCTCACCCCTTCATGGATCCACTACATGTACAGTCAGTCATACATATACACGTACAGACAGCATACAGCACCCTGGTATTAGCTACGTCTACAGTCGTGGCTTCACCATATGTACAACACACATACATACATATAGACAACCTCGTAACCTTGTAACGTTGTAACCCCGTAACGTCTTAACCACCTCGTAATCTTGTAATCACTTCGCAACGTCCTAAACTTGTAATCTCGTAAGTAAGCAGCAATGAAACCAAACTGGTAATAATAAAGTTTTAAATATTCATTGTAACAAATGAATTATTACACGATATTACAATAGAAACACAATTAACTCTACATATCAAATAAAATAAATTTAACACTCATCCCTATGGCTTTTAGAAATACAGCTCGAAAATACGTGTTCTCTTCACTAGATCCAATGATCACTGCCCCGATTCAACCTTCATCTTGCTTAATTCAAACGAAAGTGAGTAATATTCACGGTAAAACACCCGTGCATATCGTGATAATGATGTTTGCAGCCAGTAGTTTCCGGTAGCGAGACATCTGTTTTGTTCCGTCGCTCGTCTGGAAAAAACACCTATTCATCCAAGACATCGCCGCACGCACGCACAACACAAACAATACAATATGTCTCAGGCAAAACAAGTTTTTTTTTTCTTTCTTTCTAATTCTATCACACTATCATACATGGATCTTAGACACCCTAAACGAGAGTACGTAATGAAATTGACCGAGGAATATAACAGCTGCGGCTCCTACGGAAAATGGACATACCATAAGACCAATTTCATAAGTTGATGGGATAATAGGTACTAAATTGATAATAATCTGACAAAGAGATACTACAAAAATTCGATTTTAGTATTCTTTTGTTAACGGGGCATATTAATAATAACAAAAATAAAAATAACAACAATAATCATAAAAGATATGCATCGCTCCCATTACAGAACTTGAACATTTAAGACAGTATTTGTTGTTTTAACTCCTTTATATATATTCAATAAGTAACTCTGACGAAATTTTTCAGCTTAAGAAATAGCAATGAGTCACACACGAAAGCTATATAAGTACCAAAATCAGAATTGAGCAAACTTAAAATGCATTATATATGCGTATAATGATTCAGAATTTCCCATTTGACGATTTTTTATGAATACACACCCTTGTAGTATCCTCAACTAAAAATAGAGTTCGGTTTCCCGCTGGCAAAACATTCTGAATGGGTTAATAGTTTATAAAGTATTTTTTGAGAATGGGATTATATTGCATTGCTGTGATATGTAATAAACTTAAAAAGAAAAAAAGCCTTCTTTGTAAAAAATGGTGAACATAATTTTAGTTAACAATTCTTCCTAACGTAAAAAGCAGAAACCCATATATTATTACGCGATCTATAATACTAAGTCATCAACGGTTTCTAAACTCATAGTATTGTAGTATAATTTGTTTGTTTGTTTGATTACTATTTTTAAAATACCTTTAAAAATGTTTCAGTCATATCGCTACGATTTCTTCATTGAGGCAGTTTGCAGTGATGTTTAGCACTGGGACATCATGCCGCAGACATGAAGCATAATGTGAAACCCAAACACATTATCCTGACAACAGGCCGACCAGTCCTAACACTAGCCTCCTAATGCTGAGCGCGATGCCGGGCAGGTGTTAGTACCAATTTTTTAAGTCTTTGGTATGACTCAGCCGTGAATCGATCCGACGACCTCCCACTTCTGGGGCGTACGCTCTAACTACCCGGCCACCGGAGTGATGCGTGTAGTATTAAAGTGTTTGACTATTGCCTAATGCATCAAAGTCGTAATGCATTAGTTACTGACTCCATGTAGACGTGATGTTTTAATGTATAAACACGTTTTCTTTTATTTTTCTTTCAGTAATTGTATATAATTCGTCTTGTCCTATCTCTAACCCTGCGGGTTCGCGGTTGTAGAATATACCAACCTGCCTCACTCCGTGTCGTAAGAGGTACCTAAGAAAGGTCACCATGTGTGCCGTGGTTTCCGACCCGTGTCGGGGAATGAAAGGATCCCGGTAGTTGAGAGGAGGCTTTTCCGATGCAATACATTGCTTTGTACACTACTTTTCGTATACGGGCATGCTATATGGGCCCGGTATGGACTAAGCTGATCACGCCGAGCCCTAGGAAGTCGATTTTGTACATTCATCCCTCTTGATAACACCTACTGCATTTAAATTTTATCCCGTTAGCTTTCCCTTTCCCAAGTTTTAGAAGTCTTCCGAGAAGACTTAACGGGTCGATCGGGAGGTAATATTACCGACCCTAAAAGGAGTCTTCACGGGTTATTCATAGGTAATTTTATCTACTGAGTATATCATTTGTGTATCCCTGGCACTTGAAAAGTTTCCCCTCGTTGGGCTCAATGGTGGTTGGAAGCATGGGTAGTGAGAATTTAACAAGCAATCATGGACAGTTAGAACAAAATTAAAACAAACACACCAAACTACATTCAGACTGAAGACAAACAGTGTGGTGTGGATTCAATTCCACGCTTCATGATTATTCAATCTAAGGATGACTTCAAATCGCTTGCTACACTATCTTAGTTTCTTATTGAAAAAACTATTACGAGATCTATTGGCACGCCTAAAAGTGTTAACAACCTAAAATGAGGTTGCCTACTTGTTCAGTGTGAGAGAATAGTCAAACAGACAAGATCAAGAAAATAAAACTTTTCTCGATATTCCAGTGACCTTCTTCGCTCACACTACACTCAATATGTCCATAGGCATAATGCGCTGTCGTGCCTTGGCTGCAGTCACATATCGTAGAGGGGATGAAACATGAAGGTGTCACTTCAGTGAGTAGAATACGTATTAAACATAATAACAACCTGCATGACACCAACACAGTTGTAGTCACCTTCAACCAGCCATCAGTACCCAAAGTAGTCAAATTTTTTAAACGTGAAGGTCAAGATCTACATTCCAAACCCTTTTCGCTGCTATATGTGTAAAACATATGGCCATCACGAAGACCGATGTTCAAAAGTCACAATATGTGGCCGTTGCGGAGACCATTCTAATCAGGAAACTGATTGTAGAGAAAAATCACGCCAATTGAAAGGATTATGACACGTGGAAATAGGAGACGGAGATCCAGAGGGTAACGTTTACATCAATCATTGGCTATCATGAGGCCAGAAAATGCTCAGAAACACCACAATGGCTCCTTAAACAATCAAAAGCACTGTTTACGTTACACGATGGGGAAACAATTAGAGACAAGCCCTTCCATCTTCCAGAACTCTTATTATGAACTCCTCACCGATTTTTGAAACTCCACTAGAATTCATACTGAAGGATCAAATAGATGAGGAAAAGGATGATTCAGCCTTACTTAGTGGTAAACACATATCAAAGGTCCGTTTGCCAAATGACGTGTAGATTTCTTCAGCGAAATACAGAGCAATATATGTTGCTCTGAAAATTTTCCAAAATAAATGTATTTTAATCAGGATCATTTCTGTGACTCACTATCAGTGCATCAGTTACTATGCAACAGAAAGCTGGAGAACCCAATTATTAATCAATCTCCTTGTCAACAATACTGAGCTTGGTACATCGTACCATATAGTATACTTTTGGTTACCTAGCCATAGTGACATTAAAGGTAATGAAGAAGCAGATCGCGCTGATAAACTAACTCTATTCCATGAATCATATGATTTTAAATTACCGTTTACTAATTTACACCTCGTATCAAAGAGTACCTACGCCAGAAGTTTTGATACTATACATATCACCTGTATTTTAGATTTTCTGAAGGAAGTTAACCTTTTTGTTAAACAATCAATTGTATTCAATCACCTTGAGCATGTTTATCTAATATAAATACCGTCAATTATTTTCAACAACGTTTCATCTGTTTTCATTTACATACACCATTTACATGTCCTATTGATTGTGAAACTTCATATTTTACTGTTACCAACATCCTTCCAGTTTTATATGAAATTATTTGGTTTCTGTTCTCGCTGATCGATATGAAACATTTTAGTATTTTAAACATGTATGCCTACAACCTATTGTATGGCGCTAAATAACCTGATGCACCGTTAAGTATAACAAACAACGAAACAAACACATCCTTTGGGTATTAACGAAAATATTGTGTGGGGAGCAACAATGATGAATGGGATCAATTGTGATACGACTAATATTGGAAGGGTAGATTCTTTAATTTAAACCAAACGCCGCGATCAGTTTCCAATCGTATCCGGTATCGTTCTTTACGTGAGAGTCCTATGTTGGTCCAATCCAGGTTTGATTCAATCGGTAACATCTTGAATTACTCGACAAAGTTCCATTATTGGTGTAGTGGTTTGTTGATTTTCCGTTGATTGATTTAATGGTTTCTCCAAAATATTAAATGGCATATATATTTCACAAACAGTTGTATTAGTGGCACTATTCCGAAATCAAAATGATCTTGAAATTAATTCATGTTTTCGAACCTCTGAAAGAATATTGTCTCAGGCACGTGTTTGAAAATTAAGAAATCGTGTCGTAGCAACGGTATATACCAGTGTTTTGTTTTTCAAGAGACTGCCTGGGATGATTTACCAGTTCATGTATCGCTCGGATCTAAGAACAGTACAATGCATGTATATAAATATGCAGATTTATTTAAAGCTTTACGTTTTGATCTTAAGGCTGTAATTAAATAGTTAATCAAATGAGAGTTGATATCGAGTACCTATGGGATAAAGCTACGTAATTTCGTACCTTTATCACTTATAATTTGGTTAAATTAGACATTATTTAATATCATTTACAATAATTGAAACCTAAACGTATTCATGTATTCGGTCATATTTGGTCATTTGCAAATCGATCAAATAAAGAATATATATATATATATATATATATATATATATATATATATATATATATATATATATATATATATATATATATTTCATTTCTCGTCCCTTCGAATATTCATAATGTATCCCTTAAAAAATGTTGTTGTCTTTTTTACAGTGGTGTCAACATGGATTGTGTGTTAATAAAGGTCTGAAATAGGTGATTATTCATTGCCTTTGTGTTCCATGGTACGATAGTTAACCTGCCACATTCACGAATAGAAGGATGGAGGATAAAATCCAGCTCAGATTAATAGCGGCAGGTTGTCGCAGTTGATCTTTTGGGATGACTCTCTAATTGTCTATATACCATGAGTTTTTGAACGTAAATTATTTCTAAGATGTTCTAGAAGATCAAGTGACACCATTCTTGTTTACGTAAAAACAGATATATAAATTATGTTTTGGGAGCGAGCTATTCAGTAGAAATTGAGGCTGTTGAAATATTAAGTTGTGTCGTTTCGAGTTACCTTGTATTAGAAATTATATAAATTCGTTTGGATTCAAGAGGATTTATTTTGTTATTTAACTGGAAAAGAATTGTGCTCATAGAATTGTATTAACAAGAACTGACTTCATCAAGTGACATAGTCTTCTATATTGGATACTTCGCTGGAATTCGATCTTAGAATTATTTGTGCATTTTATTACCAAGACTTTTCAATTGATCTAGCGGATAATATTTTGAATTTTTTTTGGATTAATTTTGGAATTTATTTAAGGCTAGTGAGATTTACACGTCACTGTCCGTTCACCAAAGTGGTGACTATGATGTGGTTAAAGAATGCATTCTAAGGGGTTATGAGTTAGTCCCTGAATCTTATCGGCAAAAATTCAGAAATAACAGAAAAGGAGCTGCACAAACTATTGTTGAATTTGCTAGAGAAAAAAAGCAATTGTTTGATAGATGGTGCTAGGCCAAGAACATCGAACAAGATTATCAAACTCTCAAAAAAATGATATTAATTGAAGAGTTCAAAAACTGTGTCCATAGTGACGTTAAAACTTATCTCGATGAGCATAGCATTGAAACCTTGGAGAATGCTGCTCGAGCTGCTGACGGATATTCTTTGACACATAAAAGTTAATTTTGTTAACAAGACTTCTACTCAACTGCCTTCTGGCAGTATTTCAGCCTAATACCAGCTCTTTTAAAACTCAAACTAGCACAACTTTAAAAAATCAAACTTCAGAGAAGCTTGATTCGAGATCCTTGTCTCTTCCGACGTGTACATATTGCAAGAAAAAAGGACACGATATTTCTGAACGCTACAAATTGAAAATTAGGCATCAGAATCAAGACAGACCTGTTCAAAATGCTCTTCTTTCTAAGAAGTCATGGTCATGGTCATGTATTGAAAGCAATACATTTGTTGGGTCTAATAAATCCCAGTCTGATTTTATTATGGAGAATTATGAACCATTCATGTCGAAGGGTTCTATATCACTCTTGGGTGATTCAGCCAATTCCTTCCCTATTAAAATTTTAAGGGACACCGGAGCTTCTCAGTCTTTTATTGTCAGGTACTTTGCCTTTTTATGAGAAGTCTTCTAATGAAAGTGTTTTTATTCCCGGAGTAGAATGCGGCTTTGTTAATGTTCCTCTCCATTGTGTAAATTTGTCATCAGACTTAGTATCAGGACCTGTGACAGTCGAAACAGTCTCGGTTTTACCCGTTGAGGGCAATCATTTATTGCTAGGCAACAACTTAGCTGGAGACAAGGTTGTGGTTAATCCACTTGTAACTGACAAGCCTGATTTGGATCAGAAAGTTGATCCAATTGAAAAAGAATTCCTTGATATATTTCAAGCTTTGCAGTTACCAGGGCAATGGCAAAGACAACTCTTGAGAATGATGTTGATGAAGGCAGTATAACTTTACCTGACACGTTTATAGGTCAGGCTTTTGATGAGGTCACTTTTACTCCTTGTTTGGATCAATCAGAAGGTATTGATCATAGTGCTCTTCTTTTAACAACTCATTATCTTTATTCTAATCAGGGTGATAAACGACAGTCACTTGTCGTCAAACAGGAAGAAGATCATGAGATCTCCTGTTTGTTTCAAAGGGACATAAGTGAGACTGAAGCCACTGAAGTTCCCGTCTGTTATTTCATTAAAAATGGAATTCTTGTGAGCAAATGGAGACCTTCCGAGGTACCTGCTGGTGACGAGTGGTCGATGAGCTATCTAATAGTAGTTCCAAAACCTTAGACAGGAAGTACTTACTATTGCCCATGAAACTCCTTTGGCTGGTCATTTAAGATCTTGACTCACTTCTATTGTCCAAAAATCGAACTTGATGTTGCCAAATACTGTAGATCTTGTCATACTTGTCAAATGGTAGGAAAACCCAATCAGAAGATACCTAAGGCTCATCTACAACCTATTCCTGCCTTTGACGAACCATTTAGTAGAATTATGGTAGATTATGTAGGTCCCTTACCCAAGACCAAGTCAGGTAACCAATACCTGTTGACATTATGTGTGCGTCAACAAGGTTTCCAGAGGCAATTCCGTTGAAGAATATAAAATCTAAAACAATAGTTAAAGCTTTGATAAAGTTTTTTACTCAGTATGGCCTTCTCAAATATGTATAGTCTGATCCAGATTCAAACTTCATGTCTGGAATTTCCAACAAGTAACGTATGAATTAGGCATTCAGCAATTCAAATCTTCTGTCTATCACCCTGAGAGCCAAGGGGCATTAGAAATATTCCATCAGACTTTGAAAAATATGATTCGATCATATTGTTTTGATACGAATAAAGATTGGGATGAAGGCATTCATTTACTATTGTTTGCTGTTAGAGAATCAGTTCAAGAATCTTTAGGCTTCAGTCCCTTTGAACTGGTTTTTGGACACACTGTGTGTGGACCATTCAAGTTATTGAAAGAGAAACTTCTCTTTAATGAAGATAGTGAGATCAATCTTCTTGATTATGTTTCCGATTTTAGATACAAACTGTTAAAGGCTTGTGAGGTCGCAAGAGCAAACCTGCACTCTGCTCAATCTAAAATTAAATCAAGATATGATAAAAAATATTAAAGGAAAGGAGTTTTATGTCTGGTGATAGAGTCCTGGCTCTCTTACCAATGCCACAAAATCCTTTTCAGGCCAAATATTATGGTCCTACACAGTTGACAGGAAACTTAATGACTTATATTGCATCATAAATACCCCTGGGAGGCGCAAACCAAAACAACTCTGCCATATAAACATGCTAAAAGAGTATATTGAAAGAGATAGCCATTTTAAACTTGTAATTAATTTAGTTGTATCAGTCCCACTTAGTGAAGGAATATCATCAGATTCTATTGATATTGAAATGACGAATTTTTGTAATTCAGAAATTATGAAAGATCTAGACCGGAAACTTTCACATTTGCAAGTGCAAGAAAGAAATGAAATGAAACAGTTATTATTTGAATATGAGCATTTATTTCCAGATGTTCCTACAAATACAAACGAAATTATTCGTGACGTTGAAATCGTAAATTACATACCTGTTAATCAACATCCATACAGGATGAATCCACTCAAACAGGAATACTTAAAAGAGGAAATTCAATATTTGCTGTAGAATGCTTTTATTGAGCCCAGTAAAAGTGATTGGAGTTCACCATGCATACTTGTTCCAAAACCAGATAAAACTTTCCGTATGTGCACTGATTATAGAAAGGTGAACAGTGTGACAAAAACAAATTCATTCCCATTACATAGAATTGACAATTGTATTGATTAAATTGGAAATGCCAAGTATGTCACCAAAATGTGACCTTCTGAAAGGATTTTGGCAGATTCCACTCACGGAAAGAGCAAGGGAAATCTCGGCATTTGTGACTCCAGATTGACATTACCAATATAAAGTAATGCCATTCAGGATTAAAGGGTCAACAAGTACGTTTCAACGTTTCATAAAAATGATCACCTCTGGTCTAGAAAATTTTGATGCCTATAGAGATGACGTCATCATCTATAAAGACACCTGGAAAAAACATCTAGCAACAATTCGAAAATTCTTTCACAGACTCACTGACGCATGTTTGACAGTTCATTTATATAAAAGTGAGTTATGCCGTACTAGTGTGACTTCTTAGGACTAATTGTGGGACATGGACATGTTAAACTAATAGATGCTCTTTCCCGTGTACAACCATATATTATATCATATACACTGTGTAATTTATACGAGTTATTTTAACCTTAGATGTAAATTGGTTTGTGGCAAAAAAAAAGTTTTATCATATAAACCATTATTTTTATTTTATGGGGGAAGGTGTTACGTTTATTTGATATAAGTATTTTCTATTTATTTTCGTTGTTTGTTTGTTAGATTTGAATTTGGCATTATAAGTTTTAAGATTCGTTCTTTGGGGGAGTGACCTGTACTTTACAGAACAAACACCGGGTGTTGACCTCATTTCTCACCTGGCTTTAGAGTTTTAAACAAGCTTTCAAAATGATTCGTTGGTTCCAAGAACATTATAGAGCTTTATATAAACATATTTCTATTTTTAGCTGGGTGATAAGGTGTGTACGTGAGTTTTTGAACGTAAACTATTTCTAAGAGATTCTAGAAGATCATGTGACACCATTCTTGTTTACGTAAAAACAGATATATAAATTATGTTTTAGGAGCGGGCTATTCAGTAGAATATGGGCTGTTAAAATATTACGTTGTGTCGTTTTGAGTTACTTTGTATTGGAAATTATGTCAATTCGTTTGGATTCAAGAGGATTTATTTTGTTATTTATCTGGAAAAGAATTGTACTCATAGAATTTTATTAACAAGAACTGACTTTATCAAGTGACATCGTCTTCTATATTGGATACTTCGCTGTAATTCGAGCTTAAAATTATTTGAAAATTTTATTACCAGGATTTTTGCAATTTCTCTAGTGGATAATATTTTGCATTATTTTTTAATTAAATTTGGAATTGATTCTTTAAACCGTAAGTTTTTTTGTGTTTTTCTGGAAAATATTTTTGCTCAATAAATTGTTTAATAAGTTTTTGCAAGCTGGTTATTTTCACTTTTTCTATGTTACTGTTTATCCGAGCCTAAGCACGTAACACTATTATTTAATCACATTATGAAATCCGACTGAATATTATCATTTTAGTACCTATTATCCCATCACATTATGAAATCTCACTGATTAATTATCATTTTAGTACCTAGCATTCAATCACATTATGAAATCCGAATGATTATTATCATTTTTGTACCTATTATTCCATTACATTATAAAATCCAACTGATTATTATCATTGTAGTACCTATTGTTCAATCACATTATAAAATGCGACTGATTATTATCATTTCGGTACCTTTTATTCAATCACATATTTTAATCCGACTGAATATGAATTCCGACTGATTATTATCATTTTAGTACTTGTTATCTCATCACATTATGAAATCCCACTGATTATTATTATTTTAGCACCTATTATCCCATCACATTATGAAATTGGTCTTATAATTATTATTTGTAGTATAATTTTACGTGAATTTTGGACAGGAATTAGTCAAATCAACTATTCCGTTAGAAATATATATTGATTTATTTGTTGTTATATAATTGCCTTTACTGAGATTTTCATTTTATTTGGGAACCAATATATCATATTTTTAGGACCTTAAATTCGTTAGGATCCAAGATCAGCGAACTCAAAATCATTAAATTTAAATTAAAGATGCAAATTTACATTTATAGGTCTTATATAAATCAAGCGTCCGGATTGGTCAGAAAGTTTGAAATGAATCGGCGATATTAAATGATTGTGACAACCTAGAAAAAGTAAATTAATAGGTTCTTGTACAATAAAATATCAATGAGGTACTTGAGCGGTTAATATATATAGAATATATCCTTGCTGAGCTTGATTCGCTTTGTTAAGATCAACTTGATAACTGCCATCTATTGCAGGTCATACAAGACTAACTGCGAATGTTGAATAATTCCCGATGAAATATGTTTGCAGCCGCAGTATAAAAAATAATAAATACGCTTAAGTTTTTATAAATATTAATATATAGTTTTACCAATGATTATTTTTTAATTTCGTAAATCATGAATAATATTATTTATTAGATCAATAATAACTCAATTTGCATACTCAAGGTCGGACACGATTGGATTTAAATGCTGTGTTGTTTCAATAATTTTCTTTTTCAGACCACTGTTAAAATACTCCAAATTATAAATCTTACATGACTGAATAAATGTTGTGGACATCGGTGTGTGTTCGGTTTATTATTCATTAGCAATATTTTAAAACCTTCAGCATAAACAATATAATTATTAGATTGTTTTTATCAATTATGGCAGCAGAGAGGGTGAATCAGACAATCGACTTGGAGTCGACGAGGCTTCCCTCTCGTAAATATTTTATAGAAACGTCTATTTGACAAACCAAGGCTTCCTAGAAAATTGTTAAAAAAAAGCGTCGATTCGGTAAATTGAGGCTTCCTCAAAGACGCCATTATCGTTGTCATTCACCCTCTCTGCTGCTATAGGTTAACAGTTCTGTTACGATCAAAATCGCTATGATTTCACAAACAGACTAATTTGTAGAACCTCACATCGTAAATTAATTAGATTATTAGACTGGTCAGTGAGTCTGAAATTAATTCTCGTTAGTGAATCATTATGACATCGCATATAGACAGAATTCGTTGGATCCTCAATAGTTAGAAATCCTGGAGAAGTTGTTGGTGCAAAAGAGTATAAAATATATCCCTGCTGAGCTTGATTTGATCGCTCGAGATTTATTTGATAGCTTCCTTCGTTAACATCACGTACTAAATCACCGAGGATATCTTTACGTTTTGAGGAGCGATATGCCTACCACCGCCGTCTGGGTCATTATTATATTTAAGGATTATTGTTTTTTGTGATTGTGGCGATTTCTTCCACGCGTCGTGGATTTTTTTGAAACCTCCATCGATGGCGTATCTAAGAGATTTTTTTATTACTGGGACATTATGTCCTGGAATCTTGAAATGAGGAATATATACTATGTCTATATTATACTTTCTTGCAAATTCTGTTCTTGTTTTAGGATTCGCGTCACCTAATACCTCTTGAATAATTAGTAAATTATATGTTTCCATGTCATCGATGATTTTATTACATGTTTCTACAACGCTGATAAATTCATCTCGGGTGAGAGTACCAGACTCGAGAGATACTAACAGCAACAATAAATCATTAGTCATCGCTTTGAAATTTTTAACGATTTCATCTTGTCGAGTTTGATAATATCTATTAGCGCGATAGTCTATCATTTCAGTGAAAAATTTCGACTTATTGTATTCGTCGTAACTTTTTACTGGATTATCAGATTTTATTCTGTCGGTGACATAATCAGATTTTTGTGGTTTGGGTATTTGATAAGCCGTCCGAGGTGGGATTTCAGGCCATAATAGTACGGTTCTTATAGAACTCTGATAAATATCTACGACATACCCGGATGAGTTTATTTCAATGGCAGATGATAACGTCGGCTCGTGGACCGTTATAGCGATTTTCGATTCTATTCCGGTAATGGATTTTATTATACGCGCTAATTCAGCATTGATTTGTTCGATTTGATATGACCCAGATGGCAGCGAAACAACGTTCCAGTCTGGAGTTCCATCGGGTTTATTCTTATTCGCAAATACCAAGGATTTATTCGGTTCTTGGCCGCCAAATGCTACCGACCTAATATTAGGCCAACTATGGTTTACTCGTAGTTTCGCTAACGCGATCTCCTTCACGTGAATCGGAATAGGGAAATTTACACTGAATTCAGGATTCGTTGAGGTTATTGATATAATGCTGGTTTATACTGGGTTTGTGTTCTCCACTATTCGTTGAATTAATTCCTGCGGTGTTGTCATTGTTATTATACTCATGTTGTATTTCTAATTTTGACATCGCGGTATCATAAATACTTACCATCGCTGAGAACTCACTATCTGATATAAATGTATCATCAAGCAACGACAATATCATTGAGGATAATTGTGAGTACGCGGTTGATATAACATGAAATTTAATTATGTAGTCTTGCAGTTTGCGTTGGCTGCACGATGATATTTTTTTGTTATTATCGCAATTATTGCCGCTATTGTTGTCGCTGCGGATAAACAAATTAGAACAGCTATCGGGGGCAATCATTGTCACCGAGCAGAGTATAACACCAGCTCCGGTGATTACACCACTCACAGAGTACACGGTAACATCAGCTGCGGTGATTCTTCGTCGGTATTTTTTCATTTTTATTCGGTACTCCTCAGTGAGTGTTTTGAGTTTAGTCTGAAACTCTCTGACCTGATCATAGCGATACTGAGATACCGAAGATATCGTTGATGATGCCATTTTATTTCCCTATCAGTTTTCGATTTCAACTTAGTTGTTTACTCAAATCCGCTGCGAATTTCACATATCATGATACTGAAACCCTAGCCAAATTCTTATCAGTGGATGCTATCGTTAATTGTATAGTTGTATTCTTGTCGATGATTGTTGATATCGTATTATTGACCCCAGATGAACTCGACGACGATATATTAAATTGAGTTGGCGTCACTAGTGTTAATCGATAAATACCTTTGACGGCGCAGTGATATTTAATATGTTAGTGGATGGTGTCCACGCAAATGATCCGTATTGAATCGTGTATACTACGTTGTTGGTTTTCGCATGAGGGATTTTTGTTTTCTCAACGATTTCTATCATCCTCGTTGCATCCTCCTTGATTGCCTCGATGGTGTTTTTCATTTCTTCGATGGATTTTTTAATGTCAGGAAGTTTTATGTCCAGTTTATCCAGCGTGGTTGTAAAAAAATTTCTCGATGATATTTTTACAAAATGATGTAAACTTTTCAACGTGATCTGCTTATTTGCTTTGAAGTATTGCTAGTTCCAACTTAGAATCTGTTATCGTTGTGAGTTTTGGTGTGGTCACCGGTGGATTTCCAAGGAAATCTAATAACGTCTTGTCAATATTTTTAATTAGATCCACAGTAGTTGAAATGAGTACACCTGGTTTAAGTTTACCCTGATTGGAAAACAGCGCGATAGTATTCTCTACCGCGTCTCGTTGTTTAACTAAAATATCATCCAGGGAAACAGTACTCGTTTTCAATTTACCCTGACGATCTTGAAATACAACTATTTCATTAGGATCAACACTTGCTAAGTTCAACATCTCAGCTATTTCATCTTCGATTATTTTTTTTTTATATCTCTGGTTGCAGATGTTTCTGTGGTTGGTTTCTTCAGCGCTGATGAAGATATCCCCCAAATATCAATCATGTTATTTTATATAATCTCTCTCTAAAATCTTTTCGATTTCCAGAGATTACTAGTGTATTCATTTACGACAACATGTGGTGATTTTCCAGATGTTGAAATAGCGTCAAGGACATTTAATACTTCGTTGCCACATATTGGCGGTTCATTCATTTGTTGTGTTGGTAGCGTAGAATACCAAGTCTTCATTTTATGAAAAGTGTTTAAGCGGTTTTTATAACGCATAAATTCCTTTGGCGGCTCTAATCCATATGAATCGAAATAAACAATTGCACGTGGATCAATCACGTATGCAACCCAGTGAGTACCAGGTCCGTTGCTGTTATCGAGATTAATGATACCGGTTTCAACGCTGTTTGGTTGTGCCGGCAACTGATCTTTCATAAAGACACCGCTGAAGTTTTTTATCGCAAGTTTTTTATCAGCATCCAGTAAATCAAAATTTGACATAGGAGTCAAATATTCCTCAACTAGTAAACCGTTCCTGGGATTCTCAGACACTTTCCGCTGTACCATGAATACGGGGTTTGCTGGTAGTCTTAGACCCTTTCCCTTTTTTATATCCTTTTCCAGTTGCTTTCTTTAGTGCCATCCCTGCCGTAGTACCAACGGCTCCTAACGCCGTCTCTTTAGCCACCGCTGGGGCCACGGCTGCAATCAAAGCCGGAATATACCACCGGCCTTTTTCATATTGGCAATTGCAGGCGCAGAGAGTTTAATTCGAATTCATTTTGTATTCTAAAACGCGTCATTTAAACGTTTTGTTTGATTTGGTTTCAACGATAATTTATTCACCCCGCCGTTCATCTGATTAGGTTTCAACGTGATTGTAGTTCCGCATTTTTCAGTTGCTGATGACTGTAGTTTCTTAATTTGATTAGGAGTTAACGCAACACTAATAACATCATATGGCATTATACAATAACAGATTGATCTAATTGTTACATATTTTCCACTGGTGCATCTATCACTTTCATTCTTCCGCCAACACCATCGAGTAGCATTGATTTATCACTGAGAATAACAGCAAACGCTCTGTAGTGGGGAATAGCATGATCACCAATAGTAACGCGGTTTACAATGGCTCTAAAGTGTATATCAACGACTGACTGTCTTGTTAAATCAAGATGTTCCAGCGTAAAGGAATAAATTTGATATAAATTCTTAAAATCAAACTGTGATATCTGCAAACCAGTATCGACGTTTTGATCGCGCGCCATATATGACAACAACCTGTGATACACGCGGGCAATATGGCTGTGAAAGTAATTAAGTTGTATATCCTCGGATGGTTCTTGCTAGCCGTTTATTTTCAGTAAGACATTAGTAATACCAAGTTGATCAAATATCATATGGCTGCGTCGTTGATTACCAGTTCATGCGGTATTCTGTAACGCAATAAATATATGACGTGGAGCTGAAACGCCTTGTTTTGATGCTAGATTCCGCGTAAATAACCCATTTATATCTGATTCCTTAACATCTGTAGTCGTTGTTAGCCAACTCAGCAATGATTTTCCTCCTTGATCCATAAATGATAGTAATCGTTCTTCTGCGGTGATTGATGGAGTCAACACTGGCATCCAAAATGATAGTTTTGTTAAAACGATTTTACCGGCATCATCATCTACATGTGCTGCAGCTGGGTTTTCAGGAATCCTCCAAATTGCATCATTCTCGTCACCCTTTCGCACGAGTACTACTGTGTGCTTTTCTCCATAAATAACTTTTCAAACATTTTTGCAGAATCTAAATATATGATGCAGTGGAATCGCGCATGATAATGATCTACGCGCTCCATGCAACATTGACAAACGTGTTGCAGCTCCTAGGTTGTAGTCGTTATCCTCTCTTATAATCATATCCTCTACAGTATCAACAGGAGCAGGGTCAGCAGCACGATTCGTTAGTTGTCTGAAAACAAATTGAATTTTTCCAGCCGTATTCCTATAATCCTTTGCAAACATCATAGAAGGGCCTGCAGATCTTGTATAATCGATATTTTGCACTCTCGAATAACGCCATGATCCCATTATTGACAAATCTGACTTGAGTCTCATTTGGATATGCTGTATCATCTGTTCGTATACGTTCTCCTTCTACTTCGATAAACGCTTCACATGGTAGAAAGTATTTACTGGTATCATGAACTTGAACGTCAATTCTTGTTCGACTATCTTGTTGTATCGCGTGATAGGCATAAAATTGATAATCACGTAGAGAATCATCCTTACGCACTGGGGCGTCCATATCAAACGCTGGATCAGGTGACTGTTTGAACATTTTATTATATATGTATTGATCTAAATCGTAAAATCCGTAGGATTTTCATCGTTGACAGCTCGTCGTGTTTTTATAAGCCGCTTCCCGCTATCATATTTGCGATGTTGCTTTGGTCGCTGGTGTATGACGGAGTCACCAGCGACGCTAGTTTTTGATCTACTAACACTCGCAGGCATCTCCACTGTAGATGGTAACGGCGATAGTGATTTCATCACTGGTTTCCTTCGTGCTCGAATCAACGACGCTATTTTATCCTTCCCGGCGGAAAGTCCCTTTCCGGCAGCATCCCCAACAGCGCTAATACCCTTATCACAAATAACATCAATGGGTTTCATCGATAATTGTTTTACTAGCGGCGCTACGTTTGGAGCCATTCTTGTAAATAACCCTGCAATAGTATCACCAAGACCATCACCATAGTACGCGTTATAAACTGGAAACCGTGAATTAACTACATAGATGCTGGTTGGTTTGTCATGGTTGTAGTGTATGATAATCTTATTTAAATGATATTTATCTAATGCGATGACTTCGTCATCAGATTAGTCACTGTGATAATCCGTAGGATTTTCAACTAACTCATCAATGAAATCTCGATATAGACCAATATCCATAACACCGCCTTGAAATAACCGCATGCAGATATCAGCTGCTTCATTAATTATTTCCGGTGAGTTATTTCCAGCTCGTTTCCCTCCAATGAGTACTCATAATCGTGATATATCGCTAAGAATATTACCAGGACATTGAATTAGACCACTACCTGATATCCCTCTTGGGTTACTGGAATATTCATGTCCTGATTGTTCTTTTTCGCCAGTGATACCAGTTGCACCATGTGTTATATCAAGAAGTTATGATTGTTGTGGTAAATGAACAAATCCAGGATATTCATCTGTTTTTGTTTTAACTTTTTCTATTGCTTTGATATAAGCCTGATATGTATCATCTTTATTCTTCTCTCTTATTTGGTTTTTTTTTTTGCAAACATACGGAATAATCCATCTTTCCATGTGTTCTTGTCTACAGTTTTATAATGATCGCCGAGATATTATTCTCTGTAATTAAAACTATTAACGACGAATTTAGCTATTTCTTCCATACTGGAAAATGTTGTTTTTTTTTTTAATTCATTGAGTTTATCCGAAATAAATTTATCTTTAAATGAAACTCTTTCTTTTTTACCCTTTTTTCTTTAGAAGGTTCAGGTGGTGCGATAAGTGGTGGTCTACTAGCAAGTTCTTCTTCAATTTCTTCAAGAAGTTCTCGTTCTTGTTGTTCTTGTTATTATTGTTCTCGTTCTGTTTGTTCTCGTTCTAGTTGTTCTTGTTGTCTTGCAGTAGTTATTATATCACCAGGAAGTGTTCTTAACGTTTTTTTGTTTGTTTGGATCTTCTTGCTTTTTTTTCAGTTTCCGCTGCTATTTTTTCAAGTTCACCAATAAGAGGGGTTTTTTTTCTTTTTTCCCCCGTCTCGGGGATATCCCCCCATATAGCACGCTCAGTAGCTGATATTACCCCCTTCGCTGCTGTGGTTATTGGTTTAAACAACTCTTCAGACCCCGCAGCAAAATCCGTTTGTAAACTCTGTCTAGCTTGCAGTTTATTCCTGACAGAGTCGCGGATTGGTATAAATCTCTTAATTGCATCTAATCTTTCACGTGTCAATCTAGTATTGACTAAAACCGATCATCCGAAGGGAGGTTTTCGTTTTGTTCAATTAACAATCTTATATTTCTGATTTTTTAATTATTCGTCCTTTTTATTTCATATTTCTTCCCTAATTCCTTTCTTATTTTTTCACGATAGTAAATAGCGGAACAAACGTACTGACGTCGTCACAATATCAAAGGGATTTGCGAATTGAATTCTGAATTCGTTTTACGAGGACATATGTTTTGGGTAGTACATATTTGTTATTCATAGCGCCGTGTTCAATCTCCTGGAAGTCGGACATAATTTGATCGCAGTTTAAACTATCTGATATAGAAATCCCCGGAGATTTAAAAATTAAAATTTCGGTTATAACCTCATTGATATTTTGAGAATTCATATAATTGATAATTATATACTTCTAATATGAAAAATATATTTTTCTAAAATGAACAAAGAGATGGGTGTCTATACATAAACGAAGTGAATTTTTTGTCCGGTCTTTTTTTAAATCGCAGATCGATAAAATCCCTCTGCAACACATTGAACAGAAGGTGGACAAATATCGAAATACCTACCGGCCTTAGCTATTTATTGAAATACTATTTCCTATTTCTTTGTTGCATTAAAATATCTTACGTGTCTCGCTTTTTTCGAGTATTGTCTAGTATTTCCTAGTTTTAAATTTTCGCTTTGTGTAACAGCCTGCAGATTTGATAAAGAATTGTTCTTAGGATTGGAATCAATGTGATCGATAACAAAACCATCCTTGATAAATCCATGGAAACATTCATATATTATTCAATGGTTACGATGCATTTTCTCTCCAGCGTTAAACTTCAAATACCCTTGATTATTCACAACACCAACTGGTTTCTTCAGTTTACGATGTCTGACAATATCATCACTGGATGCCTCATAGTTGCTGATCACGGGATGTGGTCGGAATTCTTGGTTCATTTATATGCATAATACTATTTGTCTAATTAATTGTTTGGTCTAATGATTACATTTGGAAATGTAGTCTTGAGGAGTTCGTATGATTTTGTCCTTGACTCTGTAAAGGGCGCAGTCAGAGGTAGAGTTATTGATGGAGTTCTTAGTTCTCTTATCATAGTAACCTTTCAACTGTCTATATCGCTTACCACCGCAACTGAGACACAACTGTGATTTACCACGCACCCCAGCCCCACATCTTATGCAAGGAATCGGACCAAGGCTTCCTCGACGAAAACTTTTCATATGATACCCACAGAACTCCTTTCTGCATGATTTGTTACACGGGGTTACTGATCCAATCATAAGCCATTTACAATGATTCATTATATACAAATTCTCTATTTAAATACTTGTTTTAATTATAGCATGAAGGAGTTCGAGAGATTATCGAAAATTATGTCTAGGAAAAAAGCTAAATTCAATCTCGATAGAGTCTCTGATAAACTAAAATATCTAATAGGTGATAGAACTATGATAGGTAAAGTCCGTGATTGTTTTAATGAATTCAAGCGTGATGGAGCATCTCACTGTTGGTCAACATTCCGAATTGATGGTAGTTTTGATGCTACCATGAACGATAAAAAAACCAGCATCGATAATCTCACATCTTACGCGGAAAAAGTATTTTTTTAGAATAAAATTCATTATCCGTTCAGACACTGGAGATTGGATTATTCGGGATAAATTTGAACCCATCTTGAAGGATGAAAAAAATGTCACTGTGAGTCGAGATTCCAAACCAGGATTTCTGACTGGAAATCACAAACCGTGTTACGAAAGATCTTATCCTGTAACAGCAGTTGTTTATGGGATATATCCGTTAAATGATAAACCGAGTATTGAAAAACTAAAAACCATGAAACTGTCGTCGCTGAATTGTGTAGCAGAACGAATAATAAAACACTTCCCAAATGGCAACAAACTCACTGATCTAAGACGTAAAAAAAATAACCGAGTGGGGATTAACAGTGAAGGAGCGAAAGGCAACAATCCAGGATATAAACAAATTGGAAACATCATTAAGATTCCCAATAACTGTAGCGACGATAACCGGCGAGATATTATACGAACCGAAATATAAATCACAAGGAGCTCCAATCAAAATTATTGATCATAATGAACACACAAGGACACCTACCGTAACAATATTTCCACGGGATAGAACCGTAAAATATCAACCTCCGGAATTTTCCGGAGAAGAGAAACTATTCGATTTTATTCACCAGCTGAGTAAAAACGATCCTGTGTCGGTGTGGTTACTTAACAGTTTTGAAGACGAAGAAGGTAGATTCGATCAATTTGTAAGACCCAATGGAGCATTATACCGCACTGAAGCCCTGATTGAGTTATTTCGTGGGTAATCAAACATGATTGTGATAACACCGACACACAAGCTTGCAAGAGAGATGAAACAACGAGGAGTAAATGCCTGTACTTATCACAGTTTCTTCCGATGGAAAGGCGATAAATGGACTCCTGAACGAATGGGTGAGAAATTTATTCCTGAAGTCGTTATTTGGGATGAGATATGCACAGTGTCATTAGATGTATTACAAAAATTTCTCGATTGGTTATTGCTAGCGAATACAAAAGTAATAATGTACGGAGATCATGATATTTATAAACCAGTTTCTATATTTTGATCACATCCGATATATTTCATAAAATGATGATAAACACGTGCTAAATAATATTGAAAAAATTCAGTAATGTATCTTCAGACGGCTCTTTATGTAAATTTATTCTAAAGGAAATTTCGGTAACTCAGAGTTTTTAAAACACCATTATACTTTCATCTCGATTGCGTGTTCGTTCAGTATCTTGAAGAGCATTTAAAATATACCATGGTGAAGAAACGCCATGTTGGGATGGTATATGCCAGATAGATAAACCAGTACTTGCGGTCTGACCAATATTTGTTGTTAATTCTGATAATACCACCTTGATTCATAAAAGAGAGTAATCGCTGTTCTTCAGTAATTGTTTGAGTCATTACTGGCATCCACATGGTCAGTTTTGACTGTATTACTTTTCCATCAGCAGCTGCAGCATCCCATCAGATTGCATCAGTGTCATCACCTTTTCTTATAAGTTCGTCTGTTTTTTTAGCACTGAAATTGAAATTTATAACATTTATGCAAAATTCCAAATATATTAGACATTATAAATGCGCATGAAAATCGATTATTAGTACCCGTTCGCATAAAAGCTACGTTTTGCAAATCCCAAGTCGTAAGTTTAAGTAGAACTAATCATTACCGCTTGTACATCAGCATTAGCAGCGTTGGAAAAGTCTCTTGATCGTCATATAATAAACTGTATATGCTCGGGAAAGTCATTAACGTCTTTAGCGAACATCAATGACGGAACAGATGATTTTGTATAATCGTACAAATATATTGCTAGGACAATTTTAACTGTAGCAACATCAACATCTTTTGAATTGATTCAATATTTCTTTAATCAATCATGTATGTATCGTTGTCAAACAATGCCATATACCATTGTTAACAAGCAAAGTGCGTTGCATGTTCGGCTTCTACCTCCATAAACGCTTCAGATGGTAACATTTATCTACTCGTTTCTTGAACTTTTAGTTCGATTATTCCATGCTAACTAGGTTGAAGTGCGTCATACAAATACTCTTGATAATCGCGTATAGAGTTATCTTGGACAATTAGTATGTTTATATCAAATGCTGTGTTAAATATACGTTTTAAAATGTTATTATAATTATTATCGCCTAACACGAAGATCACTTCACAATATTAAAGTTGTAGTTGAATTTCTTTGTGCGTATACAAACAACTCTGCTAAGGTTTGATTTGTAGCTTGATTAATTATTTTACTGACATTTGCAGGCAACACTTCAGTGATGGCCACATTCACTCGTGGTTGTGATTTTCGTCCTAGTGATCCTGCTAGTCTTTCTTTGATTGCTGAACCAGGGTCTACCAGCAACATCTCCAATTCACAAATTGCGCAATGAATTGTTTCACGTACAAGACCAATATATTTAATTCCCAGTTGGTTTGCAATATGTAATGCTTTTGGAGTTATCCTAGCACACAATCACTGAAAAACATCACGGAGTCCGTCTCTATAAATCGCTTTGTTAATGGGCAATCGTGAATTTACTACCATGTCCGTGTCCCGTCCGCGTTGAACATTATGTATCATCATCTTATCTGATATCTAATTTATCTAACCATGGTGATCTTAATCGGTATAATAATCACCAGTAATTTCATCGATAACAGATCGATAAACATTAATCTCCATTATGCTGCCGGTAAATAAATTTTGGCAAATATCAGATACGTTATTAATTACTTCTGGCGAATTATTTCCAGCACGTTATCCTCCAATCAGAATTTTTAATCAATCTACGTCAGAAGGAACGTTGTTAGGACCAGCCCAAGACCACTTCCTGTAGTCAGGGAAGAAAATCATTTCCGGTAATGTCGGTATCAGGTGCATCGTAACAATTCTTCTTTATGTGAACTTGCTAATCCAATAGGAGCTCCTCTAACTTGAACTTTTCGTCGAAATTCATTTTATACCTCGGTCATTCCTATTCATAGAAACGTTATCTTTTAAAACGAAATATACTTCTCTAGCCCAAATTTAAGGTTTTCATTTTTTTTTGGGGGGGGGGGGCACAATAAGGTTTACATACTTTTTCCTTTGAGCATATTCATATGCGGCAATGTATTGCTTTCTTTAGGTCGTCTAATCTCCCTAATACTTTCAGCAAAAAATATTTTCAAAATTTCGACGATTATTTTGTTGGCGATTGTACTTGATGAGATCGTAGGTTTTTTTTGGGGGGGTTCTATTATTTGCTGTGGTGGAGGAAGTCTATAAGAAGGTTATAGTTGAGGATTTTTTTCAATTTATCATAAAACATGTTTACTTCCTCAATATAATTTGCATATTTTAGATCATCAGATCTGATGTATTATTTGTTATGCAATATGCACCCACTTGATGACATTTCCATTATTTATATTTTCATGATCAGGTTTCAAATAGTTATAGTTTTCAAAAACAGCGTTATAAGCTAAATCTTTATCTTTTCTTCAACAACACAAATACATTGTCATATCCCTGAAATGAAAAGAGCTGAACGATTAGACGATAAGCATAGACGGTAACGTACGCAACGTGTTTGGCCTTTAAAAAGAAACATTTTGATTATCTACATGTTTATAAGGTTAAGGAATGATACACTGTAGTTAAGTCAGATTTTGTAGTAATTTAGAAATGTAAGTGTGACCAATTAAAAAATATTCCCTTCTCATTATTACAATGATCCTGTTTTACCACATTATCAAATTTTTAGAATATCAAATATAGCAGTTTGAACTGTTGTTAGACTAGACTATTTTCCTCATGTGCATGAATGGAATAAGACTTCGGATTATCATGGCACCCCATAAATACTGATGCAAATCAATATTATGACTAGGACGAATATAGTCAAATAACGAAGGTGAACATAAAACTTTTAAAGGTCGTGTATTATGTAACTTTCCGTAACAATCACTCTGTATGGTCTATACATTTTTGAACAATTGATAAACACCTATAATGGGTAGTAAAGATATGTTAAAAATATAACACGGTTATGAAAAGATATATATTTTAAGATTATCGAATTCAATGATGGCCTATTACTTCCAAGGAAATGAATTCATGACGTCGATTACTGATAAAGTATTAAATAAAAAAAAAACAGAACTAATAAGAAAACATATGTACATTTTGAAACATAAACTAAAATTTTACATACATATGGATGTACTGGTCATAACAATCCATACACTTGTCCAGCTGGTCATATACCGCGGCCTAATTCTAACTAAAATGTTACATATATATGGACTTAATGGTCCTACTAAACCATACACTTGTCCAGCTGGTCATATACCGCGGCCTTATTCCAACTAAAATGTTACATATATATGGACTTGATGGTTATACTAAACCATGCACATGTCCAGCTGGTCATATACCGCGGGCCTAATTCCAACTAAAATGTTACATATATATGGACTTAATGGTCCTACTAAATACACTTGTCTAGCTGGTCATATACTGCGGCGTAATTCCAACTAAAATGTTACATATATATGGACTTAATGGTTATACTAAACCATACACTTGTCCAGCTGGTCATATACCGCGGGCCTAATTCCAACTAAAATGTTACATATATATGGACTTAATGGTCCTACTAAATACACTTGTCTAGCTGGTCATATACTGCGGCGTAATTCCAACTAAAATGTTACATATATATGGACTTAATGGTCCTACTAAATACACTTTTCCAGCTGTTCATATACCGCTGGCCTAATTCCAACTAAAATGTTACATATATATGGACTTAATGGTCCTACTAAATACACTTGTCCAGCTGGTCATATACCGCGGGCCTAATTCCAACTAAAATGTTACATATATATGGACTTAATGGTCCTACTAAACCATACACTTGTCCAGCTGGTCATATACCGCGGCCTAATTCCAACTAAAATGTTACATATATATGGACTTAATGGTCCTACTAAACCATACACTTGTCCAGCTGGTCATATACCGCGGCCTAATTCCTATTAACATTTTACATACATATGGACTTAATAATCACAACAATCCATAGAGTTATCCAGCTGATCATATTCCGTGACCTAATTCCCACTCGGATTGTAATATTAATCTGAGGCAAAAACAAGTTCTTTCTCTACACAGGATGTCTTCAATAGGATGAATATTAGATTTTTAATAAAGTAAAACACTAAGGAAAAAAGAAACTACAGAATTGTATAAATCTTGAAAGATCTCAGGTCAACAATATCTGAAAAATAGATAATTTAACTTATACATTTTACATTTGAACGTCGTTCTACACGCTATGATTTTTTTTTTAGCAAGAGCACGCGGTGACACCACCGTCAGAATGCTATCACTGCATTTGCAGACATTTTCATCTTTGTATATGCGATGTCATTGTGGACGAATGTAACAAACACCATGAGTAAACTATTGTATTTCTTGGTCTGCAGTAATACAATTACAGAGTCCCACCATGTTTGTTCATTGGTATTTCTTGTGTGGCTACATTTAATATTGATTCTGGCAGAGATCATATCATATTAAACAACTACTGTCTGACTACCTGTCCGTCAGTCCGTATATCTATCTATCTATCTATCTATCTATCTATCTATCTATCTATCTATCTATCTATCTATCTATCTATCTATCTATCTATCTATCTATCTATCTATCTGTCTGTCTGTCTGTCTGACTATCTATCTATCTATCTATCTATCTATCTGTCTGTCTGTCTGTCTGTCTGTCTGTCTGTGTGTGTGTGTGTCCGTCCGTCTGTATGTCTGTCTAGCTAGATAGCTATCTATCTAATTAGCTAGATATTTATCTGTATGTTTGTCTGTCTGATAAATAATTTTTAAAATGTTATTCACTACAAGATATCATTGGTTCTGAATAAATGTCAGGAACTCGATTAACATTAGATTCAATGTTTCTAGCAAGTTCGTTTACGACAAAAATAAAGAAACATCTGTCAGAACTGAACTCGATTCCAGTAAATAAATCTACGTTATTACAAAAGGAAGTAATATTTAAAAGAAAGTTAAACTAACAGCTACACACACACACTGATCCATCTTATACATCCGGTATGAACTTAAAATAACCTTCGTTTTACTTGTTTCTGTTCTTATGACGGGTTTGAACACTTGCATATATTGTTATATTGTATATATGACTTGATATGCAGTTATGTTAGTAAACTGATCCAGCCAGAAGAGATAATGTATTCCCAATTCTCTTTGTGACTCGACTCACAAATGGCAGTCAATATGTTCATTGAAACACACAATTCCAGAAGACGTGATAACACCAGTTTTCCCATGACCGCGGTCAATCAATAAAGAGAATAATGCACTGTTATTTCATTATTTGGAATAATCAGAATCCAGCTATGTCATAACTATTTTTATTACACACGTTACCCATTGTTTCATTCGTTCCCTATTGAGAAAGCGAGTGAATGAATGAATTAACTTGTATGTGCGTACCAAATTCAATTCAATATCAGATAAGCACGCATCACTCACATAGGATGAAAACAAACCATGGATATAGAAGGTTGCTTACAAATGTTTGCCGCTCCATAATTTACATAATTGACGCGTAATCTTACTATTTCCAGGTAGTGAAGTTCCAGCATATCCGAGAGCTAGAAAGAAAAAAATCCTTCCATGTTATGACTTAAGAACGTTTATAGTGACGGTAGAGGTACTGCTGCAATTGTGCAATAACCAATACTAACAACATAGTGTTAAAATAATAATGTCATCAAATGCATACATGCAAATTGTATAAACACACGTGTGTGTGTGTGTGTGTGTGTGTGTGTGTGTGTGTGTGTGTGTGTGTGTATGTGTGTCTAAAGATTGAACATTAGGTTTGAAAACATCTTGATGATTTCTGTAATAATCTTGTGACATCAATATTTACCAATTTTATCTCAATTGCAAGTAAGAAATGGATCTCAATTGCAAGTAGGAAATGGATGGACAGGAGGGAACAAACATTGCTTGTTGTGAAGAGAGGGGGAGTGGGACATATCAGTTAAAATTTACACCATCGAAGTCAAGATTATTTGTTAGAAAACTGTTTCTAAATGATTTTAACTCATATTGATATTGATTACACAATGTACAAGTAAAGGAAACAGACCCAAAAGAATCACGAAATATATGAATGCCCAAAAGTAAATTATATTACAGAAAGATAGTGAAAATACATGTTTTCATGCATAATCAAAAAGAAAGGTAAATAAAAGTGTGCAAATAGGTTTATTGTTTCATTATATATATATATATATATATATATATATATATATATATATATATATATATATATATATATATATATATATATATATATATATATAAAGCAATAATACATGATCGCCCTCTGCTGTACACAATGAAGTTTGAACATTGACGACTAATAATTAGGATCTCGTAATATATGACTTTACGCAATCAATCAGATCTTCGTTTCATTTAATCTACATGTACTGTTAGATTTACTTTGTCACGTCTAGTGTTTATTTTATCCCTGTGTTACTTTTGTACACAGTGAAAAGTAAAATGGTTAAAAGACATTGTTTGTATTATATGATTTGTAACGAGTTTAGGCTCTAATAAACGGTACAAAGAAAGACTTAAAACAACAAGCTTTGTAAAAATTAAAAAATAATTTATCTCCATGAAAAAAGATTGCAACACTGGAAAAAGATGTTACATTTTAGAAATTAATTCCAAAAACACCAAAGAATAATCCATGAAGTAAAGTTTAAAAGTCCTAGTAATTAAATATTCTAATAGATTCAAGTTCTTGTCCTGTTGAAAAATCCGTGATGGAAGACGTTTATCTCTAGTTTCACAAGATTTGACACTGGAAATCTTATGTATATTTGGTGTAAAAAGTCTTTCTCCAAGACTTACTATTTACAATTGTAACAATGTTCCAGGTTTATCAGAATTATTTTCTATTTTGTCATCAATTATTTAATGGGAATGTAGAACATTAAACAATTCACCCCATTTATTACTCAAAAAAGAAGACAATATTTATTATTATTACTGATTTCATTTTTTTTATATTTTTTGTAATAATAGTAATAATTATTATTATTATTATTATTATTATTATTATTATTATTATTATTATTATTATATCAGATGGTTACGCACATACATTTATTACATAAATTTAATTAAAACAAATACAGAGAGAAAAGGCATGTTATTTCATGAACTTGTCTGGCAAAAATGGCCTCTTTCGCTTGTCTGTTAAGATTAAAATTTAATAATTTTGTAGCATTAACTAGCAAAAGAATGTATAGGATTGAGCAATATAGGGTTTTTTTTACGCCGAATGATCAATATTATTTCTTGACGGAATAAATCGAATCATGTTTTGTCATGATATTTTTTTAAAAAATACTTGAGTCATTTCGTTTTTGTTCCACATACATCAAAGTCAAATATATATATATATATATATATATATATATATATATATATATATATATATATATATATATATATATATATATATATATATATATATATATATATATATATGTATATATATATATCGATCCACGGATCCATGCGTTAGCCGCAATACATGTTATTTATCGCCAATATACCCAAAGTTCAAAGGTTGGGCGAGCAAGATAACAGATTTAATTGTCAAAAATCAGTTAAATAGCAACAAATGTCCCCATCATTTCTTCATTCAATCTTCAATTCTTGAAAGGCATAATTTTTGCAAATGGTCTCTTGCAAGTTAATGTTGTATGCTTTATATTTTATATGTAAATCCGCAACAGGTGAGTTTGATTTCAGCCCATTTTCGTCGCTGTATGAGGTATTCCAGTGCCCCAGGTGCCAGTATTGCACCATGTCTTAAATGTATGATTTTAATTCTTAGATCTGCCTACAAAAAGATGGGTCTTTCTTACTTTCTTTCCTTTCGGATCAGTTCCTACGCCACTTGTGAATTTTGTTGTCATTAGACTGGTCACTGACTGAATTCGTATCTTATCACTACGTTCAAGGTCCTGTCGGAAAAGAGCGGAATTACGAGCGACTTATGAAACTGAATTAAGTGACGGAACATTTGAATTATAGACTGAATATTTGAACCATACTGATTATTTCAAAGTAGCGTTAATGGAAGAGAGTTTGTTGGTTTTTCTTAGCTGATCAGTTCCTTCATTCTAAATTTAGTTTGACTGAAAGAATGGTAAAATTTCTGACAAACAACAGCATTGGAGCTTTAACATTTGGTGGCAGAAGAAAAAAAAGTATATATTAGACTACTAAAGGATAGAAGCCGTGCATTGCCCCCCCCCCCCCCCACTTTTAATTTCAATGTTAAAGTGAAATTTTTTAAATAAATGACTAAACAGTGATGCATAATTTAGTACTTTTTGGCAAACATAGAAGAAAAGAGAGCAGATGATGGTGATAGTGATTTGGAAAAGAAGGAGAAAAAAAACTCATGCTATTCACTTTATAGTTTATTACAATGGCAGTTTGTACAGCCTCTTTCTTGGTATACCAATGTTCACAACCAACGCATGGGAGACAACTCC
The DNA here is from genome assembly GCA_029339505.1 of Unio delphinus. Lineage (NCBI taxonomy): Eukaryota > Metazoa > Mollusca > Bivalvia > Unionida > Unionidae > Unio > Unio delphinus. Next base: position 25,450,088 of record JAQISU010001239.1, on the reverse strand, counting down.
TGCATATAAAAGGTGCATTTTTCGCCGGATTTATCTTTGTATTATCTTTGCGAAAGCGTAACTGCCCAATCTGCTTTGAAACAAACAGGTTTAAATGAGTTGTCATTGGTTTAGAAGATTCACAGGAATATAACACAACTGGCTGGTCATATGAACGTCGTATTTAATGGCCGGAATGTTTCGGTCTGTTAATTTCAGCTATGTGTTTTCTGTGGAAGAAGAGGTGCAATGTCCAGTGCACCACTACACCCCGTGCATATCATGAGAACTTAATCTTTTGGAATCTCTAGTGGAAGGCAACCACACATTGCCCTTGTACTGTTCAATTGACTTGGTACACCTCTGTTTTAATTACGAACATTGCTTGAACCAGGAAAAAGTTCCCATTAATGTCATGAGAAGGTAACCCCATGGAAGAAACAAGTCACACCGATTGCTAGTAAATCGGCTTAGTATCACTTCTTTTTAAATACTTTCTTTTGAACTATTCCAGTATAAGGCAAACAGTCATATATGAGTTCATAACGATGTCAACAGTATTAAAATTGAATATATTAATGGTATTGCAACAATTTTGCTCTTACACAATCAAGGTGCTGCACGCGCATCTTTCATCAAGAAATTCTACACTTTGCTGATTTGTTCCTTCATGATACACATAAAAACGGAGCAATGAAAATAAAATGTTTGCTTCACATTTTCTAGTCACCAACATTTAAAAGAACCAGCACATAATTATGAGTACAATATTCAGAAGAAAAAAAATAAGTTTTTACATTCAAAATATTGTATATTCAATATTTTTGGAGATCGAAGAATGTACACAAATGTAGACTGGACCACCTTGTCTGCAATTGTATGCATTACAAAAAGAGTAATACAGAGGAATCCAGATAAAAAACAAGAATAAATGTAACGAGATGGTAAAAAGCTGATGATTGTTTAAAACTCACACCTAACGCTTCTTCGCTCATTTATTTTATCTAAGCAAAACGGATCGATACATAGCCGGGCTTTAGTGTGTGGGATTTCCCATTTCTATCTGTACTAGCTTTCCTTATAGGGTACATTAATATTCATACCTTTCTAATTTGGTCTGTAGTTTTTGTACTAGGTTTTGCATTGTTTAAAGCTGGTTCACATTCATATTACAAATTGTACTACTTATCCTATGCTTATTATGTACAATATTCTACATGGAAGTTTAGTTTATTTTCAAAGTAAAAAGAGTCTAAGTATTAATAAACTTAAACGAACCGAATTCTAAAGTAAATTTTAATGCAATCCTGAACTAATTATATTATTTAATGCCTCTCTGTGTGCTTCTACCTTCTTTTCGTGATCTTCAAGCCATGTGTTGTCTCCCTTGAGAAACGGTAAATTACGCAGGTCGATTAATTTTCCTGAACGAATGATGTTGCTAGTCTTCAAATGTCTCATCTATTTAAAACCATAAATTATGTCTTTAATGGAATTTTTACCAACCATACATCATATTTGCGTTGGCAATTCTACGTGTTGGTGCTTATTAGTGATCTTCTTGGATCAATTCATAACCTCATTAAAATGGAAATTAACAAATTTGACACCAAAATGTCTTCTGGACAGATAAACGATTTTCATCAAGAAAAAAATATAAAGTCAGACAACAACAGAAATTATGTCTAAGCTGGGTGGGAGTGGTCATTTACAAGAACAGAAATTATGTCTAAGCTGGGTGGGAGTGGTCATTTACAAGAACAGAAATTATGTCTAAGCTGGGTGGGAGTGGTCATTTACAAGAACATTGTTTTTTATTGGAGTGCTATCAGTAGTTGACGTTAAAAGAAAAAAAGAATTTAATACTGGTATTTATTATTTGTTTATTTCACTATCCATTGCAACATATAGTCGACTTCAATATTAATTTGAAATTCATACTCATATAACGGATACAAATAGATTATGACAGCCAATGCTTTGTTTTCTTGACATATATTTTGAGACATTTACAATAATTCCATATACGTGTATTTGCGTCTTACGACATGTGACTATTTAATAGAAACAGTCTGCTAAAGGGGAATTATTTTGATTTAATTTATTATATGATTCACCTCTCACGAGGATTTTGATACTATTCTTCCTGTTCGATATCGCTTGACCCTCCAGGGAAAAAACCACAATTAATAGTATTGATTTGTCATGTAGGCCGAGGTTTATCAGAGTCGTATTTACCAAACCCTAGAGCTTTTCTAAAGAACAAGATAACGGTTCTTAGCAAAATGCAATACAAACCGTGCTCGTTTCAGTACTGCGTAGACGTATCCTAAGTTACAGGTACGATAACAGTAAAATAGAATAAAAATATTACGGGAACATTTTCACTTTCCAAAACTCATGAAAATGCATGTATATTGCATCCATACCTATCTACCTAGATATACCTACCTATTTGCCTACCCACGTACCTGCCTAATTATCTGGATGCATGCAAGTATGCATGCATCGATACGTGTATAGTTACACACACACACGTGCATACTTACGTACATACATACATACATACATACATACATACATACATACATACATACATACATACATACATACATACATACATACATACATACATACATACATATATTCATACTTTATTCCATCCATTCATCCATACACTCACACACCCCACCCACTACAAATATACATAAATATATACATACATACATACATACATACATACATACATACATACATACATACATACATACATACATACATACATACATACATACATATATACATATATTCATACTTTATTCCATCCATTCATCCATACACTCACACACCCCACCCACTACAAATATACATAAATATATACATACATACATACATACATACATACATACATACATACATACATACATACATACATACATACATACATATATACATATATTCATACTTTATTCCATCCATTCATCCATACACTCACACACCCCACCCACTACAAATATACATAAATATATACATACATACATACATACATACATACATACATACATACATACATACATACATACATACATACATACATACATATATACATATATTCATACTTTATTCCATCCATTCATCCATACACTCACACACCCCACCCACTACAAATATACATAAATATATACATACATACATACATACATACATACATACATACATACATACATACATACATACATACATACATACATACATACATACATACATACATACATACATACATACATACATACATACATACATACATACATACATATACATACATATATTCATACTTTATTCCATCCATTCATCCATACACTCACACACCACACCCACTACAAATATACATACACATATATGTACATACATACATACGTACGTACGAATGTGCGTGCGTGCGTGCGTGCGTGCATGAATGTATACATACATACGTACGTACGTAAGTACATACGTACATACATACATGCATGCATGCATACATACATACATACATACATACATACATACATACATACATACATACATACATACATACAATCTGAACCTGTTTGCTCAATGAACGTTCAAAATTGTTCGTTTTTGAGCACGTACGTTTCATTTACATTTATTCTAATATGATTGATCACAAGCCTATCTTGCCCAGCAACGAATGCACTCCAGACACATGCCCGTTTGCAAACTGTTAAACATCTTATGCTTTTAACTTACTATCAAGTTTTAAGCCTTAAAAGCATTTATCGGAATAGACACCGACTTATCAATCTTTCATGTTCCTTCTTTGACGACATATCACCCATGTGGTAATCAAAATCTTGCACGTTGAGCCGTATTTACATAAATCGTACATGCGAAAAATTATATTGTAAACCAAACATTCGCTACCAGTCGATATTGTCTACTCCGCGTGTAGAGTTTTCTGCCAAATTGCATACATACTTACATACATACATACATACATACATACATACATACATACATACATACATACATACATACATACATACATACATACATACATACATACATACATACATACATACATACATACATACATACATACATATACACCACACACACACACACCACACACACACACACACACAAATACATATATATATATACATATATATATATATATATATATATATATATATATATATATATATATATATATATATATATATATATATATATATACACATATATACATATATATATATATATATATACATATATATATATATATATACATATATATATATATACATATATATATATATATATATATATATATATATATATATATATATATATATATATATATATATATATATATATATATATATACTAGCAAGTACCCGGCATGCGTGGCAATGACACTCAAAGAAAGAAAGTGTTTGTGAAGTGATCGGGCTTCAGCAATGCGAACTCGAACGGTTTCCAATCTTGCTTCCCGTTGCTTCCCGTTGCTCGTCTGTTTCAACTATTACAAATTCACACCGCCATTGTTTGACATAACCAAGGCGCGCACCAAACGTAACTAAGTATACATGAAGTATCTAGGGCATCTACAGTTGACACCGAAGACACGCGAAATTAGGTATCGCTACAGACCTTGTTCGATTAAGTGACATATTTAAGGTGCCTACTGTTCGATCACGTGACGTATCTAAGGCGCCTACAGTTCACAGCGAACACACGATAAATGTCGCAAAACTATATGAAATACACACATTTGTTAATTGTACAATTTAAATGGTTGTACTATTTCAGAAACCTTCGCGGTCGGGCGCAGAACAACTCACCAAAGTTTTATCGCAATCGGATGAAAGGTATAGGAACGCATACGACACAAACAAACAAACATTCATTTATATATATATATATATATAAATATATATATATATATATATATATATATATATATATATATATATATATATATATATATATATATATATATATATATATATATATATATATATATATATACTTCATTCCATCCATCCATCCATCTACACACGTACATACATGTATGTATGTATGTATGTATGTATGTATGTATGTATGTATGTATGTATGTATGTATGTATGTATGTATGTATGTATGTTTTTTTGTAGTGTAGTCATCTCATTATAGTTGTTGTATAGCGCTTAGATCTTCTAAAGATCAGATGTTATACAAAGTCCTCATTATTATTATTATTATTATTATTATTATTATTATTATTATTATTATTATTATTATTATTATTGTTGTTGTTGTTGTTGTTGTTGTACATACATACATACATACATACATACATACATACATACATACATACATACATACATACATACATACATACATACATACATACATACATACATACATTCATACATACATTCATACATACATACATACATACATACATACATACATACATACATACATACATACATACATACATACATACATACATACTTCATTCTATGCATCCACACACACACACATACACGTACACAACTACATCCCAATTTGCTGTGAAAAACTACTACACCAATAACTTTAATTAATCAATTATTTAATTAAAATAAAGTAGAAAAAAATGATGTTATGCAAATGTTATATTGTTATTTATCATATATTTTCCTCTATATCACATTAAAATAGAAAGACTTGGATTCCTAATGAAAGCCTTAATTACTGTCAGAATAATAACTCGGTACCAGTCCCAATAAGTAATTTTTGTCTTCCTCTTTATTTATGTAATGGATCCATATGGAAACGATATTAGAATACAATGCTCACTTACTCATCCACGAATTACATTAATATAAACCTCAAAACAATCTAATTTCAGTACTGTCTTTCTGAATACTTCTCCAACAATGAAAACACGTTTGTTTTAAAATTTTAAATTTTCATCTTAGGATGCAAAGACATTTCAGGAGAGATCACACAAGATGCACTAGAGTCCCAAGATCACTCAGATTTATAAAAGACACAAATACCATGCATGGAGTCATTGAAACACTCAAATTTGTATAAAACACAAACACCCTGAAGTCTTTAGACCAATCAAATTTGCATAAAGTAAAGTTTCCTTGGAATATTTGGAACACTTCAATTTGTATTAACCATAAACACCCTGGAGTCTTTCGACCAACCAAATTTTGTAACGCTCACATATCCATGATTCTCTTGAAGACTCATTATTATTATGAAACAACATACCACTGATTTATTAGAATGCCATTTAATTTCATGATCGCTATATATCAAACAAAGCATTTTTGTCACCTGTCTACAAATTTATATATATATATATATATATATATATATATATATATATATATATATATATATATATATATATATATACTTCAAAAGAAAACTACGTTAATTAAAGGGATATAGTGCTTTCTGGATAGAGGTAGTTTGTTGTCTGCCAGCTGCATTCTCTGAGTAGACAGACGCATTGGCTCTCATACATCTCCCATATGTCACACCGTTACGTAAATAAATAAATAAATAAATAAATAAATAAATAAAAAAATAATAATAATATCGAGAAATTTGTAAAGCTCCCAGTCTTTAGCAGGTCTAAGCGCTTTACAACATCTATAATGATATGACTATAGAAGGACAACACAAACACCATGAACTTGGAAAACAAAGCAATGCCAAAAATATGTAGGTACGAAACATTATTAGGTCTTTAAGCTTGCCTTTGCAATCGAAAATGGTGAGTTTTAAGAGCACTCTTAAACAGGACCACTCTGTCTTTGTGTTTAATTTCAATGGGCATTCGTTCCACATTGATAGGCCCTGGAATGTCGATATGACGTCATTTTCATAGTGGGAACCATGAGTATACGACTGTCCGAAGAGGGGCGTAAGGATCTTGCTGGTGTATACACACGGGTGAGACCAGAAAGGTATGTTGGACTGGAGTCCGTCAGTGAAATGTAGCACAGAGAAAACATGTCATGTTTGATTCTGGATAGAATGGATATCCAGTATAGAGTACAGAGCAGTGATGATGTGTGCTCTTATCGTGACAGTCTAAAGATGATCCGAGCGGCTGTGTTTTGAACCTTTTTAAGTTTCTGGAGTATTGTGACGAACCTGACTTACCGGGTACTTGATTTACAATTGTCTAGTTATGAAAGTACTAATGAACACACAAGTGTTTTAGTGGCATCTACTGAAACCTATTTGCGAATGCAGCAGGTGAGTCTCAGCTCAAGATATACAGCATTGCATATGTTCATGACATGTCGGTGCAATGTGAGAGTACTGTCTTGAGTAATACCTAGGTCTTGTGCTGACTGTGCACTTACTGTTGGTGTTGCGGGTATTTATTGCTTTATGTAAATGATGCGAATGAGAAAGTCTTTGTGGTGTGATCCGAATGACCTCAGATTTATCATCATTTATCTGCAGCTTGTTAAGTGTAATCCATTATTTCACATCAGAAATGCACCTCTCTACTCATCGGATGGTAGCATCAGCTTCATTTGGGTGACGACTTGTATATGTAATCAGCATACAATTTGTGAAACACTATGTGATGATCTATGACACTGGAGAGCGGCTGAGTGTATATAATGAAGAGAACAGGGCCAAAAACAGACATCAACTTGGCTGGAGTGTATTCTGTTTGCAGATAAAGTTTGTGTCCTGTTGACTAAGTAGGACTTGAACCACTGTAAGGCCGTATTGTGAATACTAAATACTTGCTCAAGACAGCGAAGTTATATCATGGTCTATTGTGTCAAATGCTGCAGACAAATCAAGATATGCAGACTGTACATTGCTAAAAATAATATTTGAATTCAAATGAGATACAAATTGGGTTAAAACAACGTTCCCAAAGCTTTTTATATGAACGGTATATTAGAAACTGGGCTGTATTTCTTTAAATCGTTATAGTCAAGTGATGGTTTCTGCAATAGAGGCTTTACGATGGCAGTGTTAAATATGATGGGAATTCCCTGATGAAAGAATGAACATCCGACCTGAATTGTATGTACCAGTTGTGAATCGAAATAAATGGACAACGTCATGCCATGTTTGTGGAGGCAAACCTATGAACAGTACATCGACATACATGACATTTAAACTTGTATATTGTTGTGGACGACACATGTTGGTATTTAGTTCGTCTTAAAACTTTGACACTGTCTGTCATTAAAACAGTTTAACGACTTGTATTATCAAGGTGACTGGAAAATCTTAAATTCGAGGCATGGAAACAAGTGATGACTGGATTTTTCAAAAAAACATCGTGTGACTGATAACAATAACAATGAAATATTTGTTTTTACATGTAAATATATTTTATTCTTACGCCAAGACAAAAACAATGTCAATGAAATAAGTTTGCTTTCTGAATAAAATGACCATTTTCGTTAACTTAAAATCAAAACTTAAATGTTAATACTTCATCTTCCGACTAAAAATCAGATCGTGAAAGATGCGAAGCAATGTCCTTTTGTCATCTCTTTAACATTTGCTCATTGCAGGATCAAGCTCTTCAGGCAAACATAATTTAGTCTAGTAAAGTTCACCTCGTTCTCTTTGCGGACATGTCTAGAGAAGACTATAACGTTTTGCATGCACTCATCTTATACCATCTTAATGTCATTATTATCTACATTATTCAAACTATGTTATATATGATCACCATTGCTTTTTGATTATAATAACCTATTTGACTGAGAAAAGTATATATCGAACACTTCTGAACGTTACCTTAACGTATATAGATATAAACAAGAAAAAAATAATCCAATAAATATTATAAAAGAAACAAGATCACTATATATATGGGAGAAGTCCGACTAACATATGTAAATTAATACAGATTTATAGACAACATGAATAATATCTGAACACAGGTTTTATAATGCATATGTGTCACATGTAATTCGTTCATGTTATTTTCTCACGTCTTAATTTTAGATTTATAATGAGTTCACATACCCGGCTGATATAGTTAGTTCCTGTGGCTGAAATCCCTTTTCATATTCTAATATGGAAACTATAATTTAAACATATATAATCTAAACACACATCCAACAAAGATATCCAACAGAACTCAAAAGAGAGATATTAATAACATCAGTTAATAAAGTAATATTGGGTCTAAGCACTCAAGCAGCAGTGATGTTGAAATTGGATCAAGATAAATGATTTTTGGTGCACTCTTCATCACGATTTTCCGTAGAGAACCCACAGAGACAGGTTCAAATGCTCCTAATGGTTGTCGCTGAAATTATGTATCTTAACTATATCGTGACGCGTCAATTGATTTTGTGTTGTCAAGCGTTTCTCTAATGGTTCGTACTTTGTCCCGGAAGAAATTTGCAAATAGGTCCGGAAGGTCTACTGGATAGAAGGTAGGTGTAGGTAGTCTACGTTTGTTCCTTGACGTTAGTTTGTTAGTTATATCGAAGAGCTCTTTGCAGCTGGAACTCTCCGTTATCTTAGTACTGTAGTAGAATAATTTAGCTAAACAGACTATCTTTGTGACGTTCTATTTAGCGGCTTCATAGATTTGTTTAGGAATAGTGAGTGTGGTGGAAAGTCAAAGCCTCTCTGCTTTCCGGCGATATCTTTTAGCACGGCGAAGCTGGTCCAGAACACTGCGACAAAACGGAGAACACTTTGTGTTCATTGATACTCTGCATTTGGTGGCTGGGGCATGTTTTTCAAGCAATACACGCAGGCAGTTGTCGAGTTTTTCACAGTAGAAGGTACTCAAGTTGTTAGGTTCTCTTTGATGTCATGCATTAGTTTTGGTTCTATTTATCATGCGGAGGTTTCTCTTAGTAGCAAATAAAGGTGGAGGGTTAGAGACTGATACGACGAGATGGCATATAATGCATAGGTGATCTGATGCAAGTTCGTGGAATACAAGGGTGGATTTCAAAATATTGCCATCAGGTCTATGAAGAATCCAGGCTAAAATGTGACTAACTTTATGGGTGGGGTGGTTAACTGACTGTTTAATTTTGAAAACATGAAAGCAATGTAGAAGTGTTAACGTATATGAGATTCCAGGACGGTTAAAGTAAAAGTTACCACCTATCGCATTTCCATACTCCGGAATATTCGGAAACTGTAACAAAATGTGCGATTCAGACAGCTTGTTTTTTTCTATTAAGAGGAGGGCGGTAGAGACAGAAAAATGAACTGACCTTTGTTCCAGTGTGAGTGTTGTTTGGACTAGTTCAAGTGATAAGTGGCAGGAATGGAAGGTTGTGTTGTACTTACGACATGTTATGATTGGATTCTTTGTGATGACATCAATTCCACCTTTGGGAAAGTTGCGGCGGAACGACTTAATGGAGTAAGCAGTGGATGTTAAATCCGTACATTTACGCTCATCCCCAGATGTTTATAGACATGTTTCTGTCAGGACGAAGACTTCAATATTCTGGTCGTTGATAAAATTGACTATTTCTGTGCGCTTTTACAGTGGTTTTACTGACTACGGATTGACTAAAGCAATACGCAATGGTATATATGGGACAGCTGAAACAACGGTTGACGATTTAAGATGGATTTGCAGTAGGTTATCACAATTAACGGCCACATGTTTAAATTGTTTATCTGTTATGGGCGAAAGGGAGATAACTAGAATTCTTCTTCCTATTTAATGCCGGCCAGCTATGAAACAACGTTTCTTATTTCGCTTCCGTTTACATTTAAGTAATGACGAAAGTAGTATCAGTTCTTTAAGTCTTGAGCACATTGTAGTATGAAGAGCCAAGGTGTGGTCATTTCAAGCAATTAACAAGGGTATATCATTCCGTAAGCTGGTTGACTGGCGATCACGTGATGGCGGTTTATTAGAAAACAAAGGACGTATTAACAGTGCAACAAGACAGGTGAAAATAATTATAATTGTTCTCATTTCCAAAACAAGGAGATGAAACAGCACCTACCAATTGAACAGCCAATGCATGATGAAACACAGTCATGTAGACGAAGATATACAACAAACACATATATCATGAACAATAGCACAAAAACGGATGAGATGCGTCAACCTAGCTAAGCGATAAAGGCCATCATTTTTTCTGAAGTCCGTTCCCGGCATGCATATGTACACCGCTTCATCCGGCGAGCCAAATAACTTGAGGATGTGGTGTTAACACTGCATCAAAGGCGTATCAACGTATACAGTGAAGTCACCGGCCAATCTGGATAATTTCTGCATATCATCGGCCAAGTGTCATGGGTCAGTAAGCTTAATATGTATCAGTTAACGGTAGCTGTGATCGACCAGCTATGGTTGGAAATGGCAGGAAAGGCAGATATGTTCAGTCATGTAGAGTAAGAAAGAGTCACCGTTCACTTTTTTATTCCGGTTTTTTTTCACCTATTGATTGTCTACATTAGCTTAAATTAAATCGTCACGATCACTGCACCGTCGAAGAACATATTTTTGCACTTATATTACATATATCATTATCATTCTTACAATCTTGTTGACCAATCCTCTTATCCTGCAATGGCAGAAGAAGGACAAGTAGCCATGGTGGGAACCAAAAACAAACCCCAAGTAGCATCATCCATTCCTCAGGGGAACACCAATATAGGGGAAACACGAAAAGGAAGTAGGTCTCGCTTACACTTGTACTTCGAAATAGTAGTGGAAGACAATGTGCTTTTGGCATACCACAAAAAAATCTATCAGCTGATAGACTTTGGGGAGATGACGTAGCACCCAAACAAATTGAAATCTTGGCAGCTTTACAAGCCTTAGGGACGGATATGAAAAAGATCGCAGCGCTGCAGGGCCAAAACGTTTCATGTTCTACCCATTCGATCAGTATGAATCGCTGCTACAGTGCGCGTCCTTTAATGTTAAAGGGAAGACTGCACATGTACATGAAGCGCCCCCCTTTGAAAGGGAAATTGGTCCAATGTTGGTAGAGGTGCAAATCCACGGACTACCATACCAGATCGAAACCCATGAACTAGAATCCAAACTGTTCAAACGATTTGGAGTGCGAAGCAACAAATCCGGCTAACCATTGGGGGTATAACACCATAACATCGGGAGTACGATTAATAAAAGTGCATAAAGAAGATGAAAAAAAGAACCCGCCCTTTTTTATTGCATAGGGTTTCGTTTGCGGTTCTGGTATAGGAACTGAAAACAAGACAGAAAGTGCCCCAAATGCGGTGAGTTTCGACATGGTCCATGGGAGTGCAAGGAGCAGGATACACAACCCAAAAGGAAAACATATGCGGACGAAACCGCCGGGACCCTAAACAAAACCCCAGAAATAATCGACCAAGTAAGGAATAAGGGAGCAAATGAAACAACCCCAGAATTATGTGAAAAATGGGTAGATATCCTTACTCCAAAAAAAAGTGCTAGTAAGGCACCCAAAAGGATGATACCCCAGTTCACAAACACCAAGCCCTTTGCAGCATTAACTCATGAAGAACCAGCGGGTTCTTTCAATATTTCGGAAAACATGCTGCCAATAGAAATGTCAACCCCATACGAGCCAAAAAGATAAGCAAAATGAAGACAGTAAACCTATTCTCATCCCTGGAGGAAAGAATATCGAAGCAGGAAACGCACAAGAAACAAGAGGCCCTGTCTCAATCATGGGAGGAGGGAATAAAAATATATATATGCCAGTTAAAATTAAAACTAGTTTTAAAGTAGCCTTTGCAGCACAATTGATGGAATACTTAGAAAACTACACAACGAAAAATTTGATATTAGAAGGGAATTTTAACTGGGTAGGGGACGAAATAGACAGAAAGGGAAAGCTGACCTACGATGACTTAAACATTAACAATATAATGGAACACACGATGAAGTCTCTAAATTTGATTGATATATACTGACGTTCAAATATGCTAAGGGTGGAATACACTTACATATATAGGGATGAATTGGCGAGTATAATAGATAAGTTTCGGGGCACATCTTTTTGAACAAATAAATATATAAAAGCAAGGATTTCAGATTATCAAATTTCGGACCATAAACTAATCTTTTTAGAAGTAGGAATAAACAAAAGAACTAAATGGCGGAGGGGATCATGGAAATGAAACAATAAAATATTAAAAAATGAGGAATTTATAAAAGATATTAAAAGGGAAATAGATGATTTTAAAAATAATGGGAATATAAATATTATAGAAGAGTGGGACAAACTAACAGTTACATTTCGGAAGATAGCGATATATCACTCAAAAATAAAGACTAGAAAATTTAAATTAGGAATAGAAGCTTTAGAAAATTCAATAAACAAAACAACAATCCAGAGCCCAAAAGAAACACTAGTCTTAAGATTAGCAAATCTAAAAAAGAACAACATAAGGGGAGGCAAATTAAAGCAGGTATTTTACACAACTATATGAAAACGCAGAAGGGCTGTATAAAAGGGAGGCACTACGAAGAGGGAGGGAGAACACTAGAATCTTTAAACGCGGGGAGTGAGGTACTGACGGATTAAACTCAAATACTGGATTACATACAGAACTACTATAAGGACCTATATACTTCACAGAAGATAGCAGACGAAGATTTAGAAACGTACTTACGAGAGACGGATTACGAGAAAATTACCTCAGAACATAGAAACAAATGTTAGGAATTTATCTCGTAAGACGAAATCATGGCAACAATAGGGAAACTATCTAAAAATAAAAATACCAGGGAGAGATGGACTCTCAGCAGTATTCTATCAAAAATTCTGCGGGGAGTTGTCGCCAGTTTTAGAATGGTTATACAAAAACATTGCATTAAGGAATATAAACATGTCTAACACCATGAGGGAGAGAATTATAACATTAATATATAAGGGAAAGAGTAATATGGATGAAATTTAAAATTGGAGACCCATCTCACTCCTTAACATTGATTATAAAATTATAAGTAAAATATTAACTGAAAGGGTTAAAAAGTGTCTTGATCATATCATAAATATAAACCAAACTAGTGGGCCAAAAGGTAGTGATATACAAAACAACATTTTAAACATTAAAACTATTATAGAACACATAAATATGACTGGTTATAATAGTGCTATGGTACTAATCGACCAGGAAAAAGCCTTTGACAGACCTGAGCAAAACTACCTATATAAGACACTAGAAACATTTGGCTTTTGGAGAAAACTTCCAAAACTGAACCAAAATCCTTTATAAAGATATAAACTCAGTTGTACAGGTAAATGGGGCAAAAACTGATAAATTTGAAATTCAAAGATCGGAGAGGCCGGGATGCCCACTATCTATGCTTTTATATGTTATAGCAATCGAAATACTAAGTATCAAAATTAAAACAACTAAAAAATAGTAGGGATCAAAGTTCCAAATATTAAAGAAGAAGTGAAGATAATGCAACATGCGGACCATTGTAAAAACTTTATCCAAGATGGAAATTCCTATAATGTACTAATAGAGGGATTTGAAAAATTTGGGAAAGTGTCGGGATCTAAGATAAATCCCGACAAAACATAAATTGTATTAATAGGAAACTGGAGAGGTAAGAAACATGGGCTACATGCTCTTTTAATTAAAGACAATATAAAAAAGTTAGGTATACATTTTGGAAAAGACAAAATGAAAATGAATCTAAAGGAAATCAGGGAAAATATACAAAAAATTCTGCAAATCTGGGCACCTATGCCAATATGCTTACTGAAACGAGCACAAGTTGCCGAAAATTACATGTATGTGCACCTTAATTATAAACTAAAATCGGTAGACATTAAAAACGCAACACTTAAAAAGAAAGATAACGAAATTATTAAATACTTATGGGGCTTTAAAATGCACTACACCAACATAAAAACTTTATATAGGGAAGGGAAAAAGAGCAGCCTAGGCCTCCCCCACCCGACTGTAATTAAATGCAACAACATTTTAAACAGGTTTAAGAAAATTAAAGCGGAGCCTAAAATAGCTTGGCATGGGCTTTATATTTACTACTTTGGTTTCTCTATGGAGCAGAGGTGCCAAGAAAATTACGATCGATAAAAGAATTTCTTTATAAATATAGGGACGCTAAGGAACTATGGGAAATTGACACAAAATCCACAGACAAATGGCTAACAGAACACACAATTAATAAGGACAAAAATAATGTAGAACAAAAACACATAAATATTAACTGGGATAGGGCCTGGGGAAACTGGGTCAAATTAGGATCTTTAAAAATGAAAAGTATCCTGTTCAAATACATGCACGATGCGTGGTTGACAGGAGAAACAGGAGTGAGACGGCATATGATCGTAGTGTCGCCGAAATGTCCACTGTGCAAAAACTACACTTTCTCAAAAAAAAAAAAAACATATTATCACTTAATGCAAATCTATCATACAAGAGAGAAACGATATAATTTCTAATATTAACAAAAAACAAACATAATGAAATAAATTTATTATATCTAGACGGGAAATTCTCTAGAGATGTATTACACGAAATAGCCAAGTATATAGTTAGGACTATGATAGCATGCGGACCAGTTTTTAAAATAGGGGAAAAATTAGATAGAAGAGAGGGACAGGGATCTCAGGAATGAGAAAGTACTAGCAATGAAAACACGGGGCTAAATCACATGGCGCTACGCGGAGTTTGCAGTCCCGTGGAAGCGCTGGGAAGCAAACTCACCTAGAGAATTAAGCACAATCAACATAACTCACATATTAGATAGTCTGCTTCTTTAAGATAAACCATACCCCCACATAGGTTCTAGGGCAATTCGGCGCAGGACAATTCGGAGCGGACAATTCGGAGCGGATAATTCGGAGCGGACAATTCGGAGCGGATAATTCGGAGCGGACAATTCGGGGTGGACAATTCGGAGCAGGATATTTAAAACATATCTATTTGAAATTTAAACGAATTTTTGTATTAATCATGTTTAATAGAACTATAATACCGTATAAAGTAAAGTTTATTTAGCTTACTACAAAAAAAGTCATAGCAAATACCAGCAACTCTTGCACAAAATCACATTTTTAAAATGTTACCAGTATACTAAATGTTAATCCATTAAATTAATGTTGTGACTACATCCGCGCAAGTAATCAATTGATGAACAATTTTCGTAATCTAACACAACCGTGCGCAATCGACGATCCAGGTCTCGATATTTCTTTTTCCTCAGAGGAGGATCTTCACCAACAAGTAGACGTTCGACGACCAGTTGATTTGTGTTCTGTTCCTTCTGAAGTTTTACTATCAACCTCGGCAGAGTTGGGTGAGCAATTTGTACTGACCGTGCAAATGCACTGTGCCATCCTTCCACTGCGTTGTTAGTTCGAGGAGTATCGTCACGCACAGCTTGGTAGCAATCCCAGATGTCGCATGAAAACAGAGCAACAGCTCGTTGTCGTCGTCGTCTTCCAATGAAAGTGTCTTCGAGTTAGTTGAGTAGTTGGTCAACTTCTGGAAATTAATCGAGCTCTATCAGTTCTTCATAAACACGAACTTTATCGTTGTTTGGAACATAAGCCAGAGCGACCAGCATTCGGATGTGCATCGCATATTCGGGTTCGGTGTTGTATCTCCCTGCGTATCCATATTCTTGAACTTTACGCCAGATGCATTGTCCAAAATGGAAATGGCAGCCGTGAATCTGTGGCTGGAAGACGCTTGTGAACGCATTCATTGCTGCTTTTTCGAAGTCGGTTATGACAGTGTGTGGTTGTAATCGCGGTTCAATCTCTTTCAATTTCATCAACAAAGCTGTGTAAGTAGTTTCCGTTTTATTCGGCAGCAAGGCGAAGACGCATGGAATGTTGATGCCATCACGTGTTCCATGAATAGTGTACAGTTGTGTATATTCAGCTGGACTCACTTTAAAAGTTCCGTCGGCTAACCACACTCTGCATCCACTAAGGAATTGAAGATCTTCCGCCGCTGCGAACAATTTAAAGTCAATAGCATCTCCATATCTCTTTCTGTTCAGTTTTTCTTTCCATGTGATAAAGATAACCTTCGTAAACCAGTGTTTGTTTTCCTTTCTCTGATTCTACAAATTCTAAAGCCATTTCTATGAGTCTCTTTACTTATTTATGCATAGGATAGTTAAAATTTAAAAAGAAAACAAAAACTAAAACTAAAACTATCGAAATAACTAACTACAACTGGACTTGCAAGTTTAAAGTTCCAAAGGTGTCTGTCCACTGACCTTTTCAGTCATGCTTATATACACTGGTCCCCCTAGGTACTATGTACTCACTTATTGTGTAATTAAATGTTTTGGTTAATTGAAAGCGTCTAGGTTTCAAAACTATGTACTCACTTATTGTGTAATTAAATGTCTTGGTTAATTGAAAGCGTCTAGGTTTCAAAACTATGTACTCAAGAATTGAAAGCATGTTTATACTGCGTTTAAAATATAAAAAATGAATACATTGCAAATTGTCCTGCGCCGAATTGTCCGCGCCGATATGTCCGCACCGAATTGTCCGGTTACCCCCCACATAAGCATGCTATCATACAAAGTCACTGGTGACCAACACTCATTAATACTCTGTGGAGATTCGTATGAATCTACACAGAAAGCCCGCTTAAAGGGAAGTTAAAATTATTTTTCGGCATGGAATAAGGAATAAATGATAAATAAAGGTCAAAAAAGATCGAGACGGGTGATGTACAAACAAAATTAAAAAATGTACGGATCCCGTTTCGATCCAAGTAGACCTAATATATAAATAAGGAAGATTACAAAACATGGAACACCATAAAGCAAACATTAAAACAATAGCATGGAAACAACCATTTAAACTAAAGTTAAGACACCATGTGTTTGTACCAAATTCAAAAGTTTTAAATATAAATTTAATATAACTATAATTTTTATAAAATAAAAAAAAGGCCGTTTAGGAGTTTTTATATGGTTAAACAACTGGGAACTTTTTGATCAAAAAAGCTATACTTACAAGATATACTGTATACATATGTATACATATAGCAACATACAAATAGCACAACACAAATAACACACACAGGATACAGGAAACCCCTAGCCAGGGTTAACTTTAAAAAACATAAAGACAAGAAACCCATTATGGGCCTTTGAGCTCGAGTGAAATTGTCATAGAAAACATTAAGGACCAAAATATCCTCCTATTTTCATATAATCCCGATGGGACAAAATTAAGGTTAGGGTAACTAAATGGAATCTTAGAAAACACAAAAAGTACATATCAGAGGCTTACACTTCTACATAAAAACACGTTTTCTGTTTTTTTGCAAACGAAAATGTATATATATATATATATATATATATATATATATATATATATATATTTCAATCTTTACTTTCGGTAAAGTTTTTGTATACGTTTTAATACCAATACGATTACATCAATATATTTGTGATTTCCATTTCAGTCATATGTGTTAAAAAAAAAACTGTTATTATAGGATTAAATGATCATGGTTGGGTATTTATTGATGTGTAAATTTTACCTAATCACTCACAAAGTAAATAAAGTCCGAAGGACTTTATGTTAACTTTGTGAGTGATTAGGTAAAATTTACACATCAATAAATACCCAACCATGATCATTTAATCCTTATAATTCCAATTTTATCATTTCTATCGTCAAAATAACTTATTCCATCAATAATGCATTCAAATTTACTTTGCGCGTAGTTGCCTTTCATTCGGCGTTTCACACCGCCCCGTAATACATAACCTGTACAGAATCACACGAAGAAATTGACTACAGCCACAGTTACGTTTATTCATAAACTTCATCTTTTACATCATAGGTTACCGTGGTTTTTAACACATTTTGTTTACTTACAACATTCTTGTTCAATTTTAGTCAGTCCCATCTGTTACGTCAGATGACCATGACCTTATATAATAAAAACTGATACCGCTTCAACAAGTGTGCTAAATTAAATTTCAATCAAACCTGAAATCATTATGGATTTTTTTCAGTGAATACTTCCAATTTTTATGGAAATATGAACAAGATGATGCTATCCCTTACTATATAAAGGTAACAATGAAATAAATTCTATACAAGAGAGCAGCAGAGAGGGTGAATCCTACAACATTTTTTTGTTTTTATTTTTGATTATACCCCTCCAAATAACACTAGACCCTTCTCGCGAAATAACTAGAAAAAAAAATGACAGTGATTGTTGTCTGAAAACATTCGCGTTTTCGTTGATGACGCAACGTCGTTGTCACTCACCCTCTCTGCTGCTAAGGTTTACGGTGATTTTAACCGAATATTTTATCAAGTCCGATACGATATCGTGTTCGAGGGTCTGCTAAATTTATTGTCACAAATCCGTGTGGTTTTGACTGAGCGTGACTAAAGAAATTTCTAAATTGATTATGATTCATATCACCGCTGCACCAGGTCTGATGAATATTTCGTAGCGTATGAGTATCAACGCCGTTAAATACACACAACACATTGCAGTTATCTCTGATCACTTTTGGTATCTGAGTGTATCGTTGAGTGACATATATCACATCAGTGTTTTTATGCCTGCCTCGGGAAAATATTCTAGCAGGATTTTTTTGATTATCTAACATGATATCATCGTATACCACTAAATTGTTAATACTTCCATCAATAGCATCAATGCTCGGGGCTTCCTCTATATCAGTAATAAACTCAATAAAATCTTCATCGATTTGAAATTCTTTTGCTTTCTCGTTAAAATCCTTTAGCACTTCATAGCATCGCTGATCGTCTACACTCGGGGCTATTAAATACAATTTGTTCCATTTCATCCATCTCGTTATCAAATTAAGTAGCAGTTGTGTCTTTCCGCTTCCAGATGGTCCGATTATAATCATTCTAATTGAATTCGGCAACATTTCATGATGTTTAATAGGTTCCCGTCGTCGGGTAGCTGAATAATAAATTATATTCATGCCGTTATATATAAATTATGGATCTATATTGTGTGAAGTGTAAAAAACGTACTGGCACAGATGACTTGACGACGATTACAACTAAAAATAACCGATCAGCGCTTTCTGGTAAATGCGTACAATGTAGTACAAAGAAATTTAGATTTGTTTCTAAACCCAAGGAACTCAAGGAACCTTTAAAAAAAAACGAGGAGGTGATATCGCAGCCAAGCTAACTAAACTCCCTGGAACCCCATGGGCGAAATACCCTGGAGAAAAGCACCTTCCAGGATATAGCTACTGTGGACCGGGAACAAGACTTGATATCAGACTCAATGATCAAAATCAGCCCCGACCCGGTGAGGAACCAATAAACGCTATTGACAAGGCCTGTCACCTTCATGATGTATCTTATAAAAGCAGTAATCTGCAGCACAGGCATCTAGCTGATATGAAATTAATTCATGCGTTAAATGCTATTTCTGATAAATCTTTCAAAGAAAAATTGGCTTCCTTTTTGATAAAATCGGCAATGAAAAGTAAATTGATGTTAGGTGCTGGTAATTAATAACAACATGGAATCTATTTATTATTCCCCAAGAGGATACTGGAGGGGTAAATCAGCAATCCATAAACTCGCTAGCGCCGCAAAAGTGAAAAAAACCACTGCGGCTCATTGGTTATCCAAACAGGCCCTATGGCAAATTTATCTACCACCGCCTAAACAAATTCAATTCTCGCATTTTGATGTGACAGTTCCTAATGAAGTTCATCAGGCTGATCTATTATTTCTGCCACATGATCGTGGTTACAAATACGCATTAACCGTAGTTGATATTGCAAGTCGATACAAAGAAGCAGAACCGTTAAAAACAAAATCAGCCACTGAAGTGGCTTCTGCATTTGAAAGGATTTATCGAAGGAGTCCTCTGCACTGGCAAAATCTATTACAAATTGATCCTGGCAAGGAATTTCAGGGTGCAGTGTTATCAATAATGAAAAATCATAAAGTCACTATCAGACGAGGACATACTGCGCTACATCGTGATCAGGCAATTGTAGAACGGTTTAATCGGACTCTTGCTGAGCGGTTATTTGGATATCAATACGCAAAAGAATTCATCCAAGAAAAAAGATCCCGTGAATGGGTTAAAAGGTTACCAGCTGTGATTACTGCACTGAATAACGAGATTACTAGAACCATCAACATGAAACCTATCAATGCGATTAAAAAGAAGTCAATACCTGAAATGGAAATTCAAAAAGATTTTAGCGTTTCCCAACCAATTCTTGGTAGTAATGTCATTGTGAGGTACTTATACGAACCAGGAGAGCTTGAGGGTGGCACAAAAAGGGCTACTGATCCTATTTGGAGTGTTACTGCACACAAGATATCTAGTATAACACGATCTACGGGTAGACCTCCAATCTATAAACTGGATTCAACTGCTCCTCAACGGGGTTTTACTAGACAACAATTACAAGTGATACCTGAGGATACTCAATTACCACCGCATGGGCTTAACTAGCACCCTTGCGTCTATTGCACTCAAGACAAGTCAACATCACATTATTTCTGACATGACCGAGATTGTTATTTTTTCTGTCAACGGTGAATTGGCGAGGATCCTTATCCGAATACTGCCAACGCATTATACAATTGCAACTTGCGCAGTGATTATTTTGTTGTTGCTTCAAAGTGATTATTAATTCAGCATCAATATCAAATTCTCGTTGTTTTTTTTTGTCTTGTTGTTTGTAACCGGAGAGTTTTTTTCAATAATATCATTATCATCGACAATGATTTCATCATCACCACCAATGATTTCATCATCGCCACTGGCTTCGCCAACGACAATTCTTCGAAGTTGATTTATTTTTCGTACTCTAGACACTGCGAGATAGACTAAATTCGACCATTCTATGCGATTATCTACCATCCAAACAATTGTATCCGATATAGTCAATCCCTGTGAAGAGTGTATTGTTGCTGCATAACCTAGCGTCCATGGGGATTTATTAGCACGCAATGCATCTTCAACAACATTGATATCAACCAACACAATATCATTTAATACGAGAATCTGCTTTTCACGCCCTGACTCTGTCAGGCCTGGAATATCAACTTCGATGTTCTGTTTTCGTGTATCCGATGGCCTATAACAGAGGGGCACTGGAAGTGTTGCAAATTTTTGTTTATGCAATTCAAATAACTTCATCTGAAGTGTGTCCCTGACTATTTTTCTACTTGCAATGATTAAATCATTTGGTCTCCACGCTTCCCAAAACTCATTCATGGGAGTTTCTGAAATTATTTCACGCGCTATTTCACACTGGATTTTATCCGGTTGTAATCTAATTAGTTTCTTAAATTCTTTTAATTCATTATCAAGTGATCTATGATCGGTATCAATTTCTTCATAATAGTCTACAAAACCCTTTAGCCATTCATGGGGGGATGCACCGACAAATGGTGGTGGTTGGCCGTGATCACCGCACATGACGACTTTTGTATTCTTCAATAACAACCACTCAAGAAATATTTTTAAGACATCTTCGGACACTGTGTCTATTTCATCCCAAATGATAATTTCAGGAATAAATTTCTCTCCCATGCGCTCAGGAGTCCATTTATCTCCCTTCCATCTAAAGAAACTATGATAAGTGCAGGCATTTACCCCTCTCTGTATCATTTCTCTTGCAAGTCTGTGAGTCGGTGTTAGTACAATCATGTTTGGATTGGAAACACGAAATAACTCAATTACCCGGGTTGTTTTTCCTGACCCGCCACAACCGTTTAAATTAAATGTTTTATACAGGCATATTGGATCAGAAATCGGTGGTGCACTAGAAAATTCTGAACACTGATTGCTTTCTAAGTAATTATTTTCAATGGTAGCATCTGCTGATGGAATATAATCATGAAGCATTTCTTTCTTAATTCTCCATGACCCCCAATTCTCGTTGCCAGTAGCCTTAAAATCAGCCATTTTGCTATTTATGTAAAATGAGTCAGTAGCAACTCTAACTGCGGTGGTAGGAAATCTATTGATCATTGAAAATAAATTAATAGAAGCATAACCAAGCATAGAAGCTCTCAAATGTGTGTACTGCGGATTGTATCCATCAGTGTAAGTAACAATTGTACCCAATTTGGTTCCATCGGACATAAATGCGTCCTTACGATTGACATATAGGCCCCTATTCGTTAAATCCGTGATTAAAAAATCGTATTCAGCATTGTCTATAATCAATCGTGAAGAATATCTCGTATTATCATCTTTACCACCTTGGGTAAATTTACCGATTATTCTTCGTCCAAGGTCTTTTGCTTCATTGTTTCTGATTTCAAATAACTGTTGGGACCAATCCATGATTTGTTGTTCACTGAAATTTGGAAACAGTTTTCGCTCTTCGCTAATTATTTTTTCTAGATCAGGTTGTGGTAACCAGACTGATTTCTGTGCTCGATAGGATATAATTGCTTCACTGACAATTAATGATTTTAACATCTTACAATCAAGCATATACCGTAATAACACTATTGGCATCCAGTGTTTTTCAGACATGTGTTTACCAATCCAAAGATAACTACACGGATGAAGTCCTTCAGCCATTTCAAATGATACTACACAAGCGAATCCGGTTAAATCGAAATGTGGCAGTGGTCCATTAATAGCAACACGGGTCATTTCGTGTGTAGGGTGTCCAAATCGTTTGAAATATTTCTCACACTCTCCATACCCAAGAAAACTTCCTGGATAACACGCAATCATATCAACTGAAATAACGGTATCAGCGGTGTATTTTGTGTTCCATAATCCTCCATGGCTGTATTCAAGACAGGACAATTTGACATCTGATAAGAACTCACTTCGGGTTGGTTTCCACGCGTTTTTCTTCCTAGCAAAATGTGCTACAACTGATGGAAGTGTAAAACAGTTTGCTAATAATTGATCGTTGTCTTCCCCCAGAGAACTCTGGGGAGAAAACTCACTAGCTAGTTGTTTCATTTGATTATGCAGCTCTTCAGTACGGTACAATTCTCCGTTGGGCCTTACAAACTGATCAAATCTACATTCTTCGTCTGAAGTACTATGAAATAGCCACACTGACACAGGATCTTTTTTACTCAAATGGTAAATAGCATCAAATAATTTCTGCTCTGAAAAAAACTCTTCGGTTCCAAACAGGGTTTGGGATAGATATTTTACGGTTCTATCCCGTGGGAATATTGTTACTGCAGATGACCACGCGTGTTCGTTATGATCAATAATCTGTATTGGGGTTCCATTTTTATTATATTTCGATTCGTATAATACTTCACCGGTGATTGTCCTTACCGATATTGGAAATCTCAATGATGTTTCTAATTTGGCTATATCTTGAATTGTTGCCCCATGCTGTTTCACTGTCAGTTCCCATTCGGTTATTTTTTTTCGTCTTAGATCAGTTAGTTTATTTCCCCGGGACGCATTTGTGAAGTGTTCCATTATTCGTGCTGCTACACAATTGAGCCTTGTCGAATATTTCATGGGTGCTAGTTTTGCAATATCAGGTTTGTCATTGAGCGGATATATCCCGTAAACAACTGCTGTGACAGGATAAGATCTTTCGTAGTAGGGTTTGTCAATTCCAGTCAAAATTCCTGGTTTTGAATCCTGAGTCACAGTGACAGTTTTTTTGTCCTTAAGAATAGGCTCGTATTTGTCCCTAATGATCCATTTTCCATTATCACGGATAAGGAATTTTATTCGAAAAAAAATTCTTTCTTCCCCAAGACGTGAGATTATCACTGCTGCTTTTTCATCATTCATGGTAGCGTCAACAACACCATCAATTCGAAATGCTGACCAACAATGAGCTGCCCCATCACGCTTGAATTCATTAAAACAGTCTCTGATTTTACTAATCAAGGTTCTATCAAGAATTTTATTCTTTGGTGTATCAGAAACTCTATCAAGATTGAATTGAACACTTTTCCAGGGCTTAATTTTCGATAATCTCTCGAACTCCTCCATACTACAATTAAAACAAGCATTTAAATGAAAGATTTAAGTATAATGAATCATTGCAAATGGCTTATGATTGGATCAGTGACACCGTGTAAAAAATCATGCAGAAATGAATTCTGTTGGTATCATATGCAAAGCTTTTGTCGTGGAAGCCTTGGTCCGTTACCCTGTATTTGATGTGGGGTTGGGGTTAGGGGAAGGTCGCAATTATGTCTTAGGTGTGGCGGCAAACGATACAGGGAACTAAAACGCTATTATGACAAACGAATAAAAAATGGACAATCAATCAGAAATTATGAACCTGACACTGACAAAGTCAGCGACAAAATCATAAAATCCCCTCAAGACTACATTGAAAGATTCTCCAGTGATGTTATTAATGAATTAGACAAACAATAGTTAGTATACAAATGAACCAAGGGAGTTATCTCCCTCAGCGGCTGGGTATTGTTTTATAAGAAAAGAAATATTTTCTTTTTTTTTTTTTAGTGTTTAAGTCAATTATTCTGTCTCATTTAAATACCGTGAAACACCATTAATAAGTAATTTAAGAAAATAAAATAACACCCTGTGGATTGCTGTATTAAGTTACCTTGTGTATACTTTCTCCCTTAGATTGTGTTAACTTGTTTTATGGGTTATTGCGATTCAGCGGCTGGGCATTGTTTTGTAAGAAAAGAAATGTTTTCAAACAATTATATTCTTTGTTTTAGTGTTTAAGTCAAATATGCTGTCTCATTTAAATACTGTGAAACACCATTAATAAGTAATTCAAGAAAAAAAAATAGCATACCTTGCGGATTGCTGTATTAAGTCCCTTTATATACTATATGAATATTTACAACATATATATGTTAAAAAACGTTATTCTTTATGGACGTGAACAGTGGTCTAACGGTATCGTGTTTGGCTTGTAAACCCAGACAATTATTCTTCACATGTTCGCGCCCCATAACAGACAAATTGTCTGATGGTGAAACGGTGGATGTTTTTTTTTTCTATTTAATTGAGGGGTGGGAGGGCAACCCCTCTGTGTGCATTCACATAACATGCAAACCCATGCTATCAAATTTACGGTAGCGTGGGTTGTCGGTTTTTGACAACTTACGCAACCATGAATTTGATTTCATGGGTTGCATGTTGAATGTAAACACATACAATGCCCTAAAATAAATAACATCCATGGATGTAATTAGCTCTCCATCACATTTGGGTAGCCCCGTATGGTGTTCAAAATGAATTACCGGCCAAAAAAAGGTTCGTGGATGCACATTGGGTAACCCCAGAATGAATTATCGGCTAAAAGAAACGGTCATAGGGTCATATCTCAAAGAGCAAAAACAAAAAAAAACATTCTGATATAAAACAGAAACAGAAAAATGCTCTAACAAAGGAACCCTTCGAAAGACACAAAGGCCTAATAAGGGACCCAATGAATGCAAATAGAACCACAGCGGCCTATATCAAGGGGGTCAAATGACTGATAACCGCTCATCATGGTTGATATTTATTTTTGTCTGCATTTATATTTATATATACAGACTGAATTTTTAAAAAAGATATTTATATATACAGAATTAATTTTAAAAAATATATTTATATATACAGAATTAATTTAAAAAATATATTTATATATACAGAATTAATTTTAAAAAAGATATTTATATATACAGAATTAATTTTAAAAAATATATTTATATATACAGAATTAATTTTAAAAAAGATATTTATATATACAGAATTAATTTTAAAAAAGATATTTATATATACAGAATTAATTTTAAAAAAGATATTTATATATACAGACTGAATTTTAAAAAAGATATTTATATATACAGAATTATTTTAAAAAATATATTTATATATACAGACTGAATTTTTAAAAAAGATATTTATAGATACAGACTGAATTTTTAAAAAAGATATTTATATATACAGACTGAATTTTAAAAAAGATATTTATATATACAGACTGAATTTTAAAAAAGATATTTATATATACAGACTGAATTTTAAAAAAGATATTTATATATACAGACTGAATTTTGAAAATATTAACGGCTCATTTATTTTTGAAAAATGAATTAGAAATATGTATTATCATATATGAATTCTGAAATTATGAATAGCATCATAGTTGAAATTGCAAAATTGAAAAATCAGAATATTAAATTGTCAGATGGGTTAAATCCTGATCAAATCAAGTCGGATTTTCAGGATATAGAATACGGAAATAGCACTAACAAGTATATGTTACCAAAGAAATATGCACTCATCAAAAAAATTCAAAATTCTATTCGAGACTCTCTTGCATTTTCCAGTGAAGTAGGTGTGTTTGTTCCGTTATATACTATCGTGGAAGGAATACGAAAAGAATTGGGTAACGAATATGAATTGAAAAAGGAAGTTAATTCTAAAATTAGAAACTTACGAGCGTTAATTCAAGAAAATGAACTATTTTGATTGACCGGCCCTCAAAAGATTTTGTCAGACAGTAAAATCTCCTTGAGATTTTCATTTTTTTGTCATTTTTTGATTGAATCAGTGAAAATATTTCACACTGCGAAAATAAAATAGAATCCTAACAGCTTTGAAAGTTCTTTTAAGAACTTTTCTCTATGGAAAATCCAATGCAAAATCGACTACTTGACCCTACGAGGTTTTTTGATGAAAATCGATGAAAAATGACCAAACAACACTGAAAACAGGCAAAAAGTGATGAAAAATTGCTAAAAATCATCAAAAATGAGTTTTAACAGCTTTTCCTTATGGAAAATCCCATGTAAAATCGGCTACTTGACTGTAAAATCTCTTTGAGATTTTCAACTGAAAACCACCAAAATGGCACCAAAACAGGCAAAATCAATGGATAAAAAATAAAAATATTTCACAGCAATAAAAAATTGGACCGTTAAGGATGGAATCATCGATGGGAAAAATTGTTTTACAATTGAAAAATGGTTTCTGATTTCAAATAATGGTCAATGAAGCATTAACAACCCGATTGGCTCGTGAACGACTGGATGCAATTAAGAAATTTATACCAATTCGTGACTCTGTAAGAAATAAACTGCAACAACGACAGAGTTTACAAACTGATTTTGCTCTGGGGTCTGAAGAATTGTTTAAACCAGTAACCACAGCAACGAAGGGGGTAGAGCGTGCTTTACTGGGAGATGGTCCCGAGACGGGGAAATCTGTTATTGGTGAGCTTGAAAAACTAGCAGCGAAAACTGAACAAACTGAAAAAACTGATCCGAAAAAAACGACTGTTTCTCTGTTGAATAAATTTACTGATCATGCTAAAATATTAATAAAAAAAACTATTTTATTGAAATCAAAGGATTATCAAGCCTTTGATAATTTTGCTGCTCAAAGCTATAATTCAAAAAAAGAGTTTTTAAAGGACGAGTATAAAAATGATAGAATATCAAGTAATGATTGGTTCGATTATTTGTATAAACTAAATAAAGGGATTGGTCGTTTGAATAAGGATGAGATAGGATACAAGGAATTTAAAAAGGGAATTAGTAATTATAAAAGAGAACAAATAGAAGAGCGACAACGAGAAATAGAAGAACGGCAAGAACTAAAACGTCAAACACCAACACGTAGACAAACAAGAAGACAAAAAAAACAACAACTACCACCTGATGATGATGATGATTTAGAAGAACGACGTCAAACACCAACACGGAGACAAAAAAAACAAGAAGACCCTAATGATGATGATTTAGAAGAACGACGTCAAACACCAACACGGAGACAAAAAAAACAAGAAGACCCTAATGATGATTATTTACAAGAAACGAATTTAGAAAAACTAGATGAAGCAGCTGGTTATAGCGGAAGTGGACTGCAAAATCCAAGAATTGGAAACACTTGTCCTGATAGTGTTATCAATGATATATCACGATTAGATGTTCTTGTAGGAGGATTCCGAGCTGGAAATAACTCTCCAGAAATAATTAATGAAGCAGCTGATATCTGTAGACGGTTATTTGCCGGCGGTCTCATGGATATCAAAACATATCGAGATTTCATTGACGAGTTAGCAAATGGGTATCATAGTGATTAAATAACAATTGAAAACAGTATTGTTTTTATAATAATGATCATTCATTACAATCATGATAAACCAACCCCCGTCTATGTAGTTAATTCACGGTTTCCAGTTTATAGAGCATACTATGGAGATGGCCTCGGCAATACCATTTTAGGATTCTTTTCAAGAATGGCCCCAAAAGTGATGCCGTTAGCTAAACAGTTATCAATGAAAGCCATTGATGTTATTCGTGATAAGGGTATTAGTACTGTTGGAGATCTTGCCGGGAAAGCGTTTTCAACTGCGAAGGATAAAATAACATCATTAGTGAGGCGAAAAAAGAAACCGTTACCGTCTACAGAAGAAATGCCTGCAAGTGTTAGTAAAATTATAAATAACGCAGTAGATGAAAAACTAGCGTCGATGGTAAATCAAGGGGACCAAAGCAATATTGCAAACATGATAGCAGGAAGTGGTTTTAAAAAACTACGACGATGAAAATGGAAAAATCGTTTACGATGAAAATCCGTAGGATTTCACGATTTAGACTCTGATAAATAGAATAAAATGTTCAAAAGGTCACCTGATCCAGCATTTGATATAGATGCCCCAGTCCCCAAGAATGATTCTGTACGCGATTATCAATATTACGCCTATCATGTCATAGACTCAAATAGTCGAGCAAGAATTAATCTTCAAGTCCATGCTACCAGTAAATACTTTTTACCCTGTGAAGCATTTATTGAAGTAGAAGGAGAAATTGTAACAGCTGCTGATACTACTGCTGTACCAGCACCGTATCCAGCTGGTACTCAAGTCGGTTTTGTCAATAATGGTATTATGGCGCTATTTGAGAGTGCTAGATATCTCATTGATGGAAAAGAAATTGAGTCCATAGATCGTGATGTTGATGTGGCTACAACAATGATCGGGTTAGCGAGATATTCCGATGATTATACAAGATCAGCAGGACCTTCTATGATGTTTGCAAAAGATGCTAAGAATACCGCTGGAGGAAAACAATTTATTATAAGACAACCAAGGGATCGTGCTGCTAACCCTGCTAATGTTGCTGGTATCGAGAATATGATTGTAAACAACGATCCTGATTTCAATCTAGGAGCAGCAACACGAAACTCAATGTTGCAAGGAGAGCGTAAATCATTTTCATGCGCGATTCCACTGCATCACATATTTGGATTCTGTAGAAACGTCAGAAAAGTTATCTACGGGGCGAAGCATACAGTATCGCTTGTACGAAAAAGTGATGATAATGATGCAATTTGGAGGATTCCAGCAAATGCTACAGCCGCCAATGCTGATGCCGGTAGAGTCGATTTAACAAAAATATCATTGTGGATGCCAGTGTTGACTCCAGCAATCACCGCAGAAGGACGATTACTATCATTTATGTATCAAGGAGGAAAGTCGTTGTTGAGTTGGCTAACCGTGAGTACAGATGTGAAGCAATCAAATATCAACGGGTTATTCACTTGGAACCTAGCATCAAATCAAGGCGTTTCTGCGCCACGTCATATATTTATTGCGTTACAGGATAACACACGAGTTAATAATCAAGAACGAAGCCATATGATATTTGATCAATTAGGTGTGAAAGACGTCTCACTGAGAATAAACGGCCAGCAGGAACCATCCGAGGATATACAACTTAATTACACAGAAAATCATATTGCACGAGTTTATCATCGTCTGTTGTCATTTATGGCACGCGACCAAAATGTCGATACTGGTTTGCAAATATCACAATATGATTTGAAAAATTTGTATCCGATCTATTACTTCTCACTGGAACATCTCGATTTGACAAGACAGTCAGTTGTTGATATACACTTTAGAGCTAATGTGACTCGTGGTGGTATTGCTGATTATAGAGCGGTTGCTGTCATTCTCAGTGATAAATCAATGTTACTTGAAGGTGTTGGTGGACGAATGAGAGTGGTAGATGCCCCAGTAGAAAATCTTTGATTGATTTTTCTCGATTTTTCATTGAATTAGAATCAATCTATTATGTATAATGTCATATAGTGTTATTAGTGTTACGTTAACTCCTGGTCAAATCAAAAAATTGCAATCAGAATCGGCTAAAAAATGTGGAACCACAATCACGTTGAAACCTAATAAAATGACTGGTGGTGCAAATAAATTATCGCTGACAACTCGTCAGGTGAAACATTTCAATGATGCTTTCAAGGATAAAAAAGGTGTTCAGATTACTCTTTCTGCGGCTGCTATCAAAAATATGATTAAAACAGGCGGTATATTTCCATTGTTAGCTGCAATACCAGCATTGATTGCAGCAGCAGCCCCAGCGGTGGCTAAAGCAGCGGCGTTAGGAGCCGTTGGTACTGCAGCAGGAATGGCGTTGAAAAAGGCAGCTGGACAAGGATATAAAAAAAGAGACGATCCGTTCACGGATTGGGTCTAAGACTACCAGGAACCCCGTATTCATGGTACAGCGGAAAGGGTCTAAGACTACCAGGAACCCCGTATTCATGGTACAGCGGGAGATCCGTTCACGGATCAGGCCTGAGACTACCAGGAACGATTTATTAATTCAGAAATCTTCAATTTCCGAACCTATGGTTCCCATGTCCAATTTTGATTTAATGGATGCTGCTAAAAAACTAGTGATTAAAAATGTCAGAGGTGTTTTTATGAAAGATCAATTACCACATCAACCAAACAAAACTGAAACAGGTATTATTAATCTCGATAACAGCACCGGACCTGGAACTCACTGGGTTGCATACGCTATTGATCCACGTGGGATTGTCTAGTTTGATTCATATGGATTAGCCCCACCAAAAGAGTGTATGCGTTACATAAAACAATTTCCAATGAAGACTTGGTATTCTACGCTACCAACACAACAAATCAATGACCCACCAATATGCCGCAGTGAAGTATTAAATGTCCTTGACGCTATTTCAGCATCTAGAAAACCACCTCATATTGTCGTAAATGACTACACCAGCAATCGCTTTTTAGAGAGAGAAAGAGTTTTACAATAACATGATTGATATTTGGGGGAGATCTTTGAAACCCAAACCCGATGGCACTGCAACCCCTGATTCTATCAAGGATATAACAAAAAAAATTAAAGATGAAATAGCTGAGACGTTGAATTTAGAAAGTGTTGAACCCAATGAAATAGTTGTATTTCAAGATCGCCAGGGTAAATTGAAATCTAGTAATATTTCTCTGGATGATATTTTAGTTAAACAACAAAACGCAATCGAGAACACCGTTGCGTTATTTTCCGATCAGGGTAAATTGAAAACCAGTAATATTTCTCTGGATGATATTTTAGTTAAACAACAAAACGCAATCGAGAACACCGTTGAGCTATTTTCCGATCAGGGTAAACTCGAACCGGGTGTACTCGTTTCGACGATTACAGATCGATTAAAAATTCTCAACGATGAGTTAAACAATTCTGTGGTTGTACTAACAACACTTGAATCTAGAATTGAAGAACATATAAAACAGTTTATATCATTTCGTAGAAATATCATTGATAAATTTATTGGAACTACATTCGATAAAATTGAACTAAAACTCCCTGATATTAAAAAATCCATCGATGAGACGAAAACTTTCATCGAAGCCGTCAAAGGTGATTTTTCGAGGATGATAACAACCATTGAAAAAACAAAAATTCCTCATGAGAAAACCAACAACTTAGTATACACGATCCAACACGGATCATTTGAGTGGTCACCTACAAACAACAAATTAGATATCACTGCAACCGTTAAGGGTATTTATCGATTAACACTAGTAACACCATTGTCTCACTTTAATATTTCATCGTCCAGTTCATCCGGGGTCAATAATACGATTTCAACGATCATCGACAAGGATAGAACTGAAAAGTTTACAATTACATCTACTGATAAAGATTTGGTTAGGGTCTCACCAACATGGTATGTGGAATTCGTAGAGAATTTAAGTAAATCGTAATTGAAAACGATAGCGTATTTAAAATAAAAATGATTTCATCATCGCAATATCGCTATGATCAGGTCAGAGAGTATCAAACTAGACTCAAAACCTTGTCTGAGGAGTATGCAATGAAAATTAAAAAATACCGCAGGAGAATTACCGCAATTGATGTTACTGTGTACGCTGTGAGTGGTGTAATCACCGGAGCTGGTATTATACTGTCTTCAGTGACAATGATGGCTCCGATAGCTGTTCCAATTTGCATTTCTGCGGCAACAACAATCGCTGGAATTATTTCAATAATCACAAAAAAAATATCCTCATGCAGCCAACGGAAACTACAAGACTACATAATTCAATTTCATGTTGTGTCTACTGCATACTCGCAATTATCCTCATTGATATCGTCATCGCTCGATGATACAATTATATCAGAGAGTGGGTTTTCAGCGATGGTAGATATATATGATTCTGCGATGTCAAAATTAGAAGTACAAAAACATGAGTATAATAACAATGACAACACAGATGGAATTACTTCAACAAATAGTGAAGAACACAAACCCAGTACAAACAAGCATGATCTCAATAACCTCAACGAATCCAGAATTCAGTGTGAATTTCCCCTCTCCGGTCCCAGTGAAGGAGATAGCGCTAGCAAAATTACGAGTATACCACAGTTGGCCAAATATTAGGTCAAAATCATTTGGTGGTCAACAACCCAATAATTCCCTGGTATTTGCAAATAAGAATAAACCCGACGGTACCCCAGACTGGAATGTTGTTTCCATACCAACCGGATCATATCAAATTGAACAAATCAATGATGAATTCGCGCGTAGAATAAAATCGATTACTGGAGTAGAGTCAAAAATAGCTATAACAGTTGATGTGCCGACACTATCATCTGCCATTGAAATAAGCACAGAAGGATACGTCGTAGATATCTATCAGAGTTCTATTAGAACCGTACTAGGATGGCCTGAATTACCACCCGGGGGAAAAACCGTTGATTTACCAGAACCCCAAAAAACCGATTATATCACAGACAGGATAACATCTGATAATCCAATAAAGAGTTATAAAGATTATAATAAGTGGGAACTTTTCAATGGAATAGTAGAAAATAACGTTGTCAAATTCGTACCCCGACAGAACAAAATTACTGAAAATTTCACAGCGATGGAATATGATTTTTTACTGTTGTTAATATCCATTAAATCCGGCACTCTCACCCGAGATGAATTTATCAGCGTTGTAGAAATATGTAACAAAATCATCAATGACATGGAAACATTTCATTCACAAATTATTCAAGAGATATTAGGTGACGATAATCCTAAAACGAGAACAGAGTTTGCGATGAAAGGTAATATACGCGTAGAAGATATTCGTGAGTTTAAACTACCAGGATATAATATCTCAGAATTACAAAAATCTCTCAGTGATGCCATCGATGAAGGTTTCAAAAAAATCCATGATACGTGGAAAAAAACACCATCACAACCACAAACAACTATCCTCAAACATAATAATGACCCAGATGGTGGTGGCAGGCATATTGCTCCGTTCAATGTGAATATTTCAACGGTGATTGCGCTCAATTTAGTGTGTGATGTGATCGAAGGAAGCTATCAAATTAATCTAGAACGATCAAATCAAGCTCAGCAAGGATATATTCTGTATTCATTTGCACCAACAGCTCCTCCAGGGTTTTTAATAATTGAGTCCCCGGTGAATCCAGTCTATATGCGATGTCATAATAATTCATTAACCAGAATTAATTTCAAACTCACTGACCAGTCCAATAATCTGATTGATTTACAAGAGGAGGTTTTACAAATTAGTCTATTTGTGAAATCATAAATGATTTTCGTCGTAGTGATTTACATGACCCTCGAACACGATATCGTATCGGACTTGATAAAATATTCGGTTAAAATCACCGTAAACCTTAGCAGCAGAGAGGGTGAGTGACAACGACGTTGCGTCATCAACGAAAACGCGAATGTTTTCAGACAACAATCACTGTCATTTTTTTTTCTAGTTATTTCCAGAGAAGGGTCTAGTGTTATTTGGAGGGGTATAATCAAAAATAAAAACAAAAAATGTTGTAGGATTCACCCTCTCTGCTGCTAAGAGTAACAATTTATGTCATTCTCAGCAGCGTTAATACTTAACAAGACCCACTCGGTGATCTAGTGAGAAATGAAATGTGACTCCTGTCACAGTTACGTTGTAACAGACGAATGCTAAATTGTATAGTAAACTATGCATTTGAATCAAAGAATATTGAAAAAAGTATAAAAAGTGTAAAAATTATATTTTTTTGCAGAATTATATATATTTTACAGATGACAAAATCATTTCACAATAATGTGTCTGCAATGTTTATTTATATTTCAAAAACCAAAAGTAGTCCCAGAATTTATCGAAGTGTAAACAATTCCTGATCAACATCACGTGACCGTTTACATCCAATCATAGTACAGGAAATTCGTTTAATTCATAAAAATTGGAATTATATCATCTTAAAGTCATTTTTTTGCCCTATTTTAGGTTTATGGTCGTATCAAACTAAGTTTTTTCTTTCCAACGTGTTCTGTAAAATATTTACCTCCACCCTTATCGGATATTTGATCTCACTTTTGCGATATTAGTTTCACTTATGCCTGTTTCAAGAAACATAGATCAATTGCAAAATGGGTTTGTGTCCATAGTTGTATATTTTAAATGCTTTCAATAATGTCGCGTAAAAGTGAGCAGCATAAACTATTTTGTCGTTATTTTCTTTATATCATGTTCATGCAACGCGTTAGTAGGATTTTCAGTTAACTATAAGTTAAATGTATTGATCGCATTTTAAATGGTAATAGAAGCATCCAAAACTTATTCATTCTCTTGCTAATGTGCCTATTTTGTGTACGTTTAGCCAACATTAGATCCACAAACAATTGGGGCTCTAATTTTAATTAGTTATATAGTATATGTTCATTACATGCTAGCATACGAATACTTGCATCATTATACTGAAGTTAGTCATTCCGATGGCTGATCTCAAAAACAACTTTTAATATAATAAATATAAATAGGCTGATTTAAATGTATCTTTATTTCCAAAAACGTTTTCTCTATCTGTGTTTTTGACTGATATTGACATGATATATATCGTCGAGTAGTGTAATAAATTTGGATATGAAAAGATTTGCATGAATATGTGCATAACATACTTAACGCATTTCGTCTTCCTACTGCCTATTACGTTAATCTTGCCATCAAAGTCGTTCATGAATATGTATCCATATTAAAATCTGTTTATATAGATTCGCTATATCTTGCCAGATGCGGGAAAAAAACAGTATTGATATTTGGATTGTTGAAATCGACAAATCAAACATTTCTGATTTACTTTTATGTTGTTTTGTAACATCACTAACTTTGGGCCTTACAGTTTCTTACCAATATTTTTGCTTTAACAGTAGGTTTAATAGCTTTCGCACCTTCCTAAATCATTTAGGTTTATCACAATATAAATATGTACGGGTATTCAAGGTTAGGCTGTTTTTTTAATCATTTAAAGTCAATAAATTGGGATGGCATCCGTAGCCTCCACAATATTTGAGTTATATTAACAATAAAGAAATGAATTGTACGTACTGGGACTTAAAAGTATCGTCTGTGTTATTGCACTCATAACTAATGAATGTTATGGTCATGGAATATTCCGGATAATTTCGTGTGATAAAATATTAGTAGTTAGGGGCTAGTTGTGTTTTTTTATAAATATCAATGGTCAAAAGACAACGGGGTATTTTTCTTTTGTAAAAACAATGACTAGTTCTTAAATGATGGTAGTATTCCTTTCTGAAATTGTATTATACAATGTAGGACTGATCTCGTGTAACAGAGCAAACCAGTACTGGATTACATCGATTGTTTTTTATTCATGCATTGAAATATTGGGTTGGCTTAAGTAGACTTAAAACTTTCATTTCTCTTGAGGTCTAATGATCTCTATCCCATATAACAGGTAGCGAAATAAAGAAATATTTAGAGACATACAGAGAGATTGAATAATGGAAGGCCTGACAAATCACACAGAAGAAAAAAAATGTTCAAAGAAAGAACGAACAAAACTTAAGACATATACCCATACAATAGAAAATGCAGAAAAGAACAAAGAAAATAATGTTCCGAATAAAAATAATTATATTATATACTACGACACGTTAATGAGACAGGTGCCCGTGTCGTTACAGGGAATGCTTCTGTAGAAATAAAATGGACAATTCATCGAGGTTTTTCAATCAACCCCTAGGTCTTATCAGATGTACTTGAACTACACATTTTTATTTCGACATACATTCAAAAGCTCAAGCTATTTAGTAGCAACGCCATGTTTATTTATTATACGGGCGTGGCAGCTGATAACCAGTAATATAAAAGCGAGGGTCAAGTGAAAAAAAAATTCACCTAACCTCCTGACGGCGACTTCCAAAGTTCATTTGAAATGGTAAGTTCAAGGCTAATTTTCCACTAACGTCTTGTTCCTATTTACTTTATTTCTTCATTTTTGTGTTTAGTAGCTGCCCGCAATAATTCTGGGAAGATTATTTAGGAAATAAAATTACAACTAATTCAATATATATAAAACGAACTTGAAAAAAGGAGTCTTTACCAGAACAGTTGCATGTTCAAAAACTTTTCTTTTTAAATTTATGATTTTACTATACTTCATCATCATTATATTTTATTCAAATCGCAATTCTTCTTGCGCACGTAAACTCTCATTACGCATTGATACTTCAATTTACAACATTTAATTGCTTTTATCCATTTGATCGCAAAAATATCTTATTACATATATTTCAGTTGGCGGTTTTCTGTGTCGGACTAGCCATTTTGCTGGTACAGAATGGTAAGTTCTGTGTTATTTATATAAATTTTCATAAACAACACAATATCAAGACTAATGATTACATTGCTTTAACAGTCAGTGAAGAATACATTTGTATATTTAGTAGTAAGTAAAAATATAACTTATTCCGAAATCTGTAAAACGTAGTTTTTCTTTCATTTAATATATTTGTAAAACAAAATTCGTCAATTTGCATGTTCTTTCTCCATGATGTGCGTCGCTGCTATTAATGGTTGCATCAATTAAAATACGTTCCAAAATTTAACTATTTTTGGAACAGGGGTTTTTCAAACGGTTAGTCTGATATATAAAGTCTTTCCTCAAAAAAATCGTAGTCTTCATACAAACTTGCAAAGATTATAATTCTGGTTAATATATTTCTTGCGCTGATTGATACAGCGAAAATTGATGAGTGATGGTATCTGTAGAAACAGTGGTTAAATCATGCCAGACTCCAGAGAGATACACCTTTAAACAAACGATTTGCAAGTGTGTGTGTGTGTGTGTGTGTGTGTGTGTATCGTAGCTTTAAAAACATGCAGTCATATCGTAACGGTAGTTAGTAGTGATGTCTAGCACTGGAATATGATACCGTAGATATGTAACATGATGTCCCACTCAGTCACATTATCCGACCAGTCCTAATGATACCCGCTTAATGCCGAGAGCCTAGCTAGACTGCTTATTAGTTCCATTATTAAATTTTTTGGTAAGATTCGGCCGGGGATTTTACCCGTGACGTCCCGCATCTGAGGCGGACGCTCTAAACTCTAAAATGTGAGTTTTGCAAAACAGATGCTTGGTTTAATTTTATTTTATTTATTTCTGCATAAAGACGTGAATTATGTAGCCTTGGCTAGCGTGCGGTCGAGTTAGGTAACAGACGCTGAACCTACATTTAGATGTCAAATAATTTCAATAAAAAAAGTAAATAAAATTACATATTTTGCTATCAACATATCCTAGTGAAATTAGGTACAATGTATGCTGAACAGAACATATAAGTCCTGAAAGTCAAGCAAAATGCTAGGTGCTTATCTTTTTTAAAGTTGTTTTAAACCGCTGGCAGAAAACAATGAAAATTATGTAAATTTCTATAGACAAAGCTAAATTTATAATAATAATAAAAATAATAATAAAATAATAATAATAATAATAATAACAATAATAATAATAATAATAATAAAATAATAATAATACTAATAATAATAATAATAATACTACTAATAATAATAATATAATAATAATAATAATGATAATATAATAATAATAATAATAATAATAATAATATAATAATAATAGTATAATAATAATAATAATAAAAATAATAATAATAATAATAAAAAATAATATAAAATAATAATAATAATAATAATAATAATAATAATATAATAATAATAATAATAATAATATAATAATAGTATAATAATAATAATAATAATAATAATAATAATATAAAATAATAATAATAATAATAATAATAATAATAATAATAATATAATAATAATAATATAATAATAATAGTAAAATAATAATAATAATAATAATAATAATAATAATAATAATAAAAATAATATAAAATAATAATAATAATAATAATAATAGTAATAATAATAATATAATAATAATAATAATAACAATAATAATATTATTAATAACAATATTTGTTTATAACACAGGCCATCCGCCCAAGCCTCATTTATGTATAAAAATATGGGGCAATCACCAAACAAAACAGTGATAGTATAAACACAATGATTCTCTCGACGTTAAAGATTTTGCTAGATAAATTGCGTAGTTATGTACGATATCAATACTAGGATTGATGCTCTGGATAAAGTAATATAACTTTAGGTATGCCTTTCTAAAATTAGCATAGGTTGTAAATTTGAAACTAATCTTCTATATATGCACGAAAGGGCGTAGTTTTTTTAAAATATGGAATATGTTAAAACCCATTATATTTGCCATTATCGAAAAGGTAATAGAAATTATGATAGAATCGTTATCTATCCTTTAAATATAACTCGTCATTTAATTCTTGACGAAAAAATATCTTTACAATGATAATAAAAAGAGTTTCGAACTACCCACCTATTTATTAATACAGACATTCCTCATTTGGTATGAATATTGTATATTATTAACTTTATTTACCTTACAGTCGCAGTGTTTGTCACATGTCAGTCATAGACTATTATTTTGTTTAGGGAATCTATTATCTGCTATCCTTAATAGTTTCAACCGGCACATAAGAATTATTAAATATATATTACTACCCGCATGTCTTCCCATGATAGATACAAACATATTGCTTGTATTTTGTAATACAAATACAATACGTATAGAATGAAGTATGTACAGCTTCCGTGTCATTTGTTTTGTAGAACCCCCAAAACGTCCGATCCATAATTGAAGATTGGTATTATTTTAGTATCAGGTATTTAGAACAGATTTTTTGTACACAGATTACGTGTAGCCTTTAACACAAAAGGTGCCTTTGCTGCTTCATTCTTCGAGATTTTCACACACACATACCATTATTTTATCCCTAGACACTTAGACACTGCATTACAAATTGGAGACTGAATATCTTTTCTAATGTTCCCCTTTTTGAAAAACTACAATTTTGATTTCATTTTCAAAGTTAATTTTTAATTTCTTGATGTTGCAGTAATCTCGTCTTTTTTCGAATTCTTTGATGATAAGGATAAAATTCGGCAAAGACAACCTAGTGGTCTGCATGCAAATGGGCAATTCACTTTCGAATTCCAATGTCACATAGTTATTCAGGTCAGAAATGTGTGACTTTAAATCAAGTAGAAATGTTAGTAATAAATTAGGTGATGAAACACAACTTTCTCGTACTTATTTCTGATAGTAAAATATGTATTTCAAGCCAAGCCGAGTTTTCACACAAGCTTTGACATTTTTATATTTGATATTCGATATTGTGAGCATTTTACGGCTAATGTATAATCTAATCGTTTGTAAATTTATGATAACGAAACCATCTTTCAATACGGTCAAATGCGTCTTCATAATCATTAAAACAACCCTCTGGTTCCGCAACTATTTGATATCAGTCTGCTTAAGGTAAATATATTATCTACAGCGACATCTCCACCTCCCAAACCAGCTTAATATTCGCCAAAAATTACACTAAAAGTTTAATTGTTTTGATCCAGTTGGTCCGTATTTCATCTAAAACTGAAGTAAATGTTTTTGCTGAAGACAGGTGATTGATTAATTCCTCTATTATTTTCACTCATACGGATATTAAATTCATGTGGATAGATAAAATAACTTAATTGGTGCAACACGAGAAATTTCCATAATCAATTTACTTACAATAGTGTTTCACATAGGCACCGTAATATACCCAGTAGCCTTCTAAAATCACTCGAATGGTCTTCAATTGCTTGTATTGTATAAGGATTTATAAATGTTTATATTATGAAACACTTTTATTTTACTTTCCACATTATCATGGCCAATATTAGTCTTTTATTTCGTTTAAACTGAACTTTGGGTACACTTCAAATTGTATATTAATAATTTTGCAATGCACTGTGAATTCGTCCGTTCGTGGTGTTTGGACATTTCAAAATAATCCAGAAGCTATTCGAGTCTTTGAGAGTTATTTTTCAAGACACACCCTTTATTTTCTCTCCGTAGTTTCCGATTTTGCATGTTTTTTATTACATACTTCTATATTTGTTATATAAAGCCCAGTTATCTGACATATTATTAATTCTGAAGTTTTTAAGTGCGCGATATTAAGATAATTTAAAGTCTAGATTATACCAAGATTGTTTATTAACTTCAGATACTCTACTTCTGGTAGTACTACTAATAATAATTATAATACCGGTCCATTGAATTATAATTCTGTTGATTTTCATTACTTTAATGGACTTTAAATTCGTGTTAATAGTTGTATCATGATCTCTTCAGCTTACATATCTTATATGAATAGTTCATATTCTTTTGTATCAAATAACCGGAATAAACATTTCCATAAAGTTGCAGTTGCAATTGTTTTCGCAAATGTCTTGCATTTATAAAATATACGTGGTATTTGTCACTAACAAGTTACACTTGAAGGAGTGTTGTATAATTTAAAGTTATTACCCCAGAGCCTCTCTCTCATGTAATCTATATCTTCATACTTAAGTAGAAGGGCAATAAATGAAAGAAAATTGCAACTACAAAAGCAAATATAATATGTAGTTATCGTTAATTCCCGATAATCATTATCGTCCTAACAGACACAGGAAATTATTTCATATTTATATCATACAACCCTATGTAGTCCAGCACATATTAACTTTTGTATCGCATGCAATCAATTATGTTTATAA
The DNA here is from genome assembly GCA_029339505.1 of Unio delphinus. Taxonomy (NCBI): domain Eukaryota; kingdom Metazoa; phylum Mollusca; class Bivalvia; order Unionida; family Unionidae; genus Unio; species Unio delphinus. The sequence continues at coordinate 25,407,894 of JAQISU010001239.1, read as the reverse complement.
ACTAATATCTGTAAAACTAAAAAAATAGCTTGCATAGCAACTCTAGCATCAATATATTCCCATATAATATACATCTCATGGGACCTAGTCATATCAAAGAAGTTTGCATACAAAATACAATCAAACAATTTGAAAATACGTGCAATTAAAATTGTGTACTTTAATGATGTTAACTTTATAGCTTGTGCACCAAACACTAAACCCTGTTTTTCTTACAAGACAGTCACCAGGTCCCTTTCGTGTTTCACGAGGCACAAAGTATTATGTTGTTTCTAGCCTTCCTCAAAGTCAAACTTCTCCCTCTCAGACAAATGTCCGACTAAAGAATTTCGATCCAGGTTGTCACGTTACATTCATATTACTTCCATGGCGTACGCCTTAATTTCACTCATCCAATCATAAGCAGTGGCTTATAAAACAGAATTCCTAAGACAATCATTTATGTCGTCAGAAAGAATCTATAAATTACGTTATATAACATTTCAATAACCCTTTTCTCAAAGCCGTGTTTAGATATCCGGCCAATTACATTGAATCGGAACACTGACTTAATTTACTCATTTTAAGTTTTAACACTGATATGGACGAAATTAAGAACAAAGGTCGAAATGACATTTCACAATGACTCCACCGCTAAATGTATAATAAAATCTTATGCATTCAAGTATCAATGCTTTTTTCCAACTTCGATACATCATATATATATATATATATATATATATATATATATATATATATATATATATATATATATATATATATATATATATATATATATATATATATATATATATGAATATATATATTTATATATATATATATATGAATATGTAGATGCAATATATGTTCAAATATAATAGAATGAAACATTTAATGTGGTAATATTTTAATTGAAGAGGACATGGCTTGCAATTAAAAGAAAAATGAGTCATGCAATGTGTCATCCAAATTTAAGAGTATCCAATATTTGTCTCCTTTAAAGAATCAAGTAGTTGTCTCCCTTGATATTTAATATAGAATGGATCCAACGGTTAGAATATTGCTTTTCAGTCTTCGTCGACATAGTCTGATTGTCTGTCTATTATGCACCCTGCTTTGTACTCCATTGTACGAAGACAGGTGGCAAATTGTCATATAATCAAAACAAAAAGCGTTCCTAAAGACATATGGGCAAGGCTTGACAATTCAATTGTAGCAAATGCATTATGTCATGTTTTGTTTTATTGACTGAATACGAATCGTCGTTATCTTTCCTTCTTGCTTAAACAGCCAAAAGTCATCACTAGCAGGCCAACACGATAAAGGTGTTTTATTATTGGTGGTTATTTTGCCGCTGCGTCATACCAAATATTCCTTCTTCAATGGAAGAGATCGTACCAAGCAGTGAACCAGACGCAATAAAAGCGAGGCAGCATGCCTGTCTATTAAAACCCGAGCATTTGATTAGGAAAATATAATATTAGTTTATGCTAACGATAATTATCAGCTATGATGAGCCATTTGAAAGAGAAACGTTCCTAATTGGCTGTCTACACGTCTTTTGTAATTAACAATGTCCATGAAATGTGGATCTGTCATTGAGATTCAAAAACGTTGGATAGAAATACTCTCAAATCAATTTTGTCAGCGAGCCTGTTGAACATGTAACTTATAAAATGCCTACTTGCCATTTATGGAAAATAAATATCACCTTTTTGGAATTTGGCAACTAACATACATTTAAATGTTGAACAGAGCTAAGGTTAGAGAGAGGATACTTTTTGTGTCAAATTGACATTAAAGTGAAGACGTTTCTGCTACCTGGGGGTAGGGGGAATTCTGATCTTGAAAAACGTGTAGAGGGGCTTCAATATAACACATATGGTGATATATACTTTATGTATTTTGTATATTTTCAATCTATGGTAAGTCTGATCTGTTTCAGTTATCAACATTCACTGCACTTCCATAATACCCATATGGATCAAATCGTTTTTTGAAACCTTACAATGAAATAGATTCATCATTTGATTTTCTAACTTCTAGACTTTTTGAAGTGTCACAATTTTGCATAACTATATAATTACATATGTATATCAGCTCCCCAATGTGTATTGGTTTTTTTGTTACAGCTCTAGACACTGTTCAATGTAAAGAATTCTATAATTACATATGACTATCGACATTCCCAATGTGTATTGCTTTATTGTTACAGCTCTAGAACACTCTTCAATGTATAAATGTAACAGCAATATCTTAAAGTGTATCGTCAGAAGACGCCAGTATGCAAGAGGGTTAGTCATTATTATTAAGTTTAAAGCATTGCATATATTTACAATCTTCAAGAACATCTTTCGGTAATAACGTTATATATACTTTTTTTTGCGATTTCTGTCTTTAACAGAATGCATGATAGTACTAGCAGTTGTGGTGTTGGTCGTTGTAGTAATGACAGAAGCCGCATTTGCATCATCAGTAAAGTCTGTTTTAATACTATAATTATTTGATAATTTTCTAAAGCTAAACTAATTTATTTGAAAAATGATTTGTTATAGCTAGCTGTTAAATATCTAATGGTAAGAGTTGAGTTGCATATACTTTCTCTAATGATGAAAAAGATATTACATGTGCAGTTTAAACAGTTCAATAACCGATATAGTATGCTACCATTAAACTGAAACAATAAATTACTAAAATCAAGTTTTCAATGTTTGCTTTGTGTTTACAAAGCTGTGCATCAGGTAACTAGAAATGGAAAACATTGTAGCGATAACAAAAAATTTTAATGTTCATTCTGGAAATAAATCCGAAATGCATTTAAAATCATGAACCAATTACAAATATATTGTATCTGTAACAGTTAATGTCTCGAAAATGAGACAGTAAGCGAATGGTTAAGTTCTTTCACATACATTTTAGTTTTGAGTTATGATCTTGCAAAATTACAGTATAAAAAAGGTTATGGCGATTTAAATAAAATAATGTTACCCGTTGTACATTCATTACCTTCGTATGATATCAAAAGTAAAATATAATCAATGATTTTGATCGTAGATCATTCACGGAACACCTAATTTATTCACTGGCACTAACTCGAGTCAAAACGTGGGGTGGACAGTCGTCCAACAGCGAGATAAGAACAAACTAAAGAAAACAATCATGGGAGTTATTCTGTCCTACTGCATGTTTCGATATTTTTGTTTCTTACTCTTGTAAACATTTTCCATATGATCATAATAATGTAACAAAACGATTTATATTAAATCTTTTTGTTACAGTTATTTGTTACAGTGTGGAAATTTCGTTAATGTATCATGACTGCTTTTATTGTCTCGATCTTCCAGACCTATTTGCCCATTTCTTCCTTGAAAGCGTACACACCACTTGAGATAAGCTTGACAACACAATTTCAATGGAATCGTCGTCACCGTACAGTTACGATAAAAAATGGCAGCAGCACCCATTGGGAACATTTGAACCTGTCTCTATGCATTTAGTACGGACGGTCGTGTTGAAGTGTCCACCAAAGTCATGTGAACTTGATCCAATGCCAATATCACTGCTGCGTGAACGCTTAAAATCGATATTGCCTTCACTAACTGATGTTATTACTCTCTCTCTCTCTCTCTCTCTCTCTCTCTCTCTCTCTCTCTCTCTCTCTCTCTCTCTCTCTCTCTCTCTCGTCACAATGCACTACCTAACCGTTTATAGGTAGACAAATGATAGGAAGTCACCAATTGAATTGGGGTTATCAGTAAAATGGGTTTAATAAACCAGGGCTCGAAAATATCCCCATTAAGATAACATTAATCACGTTAAAAAATCTCTGGATGACATACGTGAACCATGTCCTTATTTTCACCAAGTGTTTATCTGGTTGACCTGATATACATGTGTGTCAGGGAAATTTATGGCCAATTAGAAACACGATAATGATATTGAAAACACGTGTATAATATCACTTATTGATATTGTCTTCTTCTTAAGATGCTAATTGCAGTAGATTAACTTTATATAAATGATAACTTGATGTTAGATGCCTATAGTTGAATATCTAGATGCTATATATTTTTTTCATAACATTTTCTGTTTAAAATACATTTTCAATGAGCTAAATGTACTTAAATACAATTGGTTAATTTATTGAAAATTTAGCCTTTGAAGCCACACGTATTTGTTAACAACAGCAACAACAACAACAACAATAATAATAATAATAATAATACTAATAATAATACGTTTTCCTATGTAAACTATGTGAGAACCTGTAATTGAAGACGACCCAATTAAAATAATAATTGGCCTTCACTTCTGATGTAAATGAAATACACATATTATTAGTTATCGTGACAAATAAATAACATAGATTAATCCAGATTCGCCACCGTCCGCCCATCAGCTCTCCGCGAAAGCTGCAAGTTCTCGTGCTGATTTCAAAGAGGTACCTTTATCAAATTTCGTTAAATCAGTTTCTTAAAGCTTTGAAAGAGAAATTAACTAACAATGTACAGATTATTCAGGTTTGCGTCTTCGAGGAATATTTTGTCACTTATACCACATTCACATGTCATTGAAATAAAATAGACCCATGTAAAATTTGTTTGCATCCCAAAATTGAAATTACTCCCCTTTATGAGGGAGACAGTAGCACTTAAACAGCTACAAATAAATATAAAGAAATTAAATAAATATAACCCAATGATGAATTAACTGATGGAAAAAGACATTTGAAAACCAAAGAAATAATTAGGCATATTAATTATTCTGATTACGAGTGACTCAGTCAAAGTTTGTCATTAATTTATTAATCAGGCAAAGTCGTTGACATCTTAAAACCGAATTGTAAAAGTTTGCAAAAAGTGATTATTAACTGCCGTCTAAGAAGCTAGACAAGCAATCGAGGTTCCAAATAGTTTCAATAAAATCAATTAATCTGCCTAATTTATCAGTTTAGTGACAGGTTGACGACTTGGTATCCATTTTCGTATCTGTCGTACGTCCTGCACAGTAATCAAATACCTGTATAACCTAGGTGTGATTTAGTTTTTATGGCATTCACTGGCGGGCAACATGAAGGGACAGAACACGAATACACCCATAAACCTCTTAAACAAGGTATATATATATATATATATATATATATATGGCTAAACCGCTGCATAGAGCAGTGACTGAAAATAGGGTTGACGTTTAACCAACCACATCAAGAAGAAGGAAATGAACATTGGGCGAATCAACTAGTCGTCATTTTCAACCAATGAAATATCATATAGCTGCAGTAAGCAAGATTATATGTGTTTGATTGGGTTCCCGGCTCTCTTATTATCTAGACATGTCTACTCTTTGTTATAGGAAAACTGACTTTGATAGAACAAGCGGCATTGGATAAAGAAAGATCTTATAATAGAATCCGTGTCACTTGTTTAACGGCGACGAACTAAAATAGTTGTTTAAAATTTTATGAAAGAGATTATTTTTTTAATTAAGAATACAATTTATCGTTTCATTTTAGCTTTTAGAACTTTTGTCTGGTATCTGTGGAACAGAAAATAACAGGCAAAACTGTGACTCATTTCATTGCACAAAGAACTGTTAGCACCATGTACCTTGTTTATCATAGAATCATACAATCTTCATATTAGCTATCGTTACAGAAAGAATCCGTAATTAATTCATTTGTGTAAATATGCCATATTTTAAACAAACTGGACTCGTCGTTGTCACGCGAAACGTACTCTTTTTGTTATTATGATATAAATTTGGAATCAATACAATTTGAGAAAACTCATAATGTGTTTAGACACTCACCCTATCTTAAAGGTAAAACTGCCGTATTTGAAGTAGGCCAAACATCGCAGTGGGCTCTTATTGTGCAATTGACTTTACGCCAGAAGGTAGATCGCTCCTCCTACCGAACACGTGACTTGACAACCGCTTAATCTCCGAGAAACATTATGTGAAAATGGCTGGCGTGATATCATTATAATATATATCAGACGATACTGGTGAGCAATATTTGTAAAATGAAACAACTCTGAGACAGAAGCAGAAAGCGAGAGCATTTATCCATCGCTTGCACTTCCTTATGTTACGTCGGTATGCGGAGAACTCTCCCCATGGAGAACTCGCCCCCACGTATCTGGAGAAGTCGCCCCAGAGTGGTTGGAGAAGTCGCCCCAATTGGTTGGAGGTGTCATCCCAAAACTTCTAGCCCAAATAACCTTTTAATTACATAATTAAGTCATCTTTTACGTGATTTATAGTTATATATATATATATATATATATATATATATATATATATATATATATATATATATATACATATATATATATATATATATATATATATATATATATATATACATATATATATATATATATATATATATATATATATATATATATATCCAATCGCAAAAGAGATATTAACTAAATTAAAGCAATATCATAGTAATATTTATAAGGACGAAATTAAGTCTGTATATAATCTAATGAATGATGACAGTATAGTGATTAAAAAGGATGATAAGTCAAACATTATTATTAATGTGAATCAAGATAATTATATTAAAGAAGTTGAACGTCAATAAGAAATTAAAAAAAAAAGTCAACATGCAATAATGAGATCGCTAAAAATAGTAATTCAATATGTAAGGAATTTGATAGTTTCCATCTTAACATACGTACACCTCAAAAATAACACTGGACAACAAATTTTTACAAAAGTCATGTTACTGAAATAAAATTAGTCAATTCTTATTAATTTTTATGTGCTGAACACGAATATGACAGTCAAATTGCAAAATTGGCTCTAGTTTTTTTGTAATCTGCAAGAAATTAATGTATACATAACGAAATGCATTCCAATAGTTTAAGGTCAACTGTAACAGCCTACCTATAAAAAATCAAGTCATTGACTACATCTAAGGTTTCTTCGCCTGTCTCTTGTACAGCTGTTCGGGAGCATCTCTGAGGAGTGTCCAGCAGTAGTCAGCCAGCATTGTAGTGGACCATTTTCCCTGGTATCTTTGTTCCATTGTTGCGATATCTTGATGAAAACGTTCGCCGTGTTCATCACTAACAATACCACAGTTGCTAGGAAAGAAATCCAAATGGGAATGAAGGAAGTGAATCTTTAGAGACATATTGCAGCCAAGTTTCTTATACTTCATCAACATGTCTTCTACTAGTTCCTTATAGTTTTCTGCCCTAACATTTCCGAGGAAGTTTGTAGAAACTAGGCGAAAAGCATTCCATGCTTGTTTCGCGTCACCTTCCAGCAAGTTGTTGAACCGGTCATATTTGAAAAGCTCTCGAATCTGAGGACCCACAAAAACTCCCTCTTTAATCTTTACTTCGCTGAGTCGAGGGAATTTTTCATGCAGGTATCGGAATGCTGGCAAAGTGCGGTCAATGGCTTTCACGAAGTTCTTCATCAAACCTAGTTTGATGTGAAGGGGTGGTAGCAAGATTTTCTGAGCCTCAACCAGAGCTGGGTGTTGGATATTCTTCTCTCCAATGGCTACATTCTGTCTGTGAGTCCATTCCTTCCTCATGTAGTGCATTTCCCTTGCTCGGCTATCCCACTCGCATAAGAAACACATGTATTTTGTATATCCTTGCTGGAGTCCCATTAAAAGGGCAACTACCTTCAAATCACCACAGAGGTGCCAGCTGTACTTGTTATACTCAATGGAATTCAGTAGCTGCCTTAAGTTATCATATGTCTCTTTCATGTGGACAGCATACGCTACTGGAATAGATGGAAGAATGTTTCCATTGTGCAAAAGCACAGCCTTGAGACTCAGTTTCGAAGAGTCCACAAATAGTCTCCATTCTTGTGGGTCATGCGTGATTTTTAAAGCATTCATGAGGCCCTCAATATCGGAACAGAATATCAGATTACTTTCCTTTCTGAAGAAAGGCTCCAATTGCTGGTGGCGCTTTCGATATGCAGTAATTGTGACATCTTCTTCTAGAAGATTCCATTGTTGGAGTCTTGATCCTAGCAATTCTGCCTTGTTCTTTGATAAGTCCAAATCACGAATCAGGTCATTTAGTTCTTCCTGTGTTATTCTGTGTGGGGTTGATGATGCACCACAGTGAAAATCTGGATCACTGCATGCTGATGGACCAGGAGAAGAACAGGTCGACTCACCTTTGTCTTCGTCAGATGAATCAAGAGAATATTCTGCTGGAGGTTCTGGAATAGGAAGTCCCTCACCATGTGGAACTGGTCTCAATGCAGACGGAATGTTTGGGTAGACTATTCTCGACTTCTTTCGCTTCGTTATTCCGCCGGAAAGAGGAGGAACCAAGCAGAAGTAACAGTCATTTAGGTGGTTGCTTGGCTCTCTCCACACCATTGGGACTGCAAACGGCATTGATGACCTTTTGCAATTCAACCACTGTGAAAGCTGTGTTGTACATGTAGCACAGCATATATGCGGAGCCCAAGGCTTGTCTTGGTCACCAACCTTGCATCCGAAGTAAAGATGATATGCCTTCTTCACTTGAGAAATGATACTTTTCTTCTGGTTGGCAAATGTCACTTCCCCACAAACATAGCAAAAATTGTCCGCGGTATTAACACACTTTCGAGGCATTACTGTTCTTTATTGTACGTAAATGGATAAAATAATAAGTTTTATGTAACAGTAGCTTGAACTGTCTCGCACAACGTCTAAAATATTTTAAATGCTGAACCTATCTGATTGGGCTTTATAAAGTACACTGCTTACGTCAGCTTCAGCAGCCGCCTGGTATTAGTATAATAGGCTTACACATGTATAGTACACTGCTGACGTCAACTTAATTCAGCAGCCGCATGGCATTAGTATTGCATTGCATCAGGAAATGATGCAATCAACTGTGGATGATGTGAGCATGATGGTATTATGCAATGTTACATCATTATTCCGGATGTTGCTGCAGTCCTACTGGAGAAATTTAGACAGTGAAACATAGAAAATGAGGTATATGAATATCTTCAAAACGAGAGCCAATACAAAATTTTCACGGTTATATTCGTGTTCGGCACACCAAAATACTACAGATTAGGGCCTTTTCAAGTCAGTAATGATTTCACTGTTGACCAGTGTAATCTGATAATTTCAATCTTGTTATCATTAAGTGTAACACCAACATTCCGCATGCAGATGGTATTGAAGCGTGCAAATATTTTCTTGATAACAATCCTAATAATAGCACTCTATTTAGCGAAGATTTTTGTTAAATAATAAAAGCTTATCTTGGAAAATAATTATTTTCAATATAATAATACGAATTACATACAAATGATGGGTACATCAATGGGTATTAATATGGCTCCTTCATTCTCTTTCTTAAAATGTGTGAATTAGAAAACGATTTCATTCAGAACGAAAAGTTTAATCCATCTCTTTGGTTCAGAATTTTAGATGACATATTTATGATCTTGAAGTATTCAAAATGAAGAACTGATAAAATAACTGATCGCCTCATTTTTATGTGTAATTGACATTAAAAATATTGATAACACAAATATTATTAAAATGCATATAATGATTTGAAGAACAGAGCAACAGAGACAGATAACATTTATTAAGTACAGAAGCGGAGTTGATCAAATTGAACAGTTAAAAATTGCAAATTTTATAAATTTAATACGTTATTAAGTTGAGCGAGTTCTCCCATGGCGAGTTCTCCATGGGGCGAGTTTTTCACTATTCAGTTACGTCTTGGTTTCGGGAAGGGAATAAACTTAACTCCTCCATTTTTACGATCTGGATAACAACTATCAGAATTGCATTGCCACCATTGCATTGTTAATCGAAAAAATAGCCGAACCGTTGCAAAATTGGTAAATATATACAATAGCCGAGTCGATATCCAAAGACGCAGCTTGTCGGAGGAAACTGGCGGACGAAAACCGTACCAGGAAGTGTGTATAATAATGCTCGCTGATTAATCAAACCAGCAGAATGATTGACAACTGGCGATAGGTCAATACTGATTCGGTCTCTTTAATTGACAGTTCCAGCTTAGGTCACACCGAGGCCTTTCGTGCCAGAAAATCTTTAAGGGTAAGTTATATTTGATTCTTGTGTTCAACACGCATTTCAAACTAAATGCAAACCTGGATCAAAAGCCTAATTTGTAAACCTGCCATCTTGCCTAGAAAAGACCGGTCACAGAGCTTAAATATGAGCTGCGATTTGTAAAGTAAAAGGTGGATAATTATTTACCCTTAACAAACAAAGATGTGAGAAACCTAACTCATATTGGTTAATGCCACGACTGATACAGTTTCAGACCAAGTACTCTTCAATCGATATTATCGATCAACCAATAGGTAATGTCCTATTGGTTAATGTTAAGGACAACACGTTTCCATATCTATCCCAACAAATAGTTATGTAGTGCCACTAGGTCACAGAAAAAGCTTGCGGATAATTTTGAATGCTTGATATTATAATACCATTGCATTTTTTGGTTTAGAATTCATATTATAGCAAATTCTAAACAGTGCCATCAAGTGGTATCGGAAGACAAAAAGTATCCCCAAATTATAATTTTGACTTCCTTCTGATGCTATCTATCTATCTATCTATCTATCTATCTATCTATCTATCTATCTATCTATCTATCTATCTATCTATCTATCTATGTTCAAGTTCCTGTTCTGGAAACTGTGGCCCACTGGACACTATTTATAACAACCTACAAGAGTTATTTTATTGTTTTATCATTTTTGCCTTTTGTCTTCAACACACTCTGTCTGCATAGCCTGAAAATGTAACTGGACATATAATTCAGTTCCCGGTAAACGATGTGTGTATATGGATGGTCAATTTATCACGTTAAAAAGACTAGTAACATAATAAGGCCAGTACGAACGTCTTCATTTGAGAAAGTAAAGCCCCGACTAACTTCGTCTACTAAATACAGTTAAGCACGAGAAAGCCCGACAAAGCCTGAGAAAACCTGACACATCCACACAAAGCCTCATACAGCCATACAAAGACAGATAAAAAATGTGTATTTGTAATTGTTAACTGCAGCAGACTTCAAATTCGACCAAAACACAGATTATGTATTGATAACGTCTTGACACAAACGTTATTGAAATGTTTGTTATATTTTATAAATTATTCTTTTTCAAGTTGTATCTTTACTTTTGTCTGAGTTCTATGGAACAAAACAAAGGTACAAGCTACCACAAAAAGACCTATTAGGAAGATGTATTTATGCTGAAATATCACATTTATGAATAAATCAAACTAACAGAAAGATCATGGATATACACGTACGCAAAATAGGAGATTAAATAACTTGGATAATAGCAATGTCAGACAAAATCATATTTGAAAGGTTTTGTATTAGTACGTGCTACTCAGATAAACTATGGAAATAAAATGCCATACTTTTAAGTACGTCTTATTGAGTTATGAAAAGTAGTTTATCAAACTCAACATTTGTGTCGATGTTTGATAAAGCTTAAGAAAGGAACACAAATTCTGACAAAATCTTAACTAAAATGCCTTTATTTTACATATATGTGTGGTCGTCCGAGTAACTGTGCTGCTAAGCAACATCTGACCAGTTCCCTCCACTTGTCTTGATCATGTGAAAATGCATGTGTCTCTGCTAAACGTTTCCTGGTCCATTATGTGATGTTGACAGTCCACTTTTGTCTCTATCTTTTCCTTCTGCCACTCTGGACGCTATTCTGCACTGCTATTGTAGATAGACTCTTGGCTCTAGTGACATGATCATAACATTTCAGCTTTCTCTTTTTGACAGTTGTGATGAGGTCTTCATATTGGCCTACTTTGTTCCTGATGGTGTTATTCTCTTCGTCATTTATGATATGGTCCATGTAAGAGATGCCAAGGATGGTTCTGTAGCATCTCATTTCAGGTGCCTGGATTCTTCGTTGTAATTCTGCTGTCAGAGTTCAAGTCTCACATGAATACAAAATGATTAAAAGACTAGTGATCACAATAATCTGAATTTACTGTTCAGACAAATGCTCTTGTCTCTCTAGATTGGTCTTCACTTTGCCGTAACTGCCGCTGTTTGTGATGCTCTTGACAAAATGTCTGCTTTTGATCCCTCTTCGGTGATTATGGAACCACGATATTAAAACTGACTCACTGTTTTCATTTCCTGTTCTCTAACTTTAATCTTGGCTTAGATTTGTTTGCCACTATATGTCATCAGTTTTGCCGTCTCAGCGTTTATCTTCATGTCGCATGTGGAATGCTGACCGTCCCACAGTGGTTTCCAGGGCTTCACTCATTATGAGCTCTAAGTAGCGGAGCTGTTGAGAAGCGTGGGTGACAGTATACAGCCTTGACGCACACCAACTGTTGTCTGAAACTAGTCCCCTGCAACACCTAGAGTAATTACTGCACTGGTAGCATCCACGCACAGCTGCTTCATAGTATTGGTCAATTGTTGACCCATGTTGTACTTCTTTATTGTGGCCCATAATTCCTCATGCCACACTATGTCAACATTTTGTTTTTGAATATATGAACACATGATATATGTCTTGTGGATGTTGCGAGTATTTTCACACAGAATCTTGAAATTGAATATTTGATATGGTATGCTTCTTCCACTTCACAACCCTAAAGTTATTCACCGATTCTTTATTCTGCTTGTGGTTTAAGCCTGTTCAAGATAATCTTCAGCATCACCTAACTAGCATGGCTGATAATATTGATAGTTCTCTAATTATGGCATAGCTGGAGATGACCATTTTTGGGAGTGTTATAATGAGTGACTTGGTAAACCGTGTTGGCCATACACCTGCCAGACCTTGTTCCATATTTTTGTTAGTAGCTCTATCACCGGTTCTTCCCATTTTTAAGTTGCGCCTGATGTTCTTAGGATTGTTCATATTCTTTCAGCCTCATTTGGAAGTATATAATCACGAAGTCGTAATCACCGTCAACATCAACACAAGGGAACGTCCTTGTGTTTCCTCCATTGATGCCAGATTGGTAACGGTTTTGAACCAGTATGTAGTCGATCGGATATGATGGTTTCGATTTGATGCGTGATATATCCATAATCGTAACGCTTTATTTTGACTCAGGGTTTAGGATAGTACCAAGTTGTTCTAGCTTCGAGCAGCCGTCTCTCTCTTTCATTGGTAAGCTCATTGCAAGAAGGTCCAAAATGATCATCCTTGTCTTTTAGAGAATCTTTGGCAACACGACAACATATATCAAATTAGATGGAGTTCATTCAATTTGACGAAACAATGTATGTCCTGTTGACTAAGTAAGACTGGCACCACTGTATATCTACATTGTGAACACGCAATAAATACTGGAGACGGTGAAGTAATATATCATGGTATATTGTGTCAAATGCTGCAGATAAATCAAAGAAGGCGAGGCCTGTAATCCTTACGCTAACCAAAGCAGAGAGAATGCCATTAAATACTTTCAGAAGATTAGTCTCAGTACTGTGGCAAGGGCGATATGCCGACTGTACATTGTTAGAAAAGATTGTTTGAATTCAAATGAGATACAGGTTAGGTTAGAACAACGTTTTCTAAGATTATTTTTATATGAACTGAAGATTAGAAACAGCGCGGTAGTTCTTTAAATCGTTATGGTCATGTGTTGGTTTCTTCAGCAGAAGCGTTACAATGGCAGTAACGAAAAATGATGGGAATTCCTCGAATGAGAGAAAGAGATAGTTAGTCAAGTAATATTAGGTCTAAGCACTCAAACAGTAGGGATGTTGGAATTGGATCAAGTTTACATGACTTTGGTGCACTATATATCAAGATACTAAATCCATAGAGACAGATTCAAGTACTCCTAGTGGTTGTCGCTGAATTTCTGTATCATAACTGTATCGTGACGAGTGAATTGAACTTTTAGTTGTCAAGAGTATATCTAATGGTTTGTACTTTGTCACGGAAGAAATTTGCAAATAGGTCCCGAAGGTCTGCTGAAGAGAATGTTGATGGAAGTGGTGTACATTTGTTCCTTGACATTAGTTTGTTAGTTATATCGAAGAGCTCTTTGCAGCTGGAACTCTCCGTGATTTTAGTACTGTAATGGGATAATTTGGTTGAATGTATAATGTTTTTGAGGTTCTTCTTAACGGAGTCAGAAATTTCTCTATGAATAATGAGTCTGGTGGAAAGCCAAAGCTTTCATTGGCAAGCAATGAACTCAGGCAGTTGTCGATATTTGCACTGTAGGAGGTACTCAGGTTGTTAGGCTTTCTTGGATGTCATGCATGAATTTGGTTCTATTTATCATATGGAGGTTTCTCTTAGTAGCAAATACAAGTGGATGGTTAGGGTCTCATACATCGAGATGCTAAATAACGAATAATTGATCCGATGCAAGTTCTTGGCATACAAGGGTGGATTACGGAATATTAGCATCAGGTCTATTAGGAATCATTGCCAAAATGTGACCAAGTTAATGAGTGGGTTGATTTACTCGCTGTTTAAGGTTATAAAAATGAATGGAATCTAGCAGTTTTATCTTGTATGAGTTTCCAGGACGGTGAAAGAGAAAGTTTAAATCTCCAAGAGTAATAAGGTGCCAGCTATCGAATTTACATACCCCAGAAGATTCGGAAACTGCTCCAAAAAGAGAGATACAGTCAGTTTATATTTGCTACTACGAGGATGGAAGATGTAGAGACAGAAAAATGGACTCACCTCTGTTCTAGTGTGACTGTTGTTTGGACTAATTTAAACGATGTGCGGCAGGAATTGAACGTTGTGTTGTACTTAAGACATTTTTTGATGGGATTCTTTTTAATGACCATCTTTGCAAAAGTAGCGACGGAACGACGTGATGGAATAAGTGATGGGTGTTAAATCAGCGCATATGGGTTCATCGCCTAATGTTTATAGCCATGTTTCTGTCAGGAAGAAGAAGTCAATCTTCTGGTCGATAAAAGTAATTTTTTATGTGCGCATTTCCGGCGGGGCTACTGATTGGGCGTTGACTAAAGCAGTACGCAATGGTACATATGGAATAGTTAACACGTTGAGGGTGTGATGTGAACACTGCATCAAAGGCGTGACAACATCTACAGTGATGTCACCGGCCAGGGCGGATGATCAATGCACATTAGTGGCCAAGTGTTCTGGACCAGGGAGCTTAACGTGTATTAGTGAACTGTGGCAGTGATCGACCAGCTATGGTTCGAAATAACATGGAAGGCAGATATTTACAGTCATGACTAGTCCTCTGCCTAATAAAATGAAACTCCGATAGAAAACAGACAGCATGTGGACCTCACTGTCACCGTTCTGGCTTGTTGCGCCATCGTTTCCTGCCAAACATCGTACTGTATGGTGAGCTCTCCACTGGTTACCTTAAAAGAGAGGCACCTCAAACGAGATTTTGATCGACAACTGCAAGCTGTTGACCATGCAAACTTTCGACCTATAGTTCACCTGGCCAATGATACGTTTAAACAAAACAGACAATCCTTTATAATATTTCCCTTTTTGAAAAACTACAACTTTGATTTTATTTTCAAAGTTAATTTTTAATTTCTTGATGTTGCAGTAATCTTGTCTTTTTTCGAATTCTTTGATGATAAGGATAAACTTCGGCAAAGACAACCTAGTGGTCTGCATGCAAATGGGCAATACACTTTCGAATTCCAATGTCACATAGTTATTCAGGTCAGAAATGTGTGACTTTAAATCAGGTAGAAATATTAGTAATAAATTAGGTGATGAAACACAACTTTGTCGTACTCATTACTGATAGTAAAATATGTATTTCAAGCCAAGCCGAGTTTTCACTCAAGCTTTTACATTGTTATATTTGATATTCGATATTGTGAGCATTTTACTGCTAATGTATAATCTAATAATCGTTTGTAAATTTATGATAACAAAACCATCTGTCAATACAGTCAAATGCGTCTTCATAATCATTAAAACAACCCTCTGTTCCCCAAATATTTGATATCAGTCTGCTTAAGGTAAATATATTATCTACAGCGACATCTCCACCTCCCAAACCAGCTTAACATTCGCCTAAAATTAAACTAAAAGTCTAATTTTTTTGATCCAGTTGGTCCTTATTTCATCTAAAACTGAAGTAAATGTTTTGCTGAAGACAGGTCATTGATTAATTCCTCTATTTTTTCAGTCATACGTATATTAAATTCATGTGGATAAATAAAATAGCTTAATTGGTGCAAAACGAGAAATATCGAAAATCAATTTACTGACAATAGTATTTCACATAGGTACCGTAATATACCCAGCTGCCTTTTAAAATCACTCGAACGGTGTTTCGACATTTCAAAATAATCCAGAAACTATTCGAGTCTTTGAGAGTTATTTTTCAAGATACACCCTTTTTTTTCTCTCAGTAGTTTCCGCTTGTGCATGTTTGATTTTTTTATTACATACTTCTATATTTGTTATATAAAGCGCAGGTATCTGACATAGTATTAATTCTGAAGTTTTTAAGTGTGCGATATTATTATCATTTACAGTGTAGATTATACCAAGATTGTTTATTAACTTCAAATACTCTACTTCTGTTACTAATAATAATAATAATTATTATAATATCGGTCCATTGAATTATAGTTCTGTTGATTTTCATTACCTTAATGGACTTTAAATTCGTGTTAATAGTTGTAAAATGATCTCTTCTGCTTACATATCTTATATGAATAGTTTCTATCCTTTGTATCAAATAACCGGAATGAACATTTCCATAAAGTTGCAATTGTTTTCGCAAATGTCTTGCATTTATAAAATCTACGTGACATTTGTCACTAATTAGTTAAGGCGTGTTGTATAATTTAAAGTTATTACCCCAGAGCCTCTCTCTCATGCAATATATATCTTCATACTTAAGTCCAAGGGCAATAAATGAAAGGAAATTACAACTACAAAAGCAAATATAACATGTAGTTATCGTTAACTCCCGATAATCATTATCGTCCTAACAGACACAGGAAATTATTTCATATTTATATCATACAACCCTATGTAGTCCAGCACATCTTAACTTTTGAATCGCATGCAATCAATTATGTTTATAAACTAATATCTGTAAAACTAAAACATAACTTGCATAGCAACTCTAACATCAATATATTCCCATATAATATACATCTCATGGAACCTAGTCATATCAAAGAAGTTTGCATACAAAATACAATCAAACAATTTAAATGTACGTGCAATTAAAATTGTGTACTTTAATGATGTTAACTTTATAGCTTGTGCACCAAACACTAAACCCTGTTTTTCTTACAAGACAGTCACCAGATCCCTTTTGTGTTTCACGAGGCACAAAGTATTATGTTGTTTCTAGCCTTCCTCAAAGTCAAACTTCTCCCTCTCAGACAAATGTCCGACTAAAGAATTGTGATCCAGGTTGTCACTTTACATTCATATTACTTCCATGGCGTACGCCTTATTTTCACTCGACCAATCGTAAGCATTGGTTTATAAAACAGAATTCCTAAGACAATCATTTGTGTCGTCATAAAGAATCTATAAATTACGTTATATAATATTAGAGACGCACCTCATGGATGGTAGCATCAACTTCAGTTGGGTAGCTAGACTTGTATATTTGGGTGTCACCAGCATACAATTGGTGCAACACTGGGTGATGATCTATGACACTTGAGAGCGGCTAAATATACAGAATGAAGAGAACAGATTCACGAACAGATTCCTTTGGAACACCACAACATACGTCAACTGGGCTGGAGTGTATTCCATTTGCAGATATAATTTGTGTCCTGTTAAATAAGTAGGACTTGAACCACTGTAAGGCTATATTCTGAATGCCAAATACATGCTGGAGAGGGTGAAGTAATATATCATGGTCTATTGTGTCAAATACTGCAGATAAATCCAGGAGAGTGAGGAATGTAATTTTTCCACTATCCAAATCAAGAGCTCTTTGCAGCTGGAACTCTCCGTGATATTAGTACTGTAGTGGGATGATTTGGCTAAATGGAATATGTTTGTGACGTCCTTCTTAGCGTCTTCGTAGATTTGTTTATGAATAGTGAGTCTGGTGGAAAGCCAAAGCCTCTGCTTTTCGGCGACGTCTTGTAGCAGTGCGAAGCTGGTCTATGTCACTACTATACCATGGAGAACACTTTTTTTTATTGATACTCCGCATTTGGTGACTGGGGCATGTCTTTCAAGCAATGAACTCAGGCAGTTATCAAGTTGTTCCGCTGTTGGATGTAAGAAGGTTGTTAGGTTTTCTTGGATGTCATGCATGGGTTTGGTTCTGTTTATCATACGGAGGTTTCTCTTAGTAGCAAATACAGGTGGAGGGTTAGGGACTGATACGTCGAGATGGCATATAATGCAGAGGTGATCCGATGCAAATTCGTGGGATACAAGGGTGGATTGCAGAATATTATCATCAGGTCTATAAAGAAACCAGTCTAAAATGTGACCAAGTTTATGCATAGGTTGGTTAACTGACTTAAGATTGAAAACATGACTGGAATCTATGAGTTTTGATATGTATGGTTGACCAGGACAGTCAAAGTGAAAGTTGACATCTCCAAGAATAATTAGGTTGCCACCTATCGAATTTCCATACTCTAGAAGATTTGGAAACTGCTCCAAAAAAAGAGATTCAGTCAGAGTGTTTTTCTAGAAGGAGGAGGAAGGTAGAGATATAAAAAAATGGACTGACCTTTGTTCCAGTGTGAGCGTTGTTTGGACCAGTTCAAACGATGTCTGGTAGGAATTGAAGGCTGTGTTATACTTAAGGCATTTGATCATGGAATTCGTTTTAATTACAGCGACTTGATGGAGTAATCGCTGGGTGTTAAATCCGCACACTTACATTCAACACCTGCGGAATGTAACCATGTTTCTGTCAGGAAGAAGACGTCAATATTCTGGTCGTTGATAAAATTAACAATTTATGTCCATTTTTCCGGTGATCCTACTGATTAAGCGTTGAATAATGCAATACGTAGTGGTATCCCTGGGACAGTTGACACAACGGTTGATGATTTAAGAGGAATTTGAACCAGTTTATTAAAATTAACGGCAGAATTTTTAAGTTATTTATCCGTTAAGGGCGAAAGGGAGATAACTGGAAATTTTATTCCTGTTCCATGGTGGCCAGCTTTGAAACAACGTTTCTTTTGTCCATTGCGTTTACATTTAAGAAATGATGAATGTATTCCCAGTTCGTTTAGTCTTGAGCACAATGTAGTATCCAGAACCAAGGTGTGGTCATTTAATCCAATTAATAAGGGTCCGCCGCCATATTGTAGGAGATGAATTAACGCATACGAACGGAACAGCCAATGCATGATGAAACGCAATAATGTAGACGATGATAGAGAACAAGCACAAATATCATAAATATAGAACAAAATCGGAAGAGCCTATCTCGAGCAGTTAAGCGATGGCGGCCATCTTTCCGGAAGTTTTTCTAAATTTTGAAATCATGAATTTAAAAGGTTGCAGATGAATGATAAAACTTTTGGCAACATAATGACTTTCTCATTCACATCCTTTATCTCAAACAATAAATATCAGCAACACCAATATTAAATTTACACAGTCAATACAAAACACTACGTGTTACTCTAGACATTACTCTCACATTGCACCAACATGTCATAAACATATGCAGGGCTGCATATCTTGAGCTGAGACACATCAGCTGCATTCGCAAATAGGTTTCAGTAGATGACACTAAAACACCTATGTTTCATTAGTAGTTTCAAGACTGGACTTTGTAACTCATTTCTGTCCGGTTCGTCTTAATATCTACTCCAGAAACTTCAAAAAGTTAAAATCGAAGCTACTGGGATCATCTTTAGAGTACCAGGATCAGAGCACACCTCCACGCTCCTCAGTACCCTACACTGTCTATCCATACGATCCAGAATCGAACCCATCCTGTTCTCTGTGCTACTTTTCTCAGACGGACATCAGTTAAACATACCTATCTGGCCTCACGTATGTGTACACACCAGTAAGATACTTACACCCCTCTTCTGACAATCGTATTCCCACCATGAAAACAAAGTCATATGGTTAACGTTCTTTGCATACCAGGGCCCAGCAAAGAGGAACAAATTTCCTATTGAAATTAGACACAACGACACAGTGATCAATTTTAAGAGAGCTCTTAAAATTCACCTTTCTTGACTGTAATTACAAAATTAAAGATCTAATAATGTTTCCTAACTTAAATGTGTCAGCTTTCCTTTATGTTTTCCCATTTCATTGTGTTTGTGTTTGTGTTTGTTTTTTATTTTTTGTAGTCAGATCGTTATAGATGTTGTAAAGCGCTTAGAGCTTCTAATGATTAGGTGCTATACAAAATATACTATTATTATTATTATTATTATTATTATTATTATTATTATTATTATTATTATTATTATTATTATTATTATCAATACTTTACTATTTTAATAAAAACCTTTATGAAGTCTAGATTAGGTGCTATACAAAATATATTATTATTATTTTATTATTATTATTATTAATATTATTATTATTATTATTATTATTATTATTATTATTATTATTATTATTATTATTATTGTTAATACTTTACTATTTTAATAAAAACCTTTATGAAGTCTAAACAACAGAAAGGGAGAATTTATTTTAAGTATAATTACCCGTTTATACAAATTATCAAGTCAATTCTTTAGTCAAAACTTTCAGAAGGTCAGAATTAATATTTCATGAACATACAGCGACCTCATCTCGATAAGATCTCAAATGCCCGAATCGATATTTAAACAACTAAAAGTAGGGAATAAATATTGTATTTCAAAGTTAATGTCAGTCGTGAAATAATTAACCTTTTCAAGCGAGTGAATAGAAACATGTCTGCTGACTTCTTTTGCGATATTCAAAGGAACATATCGCATATTTCTCTCTCCACAGTGTTTGGTATAAAGTAAAAGAAAAAAATACATCTTCAAAACCGGATAGCTATCATTATAAGGGGTAATTCAGTAATGTTAAAACATTTGCCTGGTTATTTTATTGTTATTGAAAAATATGATGATAATCAGAGAGACCAAAACCACAGTTTTTTATTAGTGCCTGATCTGGGTCCAGGGTTTTCAGAATGTCATACAGCTAAAAAAAAAAAAAAAAAAGATACACACGCGCGCGCGCGCGCGCGCGTGCGCACACACCCACACGTATTGTCAATTGTCAATGGAAATTTGACCATCGTTTTATTTATGCGCACTTTTATTGGAAGATTATTCACACTTTAAATAAATAATAATAATAATAAAAATAATGAGGACTTTGTATAGCACCTAATCTTAGGAAGCTTTAAGCGCTTTACACCATCAATAATGATATGACTACACTACAGAACCACAAATGACAAAAACAATGAAATTGGAAAACATAAAAACATGCTGAAAACAGATAATATATAAAACATGATTAGGTCGCTAAGTTTGTCCTTGCAGTCGAAACAGGTGAGTCTTAAGAGCACTCTTAAAATAAAACCACATACTTTTACTTTGGTGCCTTTTCAAGGGAAAGTCAGTGCCCTTTCAAAATTTTTGAAGAAAACAAACCGCACAAAGTGACCGGAATCCATTAGGTTTATTTTATGTTAGGCAGAGAAATACTGGCTTTTCTGACAGATATATTCTTGATATTTCACTGTACTGACCAACAAATATATTTCTTTCCAGTGGCAGTCAGTTAACACCGATAACATAACCCCAAAATCCGACGTTATTTGTAGACACTATAGCAGTGTATAGACAAGAATGGCCGCCCCAAGTTCGATACGTATTGGGCTCCAATCAAACAAAGTGAAAATTATTTTTTTCCTTCTCAATGTCCTATTTTACTTTAAACTTGAAACGAGAATGATGCTACTGTTTACATTTTTTGATCTGCAGAACAAATGCGAAAAAAGGTAGATCGCTACAGCGCACGTTATCCAGTAAGAGATCTGCCACTCCTTTGATTCTTCTTGGTAGCCATTATGTTACGGCATAAAATTAAAATGATATTTTCTAGCTATGAGTGAATAACTGATATATTTCATCTCATGGGTGATGAAGTATACACTTTACTCACTCAATTCAATAAAACATGTTCTACGTAATTTCTAAATGAATTTTAGTATGCTTGTGGAAATTAATCACAACGTAAGGCTTTCAGAAAAATAGACCGTTAAATTGCTGACATACTCTGATCGTTGCAAGTTTTACGCTCTGTGGAAATATTCAACTTTTTTGAATTTTTAGGATTTGCGTGTAATATAAGATGTTGGCTTGAGATTGTAACAAGATCTTAATCATTTGTTTTCTTAAATGCATTCTACAGAGCATTTCCGGAATACATAAACTCAAATAGTGTCACTTCCTTACATAGTCAAGAGAATAAAAATGGCAAGTATTTAATTGGTTGTTTTCCATATTTTATGCCTTTACCCAACAAAATGTTTGTTTGTTGTTTATTTTTCTTCACACATAAAAATAATATTTTTTGTATTTAAAGTTTTGCTTGATTTTTTAGATTTAGTACAAGGACAGGGTAGCAGTGCAGGGACAAGTGGTGGCGGCTCAGGCACAGCTGGTGGCAGCGCAGGAACAGCTGGTGGCGGCGCAGGTGGCGGCGCAGGCTCAGCTGGTGGCAGCGCAGGTACAGCTGGTGGCGGCGCAGGTACAGCTGGTGGCAGCGCAGGTACAGCTGGTGGCGGCGCAGGCACAGGAAGTGGCAGTACCGGTAGTGGTGGTGGTGGTGGAAGTGGTTCCCGTCCTCTTGCCAATACAAGTGGAGCTTGGATCATATTACTGATAATGCTGATTATGTGCATTATGATGCAATAGAAACCAGCGCAATGCACCTACGTATTTTTAACTTAAGAAATCGTAATGTTGGACATGTTTGAGGTAGACTGAAGTTTCAATGGAATATTGTGAAAACATCATTCAAATTCTAATATTTCAAGAAAGAGCGTGATATTTATTTTCGATTATAAACTTTAGAAAGACGTATTTGTATAATTAAATGAAAGTTTAAACGTTTAAAACGATACTAGAGATTACATGCCCTTTTCAGTTGCTTTTATAATAGTGGTAATTTATTTTGTATCTGTAATTGTTCTACAATTAAGTTTTGTTGACATAGCCTTCATTTTGCTCGTTTTCTTTACTATCAATGTTCATATATAGTGGTGTGAGATGAGAAGTGCCTAGATACTTTGATCACACGAACAAAGAGTTGAGTCAAAAATAAACGACTATTATACTATCTTTATGCTTTTAATTGTTCAAATTAATAATAATAATAATAATAATAATAATAATAATAATAATAATAATAATAATAATAATAATAAAAGTAATAATAATAATAATTTAAGCTGACATGTTTAAGACCCTTTAAATCATAAAAAGTTCAGAGGCACTCTTGAGACTTGGACGTCCTATTTCATATTATTCACGAAGTCAAAAAAGATTGCGAATTGATTATACATTATATGAACGAACTTAGATAAGACTATGCCGAATATGAACCTTTACTAATCTTTCGTCATGTCTGCTTAGTTAATGAGCCCTGTAAATTCTTATAATTGGAAATAGTGACACAATGAACAAAGACACTGATAAAATAAAAATAAAAAACATTGGTCATTAACTTCCTGAAAAAACGGTCTGATAAAAAATAAGTATACTATCAACTAATAGCTTGAAGAACGATGTACATACTGACT
This sequence comes from Unio delphinus, assembly GCA_029339505.1. Lineage (NCBI taxonomy): Eukaryota > Metazoa > Mollusca > Bivalvia > Unionida > Unionidae > Unio > Unio delphinus. Next base: position 25,384,190 of record JAQISU010001239.1, on the reverse strand, counting down.
GCGAAATGTTAAAACAACTCTCTCTCTCTCTCTTTCTCTCTCTCTCTCTCTCTCTCTCTCTCTCTCTCTCTCTCTCTCTCTCTCTCTCTCTCTCTCTCTCTCTCTCTCTCTCTCTCTCTCTCTTCAGAATACACTACCTAACCGTTTATAGGTAGACAATTGATAAGAAATCACCAATTGAATTGGGGTTATCAGTAAAATGGGTTTGATAAACCAGGGCTCGAAAATATCCACATCAAGATGACATTAATCACGTTAAAAAAATCTATGGATGCCATACGTGAACCGTGTTGACCTGATATACATGTGTGTCAGGGAAATTTATGGCCAATTAGATACACGATAATGATATTGAAAACACGTGTATAATATCGCTTATTGATATTGTCTTCTTCTTAAGATGCTAATTGCAGTAGATTAACTTTATATAAATGATAACTTGATGTTAGATGCCTATAGTTGAATATATAGATGCTATATTTTTTCATAACATTTTCTGTTTAAAAAAAAATTTCAGTGACCTAAATGTACTTAAATACATTTGGTTAATTTATTGAAAATTTAGCCTTTGAAGCCACACTTAATAGTTAACAGCAACAACAACAACAACAATAATAATAATAATAATAATAATAATAATAATAATAATAATAATAATAATAATAATAATAAATTTTCCTATGTAAACAATGTGAGAACCTATCATTGAAGACGACCCAGTTAAAAATAATAATTGGCCTTAACTTCGGATGTAAATGAAATACACATATCGTTAGTTATCGTGACAAATAAATAACATAGATTAATCCAGATTCACCACCATCCGCCCACCAGCTCTCAGCGAAGGCTGCAAGTTCTCGTGCTTATTTATTTATTTATTTCAAAGAGGTACCTTTATTAAATTACGTTAAATCAGTTTCTTAAGGCTTTGAGAGAGAAACCAACTAACAATCTACAAATTTTTTCAGGTTTTTTTCTTCGAGGAATATTTTGTCACTTTTACCACATTCACAGGTCTATTGAAATAAAATAAACCCATGTAAAAATTGTTTGCATCCCAAAATTGAAATTACTCTCCTTTATGAGGGAAACAGTAGCACTTAAACAGCTACAAATAAATACAAAGAAAATAAATAAACATAACTCAATGATAAATTAACTGATGGAAAAAGACATTTGAAAACCAAAGAAATAATTAGGCATATTAATTATTCTGATTACGAGTGACTCAGTCAAAGTTTGTCATTAAGTTATTTAACAGGCAAACTCGTTGACAACTTTAAAACGTCTTGTAAAATTTTGCAAAAAAATGATTTTTAACTGTCGTGTAAGAAGCTAGACAAGCAACCGAAGTTCCAAATAGTTTCAATAAAATCAATTAATCTGCATAATTTATCAGTTTAGTGACAGGTTGACGACTTGGTATCCATTTTCGTATCTGTCGTACGTCCTGCACAGTAATCAAATACTTGTATAACCCAGGTGTGATTTAGTTTTTGTGGCATTCACTTACGGGCAACATGAATGGACAGAACATGAATGCACGCATAAACCTCTGAAACAAGGTATATATATATATATATATATATATATATATATATATATATATATATATATATATATATATATATATATATATATATATATATGTGTGTGTGTGTGTGTGTGTGTGTGTGTGTGTGTTCGTCTAAACCGCTGCATAGAGCAGTGACTGAAAATAGGGTTGACTTTTAACCAACCACATCAAGAAGAAGGAAATGAAAATTGGGCGAATCAGCTTGTCGTCATTTTCAACCAATGAAATATCATATAGCTGCAGTAAGCAAGGTTATATGTGTTTGATGTGGTTCCCGGCTCTCTCATTACCTAGACATGTCTACATCATGTTATCGGAAAACTGACTTTGATAGAACAAGCGGAACTGGAGAAAGAAAAATATTGTAATATAATCCGTTTTTAAAATGTTGTGAAACAGAGAATTTTTTTTTAATTAAGAAAACAATTTTTGGTTTCATTTCAGCTTTTATAAATTTTGTCTGGTATCTGTGGTACGGAACATAACAGGCTAAACTGTGATTCATTCCATTACACAAAGAACTTTTGATACCATGTACCTTGTTTATCATAGAATCATACAATCTTCATATAAGCTATCGTTACAGAAAGAATCCGTAATTAATTCATTTGTGTAAATATGCCATATTTTAAACAAACTGGACTCGTCGTTGTCACGCGAAACGTACTCTTTTTGTTACTATGATATAAATTTGGAATCAATACAATTTAAGAAAACTCATAATGTATTTAGCCACTCACCCCATCTTAAAGATAAAACTGCCTTATTTGAAGTAGGCCAAACATCGAAGTGGGCTCTTATTGTGCAATTGACTTTACGCCAGAAGATAGATCGCTCCGCTTACCGAACACGTGACTTGACAACCGCTTAACCTCCGACAAACATTCTGTGAAAATGGCTGGCGTGATAGTATTAAAATATATACCAGACGATATTGGTGAGCAATATTTGCCATATGAAACAACACTGAGACAGAAACAGAAAGCGAGAGCATTTATCCATCGCTTCCACTTCTGTATGTTACGTCGGTATGCGGAGAACTCTCTCCATGGAGAACTCGCCTCCACGTATCTGGAGAAGTCGCCCCAGAGTGGTTGGAGAAGTCGCCCCAATTGGTTGGAGGAATCATCCCAAATCTTCTCACGCAAATAACCTTTTTATAACATAATTAAGTCATCTTTTACGTGCTTTATAGTTATATACGCGACCACAAAACAGATATTACCTAAATTAAAGCAATATCATAGTAATATTTATAAGGAAATTAAAGCAATATCATAGTAATATTTATAAGGAAGAAATTCAGTCTTTATATAATCTAATGAATGACGACAGTATAGTGATTAAAAAGGATGATAAGTCAAACATTAGTATAATTGTGAAACAAGATGATTATGTTAAAGAAGTTGAACGTCAATTAGAAATTAAATTAAAAAAATTTCAACATGCATTAATGAGATCGCTAAAAATAATAATTCAATATGTGAGGAATTTGATAGTTTCCCTCTTAACATACGGACACCTCAAAAATAATCTGATCATTTCATTCTTGTTAGCATTAGGTGCAACACCAACATTCCGCTTGCAGATGGTATTGAAGCGTGCAAATATTTTCTTGATAACAATCCTAATAATAGCACTCTATCTAGCGAAGATTTTTGTAAAATAATAAAAACATATCTTGGAAAATAATTATTTTCAATTTAATATTTCGAATTACATACAAATGATGGGTACATCAATGGTTATTAATATGGCACCTTGATGCTTTTTCCTTAAATGTGAATTAGAAAACGATTTCATTCAGAACGAAAATTTTAACCCATCTCTTTGGTTCAGATTTGTAGATGACATATGTATGATCTGGAAGCATTCAAATGAAGAACTGAAAAAAAGTATTGATCGCCTAAATCATTTTCACTTATTTTACTTATACTGCATCTAGTACGCATGTTTCATTTTTAGATGTAATTGTAATAAAAAATATTGATAACACAAATATTATTAAAATGCATATAATGATTTGAAGAGCAGAGCAAAAGGGACATATAACATTTATTTTTCGTTAAGTACAGAAGCGGAGTTGATCAAATGGAACAGTTAAAAAATTGCAATTTTTATAAATTTGATAAGTTATTAAGTTGAGCGAGTTCACCCATGGCAAGTTCTCCATGGGGCGAGTTTTTCACTATTCAGTTACGTCTTGGTTTCGGGAAGGGAATAAACTTAACTCCTCCATTTTGACGATCTGGATAACAACTATCAGAATTACACTGCCCCCATTGCATTGTGAATCAACAAATTGCAAAATTTGTAAATATATACAATAGCCGAGTTGATATCGACAGAAGCAGCATGTCGGAGGAAACTGGCGGACTTAAACAGTACCTGGATGTGTGTATAATAGCGCTCCCTGATTGGTCAAACGAGCAGAATGATTGACAACTAGCGATAGGTCAATACTGATTCGGTCTCTTTAATTGACAGTTCCAGCTTAGGCCACACCGAGGCCTTTCGTGCCAGAAAATCTTGAAGTGTAAATTATATTTGATTCTTGTGTTCAACACGCATTTCAAACTAAATGCAAACCTGGATTTAAAGCCTAATTTGTAAACCTGCCATCTTGCCTAGAAAAGACCGGTTACAAAGCTTCAATATGAGCTGCGATTTGTAAAGTAAAAGGTGGATAATTATTTACCTTTAACAAACAAAGATGTGAGAAACCTAACTTCTATTAGTTAATGCCACGACTGATACTGTTTCAGACCAAGTATTCTCTATCGATATTATCGATCAGCCAATAGGTAATGTCCAATTTGTTAATGTCAAGGACAACGCGTCTCCATATCTAACCCAACAAATAGTTATGTCGTGCCACTAGGTCACAGATAAAGTTTGCGGATAATTTTGAATGTTTGATATCTTGATACCATTGGATTTTATGGTTTAGAATTCATATTATAGCAAAATTCTAAACAATGCAATCGAGTGGTATCGGAAGATAAAAAGTATCCCCAAATGATAATTTTGACTTCCTTCTGATGCTATCTATCTATCTATCTATCTATCTATCTATCTATCTATCTATCTCTCTATCTCTCTATCTCTCTATCTATCTATCTATCTATCTATCTATCTATCTATCTATGTTCACGTTCATGTTCTGGGAACTGTAGCCCACTGGACACCAGATGGAGCCTGGGGTTGCCTAATCCGGCTCAGTAGATATTGTGCAGCACATACACTCAAAAGAGTGTTAGTTCCAGTCCAAAAGCAGTGGTATGTTCATAAACAATATACTATATTCAAAATGAATCAGCAGTAAATAATTGAAGGGTTTCACCGTGTCATAAAATACTAATCCAAGGAAACCTCACACGAAAACACATTGTTTTCCAAATATTAATAACACTATCAGGTGTACAGTCGCTCGTGTTAATATATTTCTCATATGAGACCTGAATAGTGTAGAACGCTCTCTTTGAACCTCTAAAGTCCCGGGTTTGTTTGACAATTGGCTTGGACATGTGCTAATTTATAAGATCTGCGATCCAAGGTCGGTGTTTTTATTTAACCTTCTTTGTTTATATGTTATCTGGTTTTCTTCACAGCGAAAAAAAATACACCAGCATTTGAAGCATTGATATCACTGTTGTATAAATTGGAAGACACTGTATTGTGCTATTCATGTGAAATAAAATAAATAATCAAGTTTAAGACAGATACATGCCATAATCACACCAAGAGACATCATATAAATTTATGCAAGAACATTATGAAATATGTAGACCAACTTAAATTCATTTTACTGATGATTGTCACGATTCTTACGCATCTTTGTTCCATTACGTTTGATTGAAGAGGAATTTACGTGTAAACTAAACCCAGTCTGATGACCTTGAATCTAATTTTGGTTGACAAATGATTTGTGTTGGAAAATATATTAAATTTGAAATAGATACATAGATCAAATAAAATACTATCACAATAATCTACTTAGACGTCTAGACTTGCTCACTTTTGTTTATAATCAATATCTACAGACATGTTTGGTATGACACACATACAATCGATGTGTAGCTCTTCAATTTGGAAAACATTCCGGTAGATATAGGGACAGCATTGCGATCGATAGCTCTTCAATGTATGAAACTTTTGCACTAGATTCACTGGCATTAATGCGGTGTTTTATTCTCAAATCCATGTAATGCACAGTGAGTTCATCCAGGGACGCCAATATTAGCATGATATATATTGCAAAATCTAAGTGTTAACATTCTATAAATAAATTTTCTAATGCGGATGAGTTGCTAAGCAAATATCGGTTTTAAAGATCTGCTCCTACCTGTGGATTTATTAAAGAGATTATTTGCTGACAGTTTGTCATTCTCTCCTCTTAGTGCAATGTTAATGAGAGAGAGAGAGAGAGAGAGAGAGAGAGAGAGATAGAGAGAGAGAGAGAGAGAGAGAGAGAGAGAGAGAGTAAATATGTTGCTACTTAATTAAACAGATTAAATAGATTTATGCGTAAGTACATTTTAAGTCATAGAAACGTGTGTGAGTACATATACATAATAAACATATCTAAGTGCGTTATGGGTAATCTGTTGAAACATTGTTAGATCAACCAGCAGTTAATATTATGCTTTCTTAAGTGATAAATGAATTTTAATATACTTTAATGTCAAAACAGAAATTCATTTATGAAGAGTGATTACATGGACTTAAGCATATAGATATGTTTAAAAATATGTTTAAAAATACAGAAAAAGATACATGTTATACAGCATTCTAACTTTTTAGATATCGAGATATGTATATATATATATATATATATATATATATATATATATATATATATATATATATATATACATAAAATAATAATAATAATGAGGACTTTGTATGGAGCCTAATTTTTCGAAGCTCTAATCGCTTTACACCATCAATAATGATATGACTACACTACAGAACAACAAATGACAAAAATGTTAATCGGTCGCGTTATGAATTCCAGCTGTTAAAACACCTTAAGGACATCATAACACTGTTACCATCAGCCGAAGTTTCAATCATATACAGGTGATCACATACTAACCATGTTAAAATCATATTGAATGGTGATTTAGTTGTTTCTGATCCAACAGAACCAGATATCAAGAGGCAAACTATGTTTGGTAACATGGAACTGGTTCCGTCTGAACTATGTTTGGGTGCTTTAGGAGTGGCTTGTATTTTATCTTGTTGTCATTGAATACTATAATTGTTGCATATAACACGGTCATGGTATCATATTTAGTGCGATTTCGTATTGATAAGCAGCAATGAATGGGAACTCTTCTTGTGTGTGAGGAAAATAAGTTAACGTTAATTGGACCTTCCAGTTTTATCGACCATTTAGAAAAGGTGACGGTGATGTAGCTCCATTATTTACAAACTTACCAGAAACACCAGTAGTAAATATCCTGGTGATAAAAAGTTACGGTGGGCTTGGTACATGACTTGATTCTATATCAACCTTAAGCTAAACACCTTTCTAATCATGTCCATCCTGCATGTTACATATATTACATTGTTTATAATACATCACATCATTTTCGTGAAAGTTAAGCTGCAGACAAAATAGGTTTCATTCATGTATTGAATGGAATTAATCCAATTACATGAGAGCGAGTATGGTCCAAGGTTGACATTGCCGGGGTGGGAGTGGGAGACAAGCTCCCCACTCCTCCAAAAATGACCCATAGGGCTTGCGACTCTGATCGCCTCTGTCAACTAAAATCCAGCTCCTGGCCTTCGCGAGTGGCTTAGCTTCTAAGTCCGGCGGTCCATGTTTTCACTAACAGGAGAAGGGGTGAAGGCGGCCACTGGCGCCTTAAAACCAGTCGCTTCGGGTAGATGGGGCTCGTAAACCTTGGATGGTAGCTCATCTAGGAGAAGGAAAACTCTGATCCCAAACCTGCGCTGCCTTGCTGCTATACCCACTCACGGCAAGGCTAAGGGAGTAAAACCCGACAGAAAATCCGGAGACGGAGTCCCTAAGGCGGTCTGACGTTGACTTCAACGTCATTCCGGCAACTCCTGCGACGCCGTTGGTGCCAAGCTGTAGCGACATTTGTCGTTCCCTTGGGTCCACCAGCTGCGTGGAGAGGGGGATCTGCTGCATGGGGAACAGCTGATTCTCCATTCTTTGCTGCCCAGGCTTTGTAGCTCCACTGGAGAGGACACTCCAGCGTCGTCTTAAGGCGTCGGCACAACACGGGAAGCAGCAGTCTACCGGTTATAAGCCATAGCTCGATTGGCGTAGAACTTGGCGCCAGGGGCTGCTTTCGACGGTGGGAGAGATCATCATGTCTCACTGGAAGCTACCGCCCGCCTCAAGCTGGGCAGCCCCCAGTCAATAAGGTGCTTCCCGCCATGGCCTGCCTGCTTCACTGGGTGCGTGGAGCTTAGAGAACCATCTCGACAAGCAGGCCAAAAACCTCTGCACCAGTCAAGATACAAAGAGGAAACAAGAAGACTCCAGCTCTTCGTTTCGCAAGCTGTAACATCAGAACCTTCTGCCCTGGACTCACCACTGACCTGCAGAAGATCAACGACGCACGGAAGACTGCCATCATTGACAGAGACCTCTTCCGACTGAATGTCGACATTGCCTGTCTTCAAGAGACCCGACTGGCCGCCAGCGGCACCATCAGGGAAGCCAACTACACCCTCTTCTGGCAAGGAAAACCACCAGACGAACCCAGGCAGCATGGTGTCGGCTTCGCTGTAAAGAACACCCTCGTCGCCTTCATTGAGCCTCCTTCATCAGTCACTGAGTGGATCCTTGCACTCCGGCTATCAACATCCTCAGGCCCAGCCAACATCTTCAGCGTGTATGCCCCAACCCTCTACTCAAACCCAGAAGAAAAAGACCAGTTCTACGAGGCTCTGGATCAAGCAATATCAAACATACCCAGTACCGAGGGCCTCTACCTACTAGGAGACTTCAATGCGCAAGTGGGAGCTAACTACGAGGCATGGCCCACCTGTCTCGGCCTGCACGAAAGAGGCAAAATCAACGAGAATGGCCAGCGACTGCTGGAGATGTGCTGCACTCACAGCTTATGTGTGACCAACACCTTCTTCAAATGCAAGGAGATCCACCAGGTATCATGGAGACACCCACGTTCCCGCCACAGGCACCAGCTAGATCTAGTCATCACCAGGCGCGCGGTACTAGCCAGCGTCCTTCTCACCCGCAGCTACCACAGTGCCGACTGCGACACAGACCACTCCCTTGTGGCCAGCAAGGTGCGAATAATACCCAAGAAACTGCAGCACGCCAAGAAGAATGGTCGCCCACGTATCAACACCTACTGTGCAAGCAATGCAGAGAAGACACACTAGTTTATCTGCAAACTTCACGAGGCTCTCACCAAAGAGACACCTGATGACACCATCGACTCCAAGTGGTCCCACCTCCGAGACGCTGTGTACAACTCAGCCATTACTGCCTATGGGAAGAAAGAGCACAAAAACACAGACTGGTATGAGGCCAGCTGGGAGGAGATGGAACCCGTGACTGAGGCGAAGAGGAAAGCCCTCCTAGCTTACAAGGCTGCGCCTAGCCTTGGTACATTACAGGCCTTCAGGACTGCCAGGAAAAATGCCCAGCAGACCGCCCGTCACTGCGCTAACACCTACTGGCTGAACCTCTGCACCAGCACACAGATACCTGCCGAAACCGGGGATGCAAGGGGCATGTACGAGGGTATCAAGAAGGCAAAAGGCCCACCCACCTCCAAGATCGCCCCACTCAAGTCCAAGACTGGCGAAGTCATCAAAGACCAGGGCAAACAGGTGCAGCGCTGGGTTGAGCACTATCTTGAGCTGTATGCAACCCAAAACGTCGTCACGGACATCGCCCTAGACGCCATCCCAGTCCTGCCAGTATTGGAGGAACTAGACACACCACCCACCCTGGAAGAGCTTAGCAAAGCCATTGACTGCCTCGCTTGTGGGAAGGCCCCTGGGAGTGACGGCATTCCGCCTGAAGTCCTAAAGATAGGGAAACCAGCATTAATCCAGCCTCTGCACGAACTCCTCTGCCTCTGCTGGGGACAAGGACACATCCCCCAGGACATGCGAGATGCAAACATTGTCACTCTATACAAGAACAAAGGAGACCGCAGTGACTGCAACAACTACCGGGGCATCTCTCTTCTCAGTATTGTTGGAAAGGCGTTCGCCCGTGTCGTCCTGGCGCGCTTGCAGACCCTAGCATCCCGAGTCTACCCCGAGTCCCAGTGTGGCTTCCGAGCAGGCAGGTCAACTGTAGACATGATCTTCTCACTACGACAGCTGCAGGAGAAGTGTCGTGAGCAGCAGATGCCCCTCTACATTACCTTCATAGACCTGACCAAGGCATTTGACCTGGTCAGCCGGAGCGGACTCTTCAGGATCCTTAAGAAGATAGGCTGCCCCCCACGACTGCTCGCTATCATAACATCGTTCCACGAGAACATGCACAGCACAATGTGCTTCAACGGCGCAACGTCAGAGGCCTTCCCAGTCAGCAGCGGAGTGTAGCAAGGCTGTGTCCTTGCGCGAACTATCTTTGCCATCTTCTTTTCCATTCTCCTCCAGTACGCCTTCAAGGACTGCAGCGAGGGTGTGTATATACACACTAGGACTGACGGAAAGCTGATTAACATCTCCGTGCAAAGACTAAAGTTACAAAGGTTCTCATCCGTGAATTGCTCTTCGCCGACGATGCAGCTTTGACATCACACACGGAAGATGGACTGCAGCAGCTAGTATGCCGCCTCTCCCACGCCTGCAAGGAGTTCGGACAGATCGTCAGTCTGAAGAAGACGAATGTAATGGTGCAGAACGCAGACTCCTCTCCCACCATCGCCATTGATGGGTACAACCTGGAAGTTGTTGAGGACTACACATACCTTGGGTCCACCATCTCCAACTCGCTCTCCGTTGATACTGATGTAAATGGCCAGATTGCCAAGGCATCAGCAGTTATGGCGAGACTGAACCAGAGGGTCTGGGACAATCACAACCTCACCGAGAAGACCAAACTGCGCGTCTACCAGGCATGCGTGCTCAGCACACTCCTTTACAGCAGCGAGGCATAGACCACCTATGCGAGTCACGTGAGGAAACTCAACAGCTTCCACCTGAGATGCTTGCGGAGCATTCTGCGTATCCAGTGGCAGGACAAAGTTCCCAACACAGAGGTTCTGAAACGCACTGGCATGAACAGCATGTTCTCCATTCTCAGCGAGAGGCGCCTTCGCTGGCTAGGCCATGTTAGTAGAATGGACCCAGGCCGCATACCCAAGGATCTGCTGTACGGCGAGCTAGTAGAAGGTGCACAAACGACTGGAAGACCACGTCTGCGATACAAAGATGTCTGCAAAAAAGACATGAAGACAGCCAACATCAACATAAACAATTGGGAGAGCTGTGCTGACGACCGCTCCGCGTGGCGTCTTGCTGTCAGACAGGGCACTCAGAAAGCTGAGGAGATGAGAAACACAAACCTCGCTGCAAAGAGAGCCAGGAGGAAGGCGAACCAAAAACATCCTCAGCAAGCATCAGCATACACCTGCAGCAAGTGCAAACAGAGACTGTCACTCAAGGGTCGGACTCTTCAGCCACTCGCGAAGGTGCAGATAGGACACCCAAATCGGAAGCTACACCATCGTCTCTCGAAGACGGACGGATGCCGACGACGACGACGACCTGAGAACGAGTCACTAGATGGAAAATCAAAACGCAGTAATGAGGCAAAAATTGTTGTAGGTGGTCATTGATCGTAACATATAATAATTATACACAAGCAAAAAAACAAATAAAACATAGTTTCTTATCGAATTTTGTCCACAATATATTTCAGTACCCATGAAAAGGCGAAGATGCTGTTGAAGACGTAGCAAGGTCTGCAAAGGTAACTCAATGGATTCTTTGGGTTTGTTTGGTCAAACCAGCATTGTGTTCCAATTTACCTTATGTGCCAAGATTGGCTTGATTTTCACATACTTAATCAGGTTCATCATACTGCTGTCTTATTTTATTTACGATATTGTGTCAGCGGATTACTATACTATACACGTTAATCAATGCAGATGTTGCAGATGTTGCACACAGATTAAAAAAGCTGAACTAAAACACCAATCGATTCAGCATATACCGCTGATGTAATTAAACACGTCTATGCATGTGTAACTCTAAGAAGGCCAATATAACAAAAATATCAATAAAGGTAAGAATTTTGTCTGATCTGTTGTTGTAACATAAGTTTTATAATCAAGTGCGAGTTCGTGCGGGGCACGTCAGCGTGACCAAGCCATAATCACACTATTGCTGTAAGGTTATTAGGACATCAATACTCACATGAATTATTAATACTATCACGGACCCAGTATGCTCGCACATTACAGAGATCTCATAAATGAGTAACATGATTGTTATCAGTATACATATATTAAATAGTGAAACCGCACAAATGATCGAAATAAAACTATCAGATGCGATTCAGCAAAAAACTGTTAATGCTGCTCGTAAAATGATTTCACAACCACCGTCGTTAAAACCACTTGTAAATAATTGTATTAGGACTTCATATGAAGCAGGTGAGCTAAGAATGCGGGCAATGTCGCGCAACGGACCTTGTATGGGCAGTTGGTGTCTGTGAATGAACAATCAACAAGTATATATCAATAATGTCCGCCAAGTTGGTCATTGGTGTTAGAGCATGGAATATTGTTCCGACATGTACTGCATTACCAACATAATCTGTTATATTACTGTAATATGTTATATTACTGCATATGTCAACACTTATGCATTGTTTATAAGGCCTAATAATTGCTGTAGCCGTACATTCACATTGCTGTTGAAGACATTCCACATACATGACATGGCTTAGATCCTATCGAGTAATAACCCTTTACACTTCTTTCGACATTTTAAAATTCTTTCTGGTTTTACCAGTTTCAACGATAACCTATTACCTTCTAGGTCGAATACAATAGCACTGGTTTACCTTAGAACGCCACTTTGAATTTGTCCAAACTCATTTATACTGGTGTATTAAACATCCAGTGTTGTCACATTCGCTTGATGCGATATCTAATTAATTATTACCGGTAGTTATGTGCATCAACAGTGAATCGGTGTCGGAATAAACAGTGAATCGGTGTAAGGAGTTTCACATGTAACCTCTAACGCATGCATTCATCAGCAGCTATGATCTTAAAACTACTTATTGTGGATAGAATTTGATTGTAAGGACATTTTCTGTGAATGATCGTTTACCTTTAAAATTAAAATTAATTTATAATACTGGGAATAACTTTTCTGCACAATTCTTTCACTTGGGGGGGGGGGTGATCGTTTGCATAACAACGCAAAAGGTTTTGGGGCGATTAAATATTATTTTCTAAATTTCAGTAGTTGGTTAAATCATTGAAATCTTATCATTCAGTCTATTATTTAAACGTAATTCATCATCATCATCATCATCATCAGTCTCTTGACCTGGTGTGGTCGTCCGAGTCACCGTGCTGCTAAAAATCTGACCAGTTCTCTCCACTTGCCTTGTTGTCAGTCCACTTTTGTCTTTATCTTCCCTTCTGCCACTCTGGACGCTGCTCTGCAGTACTGTTGTGGATATGCTGCTGGCTCTAGTGACATGATCATAACATTTCAGCTTTCTCTTTTTGACAGTGGTGATGAGGTCTTCATATTGGCCTACTTTGTTCCTGATCGTGTTATGCTCTTCGTCATTTATGAAATGGTCTACGTAAGGGATGCCAAGGATGGTTCTGTAGCATCTCATTTCAGGTACCTGGATTCTTTGTTGTAATTCTGCTGTCAGAGTTCAGTCTCACGTAAATAGACAAAATATTGATTTGACTAGTGATCGCAATAATCTGAATTTACTGTTCAGACAAATGCTCTTGTCTCTCGAGATAGGTCTTCGCTTTGCCGTAACTGCCGTTGTTTGTGCTGCTCGTGAAAAAATGTCTGCTTTTGATCCCTCTTCGGTGATTAAGGAACCACGATATTAAAACTGGCTCACTGTTTTCATTTCCTGTTCTCTAACTTTGATCTTGGCTTAGATTTGTTTGCCACTATTTGTCATCAGTTTTGCCGTCCCACAGTGGTTTCCAGGGCTTTACTCATGATGCGCTCTAAGTAGATGAGATGTTGAAAAGCGTGGGTAACAGTACACAGCCTTGACGCACACCAACTGTTATCTTGAAACCAGTCCCCCACAAAACCTTGAGTAATTACTACACTGGTAGCATCGGCGTACAGCTGTTTCATGGTATTGTCAACTTTTGACCCATGTTGTACTTTTTCATTGTGGCTCACAATGCCTCATGCCTCACTCAGTCAAAAGCTTTTTATAAAATATATGATCACATAATAGATCTATTATGGATGTTGCGAGTATTTTTCGCACAGACCCTTGATATTAAATATTTGATCTGTTATGATTATTCCACTTCACAACCCTGCCTGTTCTTCAGCGATTATGTATTCTGCTTGTCGTTTACGTCTGTTAAAGATGATCTTCTGCACCACCTTACTAGCATGGCTGATAAAACGGATAGTTTTCTCTAATTTTGGCATAGCTGGAGATGGCCTTGTTTGGGAAGTGTTATAATGAGTGACTTGGTAAACTATGTTGGCCATTCACCTGTTCGCCAGACCTTAATGCGTATTTTTGTTAGAAGCTCTATCACTGGTTCTCCCTCAATCAGCACATAGGAACGACCTTGTGTTTGCTATATTGATGCCAAATCGGTAATAGTTTTGAACCAGTATGTAGTTGATCTGGTATGATGGGTTCTATTTGGTGCATGCCATCTCCGGTATCGTAAAGCTTTATGTTGGTCCAGAGTGTTGGCTAGTACCAAGTTGTTATAGTTCCAAACTAGAGCAGCCGTCTCTCTCTTTCATAGGTAAAAGTCATTGCAAGAAGGTCCACATTGATCATCCCAGTCTTTTAGAGCATCTTTGGCAACTTTAGCATTCCAGTCTCCTTGGATAATGAGGATATCTGTTTTACTGACCATGTTTAAAATACCTAGGAATTTGTTGTAAAACTCCTCCATTTCTTTATCATCATAATCGGAAGTTGGAGCATATACATCGATAATTGTGACGTTAACTTGCAATGCATTCAGACGAATGGATATGATTCTGCTAGGTATGGGGCGGCATTCAAGCACATATTCCTTGATGGGTTTGTCTGCAAAGAAGCCTACTCCATCTATGGACTTTTGCAACTCTCCACTATATTAGAATATATGCCCATCTTCAGTTTGATGTTCTCTTAAGGCTTTCCATCTGACTTCAAAGAATCCCAGAATGTACTAAGTGTAGTGTTTCAGCTCATGTGTCAACTATTGGAGTCTTACAATTTGCACCATAGTTCTAATGTTCCAGTTGACGATGGTGATGCTGTCACTCGCTCCGATTGTATACAAATAACACATACATATGAGTACAAAACGATACTTCATGATAGCTTCATGGAAAAACTTTCATTCTCTCCAAATTATATTTTTTATTTATATTTATCAAACATCTGTTTTAAGTTTAAACTCCAAAATGCTTAGTGCTTCTGCTCACAAAAGACAAATTTATTAATTTTCATTTGATAAGTGCAGGTGTTCGATGCTCGCGTGGTGTGAAATATTGATATCTGCTGATCTCAAAACTATTTCTGGACAAATCCCTAATGAGTATCGTGTGTCCATTCGTACAGCTTTATAAGCTTACATTATTTGCAATTATGTACTGCTGATATAAACATTACGGCATAATGTTGTAAAGTAGTTTGGTATGACTGTCAGGCTGTGTATGACTTTCTCATGAAACATCGAAAGGGTTGTTGAGTTGCAAACCAATGTTTGGATAATCAGTCAAATAAACAGTTTATAAAATAGCAAACATTTCAAATATGTTTTATTTTCTTCATCAGACCATATCAGTACTTTATCATTATTTATAATTATGTTGAACGTAGTCCTTTCGTTTGGTTAACTTATTCGCCAATATAATTTGCAATATACATTTGGCTTTGTCAGGCGTGTGGTTTTGTCAGGCTTTGTGTGGCTTTCCCTTTCTTTGTGTGGCTTTGTCAGGCTTTGTGTGACTTTGTAGGGCTATGTCTGGCTTTTCAGGCTTTGTGTGGGTTTTTCAGGCTTTGTCTGGCCTTGTCAGGCTTTGTATTATTAGGACATATTAAATTATTTCTTTTTTTTCTTGACAATCTTTTAAATGAACAATTTATCAAATAGTAAACATTTTACGTACTTATTATTCACATTCAAATTTCGCCAGAAAATGTCATTACGTCATTTAATTCGGCATAATTATCTCGAAAACTAATCCTTCAGTTTGTGTAATTTATTTGTCACAATAAATACATATGTCTAATATGACGTTTATGACTGTCAGGCTCTGTTATGCTTTTTGAGGATTTGTCAGGCTTTAAATGATTTTCCCTGGCTTTTTGTGAATAATATATATTGAGAAATTGCATTTTTTTCCTCGATAATAAGTCAAATGCACAGCTTATTAAGTAATAAACAGTTTACATATATATTGTCAGACTTTGTTATTACTTTGTCATTATCCTGTCGTCCAATTTCTGGTTTTATAATTCAACATAATTATGTTGAAAACTGGTCATTCGGCTTGGTAATTTATTCATCAATATAATTAACCACATAAATGGACTTTGTTAATGTGCCCTTGAATGGCTTTGTGAGGCCTGGTGTGGCTTTGTCGGGCTTTGTCAGGCTTAGTACTATTTAGTCTAGTGTGAACATCTTTTAAAAACTCACTGAAGTCAGTACATCTAGTAATTATGTCTTCAAATACTCACCGAAGATAGTACAAGTTGCACCGTCTTGAGTTACGCACTTCAGACTGTACAACTTGAAATAACATCTCCAAGTACTCATTTCAGACAGTACAACTTGTATTAACGTCTGAATAATCATTGGTGATATAATAGAGA
Source organism: Unio delphinus (assembly GCA_029339505.1). NCBI lineage: Eukaryota > Metazoa > Mollusca > Bivalvia > Unionida > Unionidae > Unio > Unio delphinus. The sequence continues at coordinate 25,367,571 of JAQISU010001239.1, read as the reverse complement.
GTACAAATAGCAACAACACTTTCATACATTTTAAGACAATACAAATAGAGAAGCCAATGTATTTAAAAGACCGTTATTTAACTATTTTACGACAGTTATACTGGGATAATGCTAGCATGTTCAAAATTCTCATATGAAGTCTTTACAATTAGTTTTATCTTCTTTGCGTTTCAATTTAAGACAGTATCCTAAAGAACGGCGACCTCTATTGATTTCTAGATTATTGGATGAATGGATTGAAAAGGCAGCTAAGTTTTGGATTCCGTATTTGACATGCAGGTTATCTATAAAATGATAGCTCATAGAATGCATCACCAGGTAATTATCTTTAAAAGCTCTTTGTGGGGGATTAAGGGTAGATATTTTGATTCCTTGAAGAAAACAGATTTTTTTCAAAACATTGTTGCATCTGATATTGAGGTTTTGATAAATTACCACTCAAATATCAGATTAAAAACGACAAGAAACTTGCTTGTCACTTGTCTCTAACTCTAGCAGATCGAAGATAACTAAGAGCGAAATATGCATGTACTTTCTCACGTTGAAGGTCCGTGTGGTATGTACACGTTTTCACAATTCGAACTTGTGTCTGTAACTTTGTTTTGCCTAAATATATTCTCAGAATAAATCAAACTGAGTCAATAACACCAATACAAGTCCAATGAGAACATTTGTTTTAGTATGTATAGTTAGCAGCATGCGTACTCGAAAATGCAACCTTTCTACAGAATATTGATTCAAGTCTTTTTCAGATTCTAATTTATATGACGCCATACTTATTTGTAACTAATCTTATTGCGTGACCCGTTTCGAAATACAGCGCATTTATCTCATGTTTTAAATTATTTTACTTGATAACTTACTTCAATCTATTATGCGATAAAGCTAATCTAATTTTATCAGTTCTATTTTACAGATGACAACCTGATAATAACTTCGACTACAAATATTTTTATTTAGTATTTTCATAATAAAATGAACAATATTTTTGCGCGTGCGCGCGCGCGTGTGTGTGTGTGTGTGTGTGTGTGTGTGTGTGTTAAATTGTTAACGGACGACGTCTCCAGTGTGGTAGATGATAGTCATGTCTAATGTCTCACCTAGTCACACTATCATGACACCAAGTCGATTAGTACTAATACTAACTGCGTAATGCTGAGTACCTAGCATGGCTGTTGTTAGCACTATTGAATTGTTCTATATACGTCGTTGGTATGACTCGAGCAGAGTTGAGCTCGCAACCTCCCGCATCAAAACCATCATTTTGGAGAATAGGTTTTAGTTCATAATGTAACCTACAAAATAATCGAGCAAAATATCATGTGGTTATAACATTTTCAATTTGTAGATCTCTTGTAGAAAACCCAAAGTGACATTCCATCAGCAAACCAGGTCACATTAACATCTAGCAAGCATATCGCCTTGTTCTTATTACATAAGAAACCAAATTCTTCTACTTTCGAATGGCCAGCGGTACAATGAATGTTCATTTGTTAACGCTCTACAGCTGGTATAGTAGCACTAAATAAATAAATAAAGCATCACCTATTTATGCTGACTTAATGTTCACCTAAATTTCATTCCCACAAATTTGTACCAAACATTTTCACTTTGGAATTGCATTGTTTGCTAGGTTATATATATATATATATATATATATATATATATATATATATATATATATATATATATATATATATATATATATATATATATATATATATTCATTCGCAATATTTCTTCCACTGATGTCACTAAAACACAGTGTGTTCATTTGTACCTTGACAATTCGGCGACGGTAATTCACTTCTGCCTGGTTCATTCTAATATATATATCACAGAAACTTAAAACAGTTAAGACCACCCCGGTGGCCTAGTGGTTAGAGCGTTCACCGCGGAAGCGGCAGATCGTGGGTTCAATCCCCGGCCGAGTCATACCAAAGGCTTACAAAAATGGTACTATCAGCTGCCTCGCTTGACGCTCGGCATTAAAAGGTTATTGTTTGAACTGGTCGGCCTGGTGTCAGGATAATGTGACTGTGTAGGACATTGTGCTACATGTCTGCTGCATGATGCCCCAGTGCTAGACATCACTATAAACTGCCTCACTGCTTTAAATTGTTAAAGCTATGTAAAAAAAAATCATAATCAAACAAACAAACAAAATCAAACAGGTAACAACACGACTGATTAGATCATCTTTAAAGAATGAAGTTTATAGTACACGTTCACCCTCCTCATACAAATTCCGCTGACCACCTGTTCCATCCAGAATCAAACTCAAAATCAGTATATTGTACTACATGTCATTGTTCAATATACCTGTCTTACCTCACCCATGTACATATCTCATCTAGAAACTTACACTCCTTTTCCGACACTCGCATTCTCCTTTTTTCCACTACTAAAACTAAATAATACAACGTTATTGTTCTTACCATTGCCCAGCTACTTTAAACGAATTGCCCAAATATCTTAGACACAAGTACACTATGAGCTAATTTAAGAGTGTTCTTAACACTCATCTAATTGGACTACAAGAAGAGATATAAAGACTGAATACATTTTGTTTCCTTAATTATTCTCAGCATGATTATGTTTGGAAATTTCACCGTTGTTGTTTTCATTCAAAAAGATGAACCCGGAGATTTAGGTCCTTTTCACCTGAAATGGTGGTGGAAAACGCAATGTGGAGAGTAATTCTGAAGTTCTAATATATCTAGTTTAGGAAGATACCTGGATTTGTTACTAGCGTCTTAGTTTGGGAGAGGATTTTGTTTATAGGATCGATCATTTCTGTCCCATGGCGAAGTTATCGTACTTTTTCTAAATGTTTCTCTCCGTGTGTAGTTCAGATTGATTTGTCTTAGGTCTCAGGCCGAAAGGTCAACAACATTTTGTAAAGGAAGGTACTCAAGAATGCTAAAAAGAGTTTCAATATTTCATCAACTTTTGTTACTTATTAAGGCCTCATATTTTGTACACATATATGGAATAACAATTTAAAGAACAGAACAGAAAACTGATAAATGAATAGAAACATACAAAAAAAAAAATGAAAACCATTGATATATAATTAGGTAAAGCGGAAGCTCTTACATGCTAGAAACGATCAGACAAATTAATAATTAAAGTTAAGTTTAGCGATTTGGCAGAAAACTCTACACGCGGAGGAGACAACATCGACTGGTAACGAATGTTTGGTTTACAATATAATTTTTCGCATGTACGATTTATGTAAATACGGCTCAACGTGCAAGATTTTGATTACCACATGGGTGATATGTCGTCAAAGAAGGAACATAAAAAATTGATAATTCGGTGTCTAATCCGATAAATGCTTTTAAGGCTAAAAACTTGATAGTAAATTAAAAGCATAAGATGTATAACAGTGTGCAAACGGGCATGTGTATGGAGTGCATTCGTTGCTGGGCAAGATAGGCTTGTCATCAATCATATTATAATAAATGTAAATGAAACGTACGTGGCCAAAAACACACAATTTTGAACGTTCATTGAACAAGCAGGTTCAGATGGTATGTATGTATGTATGTATGTATGTATGTATGTATGTGTGTGTGTGTGTGTACATTGCCCAAATGAAAGGGTTTTAATATGCCTGATTTAGTTGTAGTTGTAGGGTTTAGCGGCATTATTCAGCACACAATAGGCTGTACATTTTGGCCAGTATTATTGGTGGAAGAAGAACCAGGGAAACCTCACGTGAAGAGCCATCGACCCACGAGAAGCTACTGGCAAGCTTTCTCATATACCCACATTGGCCGAATCTAAGACTCGAACCCACGCAGAGATGATATGGCAGAAATCAGTAACGGAAAGCGCTTTAGCCCACTCGGCCACTCGGGACCCCTTCCTGATTTAGATATCACAAGAGGATAAACATCCTACCACTTTTATCTGTACCGACAGGAGTTTAGCTCAGGACTGCGATATAGATCTACATAATTACAGAATATTAAAGAACCGACAGCAAAGGACATGCGATCCGTGGAGCAAATGCCATCTTGAAAGTAAAAGAGTATACTTTCAGAAAAATCTTTTTAAAATGACACGTTTAAATTTATTTTTTTCATACAAGTTTATGTTTTATTGATGGTAAGAATAAACAAGTTTAGCCTAATTATAGGTCTGGCAATATACAGAAAATAATCACTTTGCAAGCAAAACAAATTAAGAAGGGATCATGTGTCGGGAAATTTACAGAGACAATTTGCGTAGAAAAGGCACATAAAAAAAAATTTCTTTTACATTATAATATTACTATTACTACTACATATAATAATAATAAAATAATAATAATAATAATAATAATAATAATAATAATAATAATAATAATAATAATAATGATAATAATAATAATAATAATAATAATAATAATAATAAGAAGAAGAAGAAGAAGAAGAAGAAGAAGAAGAAGAAGAAGAAGAAGAAGAAGAAGAAGAATAGTTTAAAAAAAAAACAAATAAAATATGGAGAGGGTGAAACAGAAAAAAATATAGAGGTGTCTATTTTTTAAACAAAGGCCTCCTACGAAACCGAAAAAAGTAGTGTCAAAAACAGAAATAAGGCTTCTAACTTCCGCGACGAATATTCGTTGTCACTCTTTCTATGCTGCTAGGATTTTAGCCGAATATATTATCAAGACCGATACGATATCTTGATCTAGGGTCACGTAAATTTATCGTTATAAATCCATGTGGGACTGACTTAGCACGACTAAAGAAATTTATAATAAGATTATCATCCATATCACCGTTACACCAAGTCTGATGAATATTTTTAAGTGTGTGAGTATCAACTCCATTAAACACAGCAAGAATGTTACAATAGCCCATTATCACTTTTGGTGTTTGTGTATACCGCTGGTTAACATAAATCACATCTGTGTTTTTATGTCTACCTCGAGAAAATATTCTAGCTGGATTTGATTGTTTATCCAGCATTACATCATCATATGCAACTAAATTATTAATACTTCCATCTATGGAATCAACTGTCGATGCTTCATCGATATCAGTGATAAACTCGATAATATCATCACCACGCTCATCCAACGATTTAACGTTGTCATTAAAATCTTTAAGTAGATCATAAAATCGCTGATCGTCTACGGACGGAACAATCAAATAAAACCTGTCTCATTTTTGCCAACTCATTATCAAATTAAGTAACAACTGCGTCTTGCTACTTCCAGACGGACCTATGATAATAATACGATTAGAATAGAATATAATATAATTTGGTAGCGATGCATGAAGTTTAACGGATTCTGGTTTTAATTGTTGTCGCTGAAATATGAAATACATTCATGTTATTATAAATGAATTTTGGATCTATACTGTGTGAAATGTAAGACGCGTACTAGCACAAACGAATTCAAAACAATTACGACAAGCAATAACATATCAGCACTTGCAGGTAAGTGCACATAATGTGGTGCAAAGAAATTTAGATTTATTTCTATGAAATGAGTTGATGATTTTAAAAAGAACGAGGAGGTGATGTTTCAGCATAATTGACAAAATTACCAGGGACTCCGTGGGCTACATTATCAGGAGAAAAATATCGTCCAGGATATAATTACTGCGGCCCTGAAACCAGACTTGATATCCGACTTGACAGTCAAGACCAACCAAGACCAGGTGAATATCCGATATACGCTACTGATAAGAATACCAAACGCGGTCTTACCAATACATCTAAAACGGTGGGAACGAGACCTGTCAAATCTATATCCGAGACTAATAAATAAAAGATATTTCAATCGATAAATGAAGCCGGCAAATATTTTGATATCTGCATACCCTCGATTAGACGTGTAGAAGAATGTGTATCTAAATTCGCTTTTTCTAAGAAATATAATCAAAAATTATCTTTTCAATATTGTTAAAAAGAAACTGGTAGGTTATCGCGATTATATGTAGTTATTTTTATTTAATTCTTTGTCATTGTTCAAAAATTAATTAATTTTGATAGTTTTTGACATACAACATGAAAAATTAGCTGAAATTCCCATTTATTATACTATTTTTTCAGTGAAGGGAGATAATTTTGGTTTAGAGTAACCTCGCTTGTATTTTTACAATATTTCTCTTATAATATGATTATTTTGATAAGAGAATATAGTTTTCAGCTGGATTGTTTAAAGAAACATTATCTTTTTATCTCAATTTGTTAGGTTTCTTACTTCATCTCGATTTTCTCAATGGTAATAATTAAGAAAATTGCACAATAATTGCATAATAAAAAAGCACATATATTAAATGACTTTTTTTAGATATATGAATAGATATATTTTAATTTTGACATTTATCAGGGCAGAAAATATATATTTACAATTAATTATAGAGAGAGAGAGAGAGAGAGAGAGAGAGAGAGAGAGAGAGAGAGAGAGAGAGAGTGGCTTCCAGTGTATGTAATCATATAATAACTTTTACAACATATATTTTTCAGATTGGAACATAGCGTATTGCTAACGTGGCTGATTATCATCATGTGGACGAGAGTTCGAATCCTGTAGCTGGCATATTGTCGACGGTTACAAAATAACGGCTTTTTCTTTATAAGCGGGGTCCACCCCAAAGCTCGAAGTTAAACAGAAAAAAATAAACACACTCCCCTACACTCTCACACGGGGTGATACTGTTTTTGTACCCCCTGGATTGATATCGTGGGAGAGAGTGAGAGCGCAAAAAATATGATGAATGTAGAGAATGACCTCCGTATAAGTTTGTACTATCCTTAATTAAGGTATACATATTTGTCTACCTTGTCGTCATTCACCAAACCACGCCCTCTTGAGCCTACTAGACTGTTATTTGACAAGTTAACGGTTCTTATAGGGGGTTGTGTGAATTGGTGCTGCTCCTAAGCCTAATAACATGTCAAAGGGCACCTTAGGGGCTCATATGAGGTTGTTTTGTCTTTTGTATATCTCTAACCATGCTGAGATGTAATAAGGCACATTAACACGAATGAGACTGCTATATTTTTATCTTTTTTTAACGTTATATTATTATATAACGAACTATGAAAATATCAACGATATAATTGCTGCTATTACAAATTTAAAAAATCAAGATATACAACTATCAAATAAACTAAATTGTGATAAAATCCTTTCTGACTCTGAGTACCTACAAGAGCTTAATTTTGAAATTAAATATACACTACCGTCCCAGTATAGATTTATTAAGGAAACCAATCAGGTCGTTAACGCTTCATTGGCGAATACTAGCGAATTATGTAAACGCATCGCAGTCTTTACCACAGTAGAAAGAAATAAAAGCGGAATTATCAAAAGAATATTGAACGAAGAAAACATTAATTCACGTGTCAGACTACTGAAAAAGATAATACAAAATGAAAATATAAACCCGATTTCCGGTAACAAAGGCGGCTTTGTACGAAGCGAGCACAGAAAATATTCAGGATATTTTATTACTACTAAAATAATACACGCTGATTTCATCAACGCTGACAAAGTACTAGTAAAAATCATGTACCTTGATCTCAACGGCGTGGTTTATTTTATTAAAAAAAATATATCTAAGAATGAAATATGTTTTTATTTATACTATATTGTGTTTTTACCCTAATGAAATCAGAGAGGATTGACATTTAAGATTCTCATAAATAAATATTTGTAAAGTTACTCTCTCGAGGTCAATTAAGTAACCAGATTGGTCAGTGAGTTTAAAATGTATTCTCGTTAATAAATTGTTAGGACACTGCATATAGATTATAGTCACTGGCTCCTGCACGATCAAATATCCGGATGGAACCAGTGGTGTAAACGAGTATAAAATATATCCGTTCTGTGCCTGAATTGATTTTTCGAGCTTTATTTGGTAGTTTCCATCAAAAACATGACTTGCTAGATTTACTGTGATCACTGAGGTTATATTTACATTCCAGATGATATATGTCTCCCACCCACGTCTGGATCATTGTTTTGTTTTAGGATATCCCCAGGGGTTATTTTGTTCCACGCAGCGAGTATTTTAGTAAAGTTCTCGTTGATAAGACGGTTGAGTGTTTTCTTTCGTGCATATATATATATATATATATATATATATATATATATATATATATATATATACGCCAGTAATATTTTTTTTATTTTCACCGTATATCCGTTAATTAGATTTTTTAGTTTCGTTTACACTTCGCGCACTTGATCATATCGATATTGTTGGACATTCATTATATTATTTACTTAAAGCAATTACAAATGGTACATACCGCGTGTGTCACTGACACTAAATTACCAATACTAAGGTTAGACTAAATGTTTCGGTAGACCCTTTATATATGATTACATTTACGCTACCAACGCCCATAGATGAACTTGATGACATATTAAGCTGCAACAGCGAAATTGGAGTTAATCTATAGATATCCCGGACCTTGGCAATAATTGAAAAAAATTAGTTTGAGGTGTCCAGGTAAAGGACCCATGTTGTATCGAGTAACATCGATTTGTCGCTGAGTATAACAGCTATTGCAGTATGATCATCTTATCTATTATCGTCATATTTAATCGTAGATAATTACCGGTGACGATCGATTACTGTGATAACCTGTGATAACCATCAACGAGTTCATCGATAAATTCCCGATATACTATAATGTCCATGATATCACCTTGAAATAATCGTCGACAAATATCGGCAGTTTCATTAATAATTTCCAGAGAGTTATTTCCAGCTCGTTTACCTCCTATGAGAATTTCTAATCATGCTATATCAGAGAAAATATTATTAGAAGAGTCAACAAGACCACTCCCACGAGAAAATCCACTACCAGTAGCATCATGCGCATCGTAAAATTTTTCTTTCTCCTTTCCAGACGATTGGGATATAATATGTTGTTCTATTTGTCGTTATGGTTGAGGGAGTTGATATTGTGAGTTAGATTGTTCCTGAACACTTTCATAGTCGTGTATTATTCAAATATAGATCGTAAATATTGGATCAGTGTTTGAAACGCGATCTTTGCTATATTTTATTCGATATATCCACTTATACCAGCCATCTCTTCCTACATATTTATCATGTTCCTGTTTTAAATATCTTTCTTTGTGACTAAAACCAGCAAACACAAAACTAGTTAGGATTACCGTATTTTTTAATTATATTAATAATATCAGTATTAAATTTTTCAGATTGTATAACTTCTTTGGTTGTTTTTCTTTAAGTATTTATTATGTGATGGGGTTAGCAGCTTCCGCCTGCGGCTGTGGTTGTGTGGCAGCTATACCGGTTGGCAGATCAAGTATAAAAAGAATTGTTTGTTTAGTTCTTTTTGGCTATTTTTCCTGTTTGCTCAGCAGTTTGCTTTGACACGGGAAGAAGATTCTCTTTAATGGCAGTTGTAACTGTTTCAGCTGTTTTGTGACAGGTTTGAATAATTGATCAGCACCTTCTGCAAAATCATCTTGAGATTTTTTCGTTCTTGTAATTTTTTTCCTGACAGAATCACGGACCGATATAAATTTATAATCTAATTAAACAGTTTGCAAATGCACTGTTCCTATATAATACGTGAAATCATATGGTTTAAGAGCAAACATTTAACCCGAAATGTTAAAAATTGTAAGGTTATCAGTACGACAAAAGATACTAGCCGAATTATGAAAGCTGTATGTACGAACAGGATAAATGTTTGGCACAAAAATGACAATATAAGTTACACAAAACATATTAAGCTACATAATTTTATAAAACATGAATCATTAGCACAGGCATAGGCAAATAAAGAAGGAAAAACGAATGAAGCGTTGACGTGGACGACATAGCCAGCTGAGGTATTGCTTAAGTTCATAACAAGAATCATCACTCAATTCTAAGCACCAAAAGACGGGTACAACAAGTTAACACAAATATCGTATTAAAATCATTATTATATAATAAGTTTTTAACAAAAATAAACGCGTCTTTAAGTCATTTTCTCATTACTTAAATCACTTTAAAGACATATCTAACGTTAAACATTATCAAATGTGTTTAGAGCATATATTTAAACATTTCCGACAAAAACAGCATCTAGATACGAGCAGTACCAACGCTTAATTTAAAACACTTTGAACACCAAGCGAATACGCAATTTATTTAAATCAGCCACTTAAAAGGAAAAGATACACTTACACTGCACGTTAACTGTTGCTAGCTCCAACTGATATGCAGAAGAATGAAATATTCACCTGAAAGATTAACTTCATCCTAGACAAAAAGAACAGGGGCTATTTTTAAACAAATTTATCTAATAAAATGTATGTATGTGACATGGAGGTAATTGTGGGGATCAATTATTATAGAACAGTTTCATTTGCCATCAATTTTATGAATCATTCCTTTCGAAATCTAAGATGACATTCCAACCATTCATGATACCGTAATATGCAAAATAATGGATCATTTTGAGGATATAACCCCACACTTAGACGTTTTGCTTCTTGCATTTTCTTTTTTCTCCCCAGCTTTCATTTGTCTAGATTAGATAACCTTTTGCGCGTTTACATCTATTGTAAAGCAATACACATACCACACGATGTTACTGGTACATGCGGTAATTTGATTGGTTATGTTCGCCTTGAAAGGTTACTGGCAATGTATGATAAAGTATGCATATGCTGATGGAGTTTATCTTATGGTCACCAAGACAACAATGTAATATTGATATTTAGTCGACGTACAGGTTTCACCTGTACAGTGCGCATTTACACATAGGACATTACGGTTCTCCTAAATACAGTGGAAACACATCATGGCGATGGTATTATCTTTATATTATTGTTGTCTAGAATTTGCTGTTGCAAATTTATTATAATATTTGTACAGTTTCATCCGTCTGTCTGTCTGTCTATCTATCTAACTATCTGTCAAAACGTCTCTGGTGTGTAAAAAAACATGGGGTATTTTGTGCTTAGTCAATTTAACATATTCTTCGAACTTACATATGTCAAATGTGAGCCCCATCTCTCTCTCTGTCTCTCTCTCTCTCTCTCTCTCTCTTTCTCTCTCTCTCTCTCTCTTTAAAGTATAAAAAAAATCTTGAAGATTAATCTATTTTATCTTAATCTCCTCATAATAATAAGTACTAATGAACGTACATTTTCTTCTATAACTTTGTTTCTTTGTTTTGTCAACTTGTATGTATTTTACCATTGTAAATATTTTATATTTCAGGTGAAGTTTCTTGTTGCATTTTACGTATTTGCCGTCTTCGTTATTGTAAATGGTAAGTAGTGTCTTGTTTTCTGTCATACTCCTATATATTCAAGTTGATATATAATGATACATATTATATTAGTATTAATATTCATAGCATACTACATGACGTAGGGTCATGGACGTCTTGTTGAAATAATGACGGACTCCGCGTGTTTTAAATTGAAAGGCAGGGTAAAATAAGGAAAACCAGACTGTAGGACTGGACAGGATATCACGAATTTCTTTACATACTTTTGCTGACAGTGCAATTATGGTTGTTGTCAACGCGTTACCGACTTCTAAAGAACTTTCACGTACAATAATGTTTTCGAATACAAATATTTAAGCTCTAACATTTATTATATGACTGCAAACCTGTCATTTATTATTTACCGTTACAAACGCTGCATACGGATATAGATGTTTAAAATAATTTAGTTTAGAATTTCATTATGTTATGCTACGATCTATACCGTTTGTTTGTTGGGTTCTTTCTGGCGGGAAATAACACCATTTCTAAGCGCAAGATAGGCTATAATACATTGCGGTCATTACAAATGGTGGAGGAACGACTTGGAAAATACCTACAAGGAATACCGTTCTAAGGGAATGTACAAGTAAGATTTCCCATATGCTCATATAGGCTAAGCCTGAAACTCTAACCCACGCGGACAGAGGTGAGATGGCGGCAATCGGTAGAGTCTAGATCTGTAGACCACTGGGCCACCAGGAGCCCATTTTGTAATTTTTTATCTTATCCATTGAGACATTAGACCAAAATAAAAAGAAGGCTTGATTTTTCTGACAATGTGTAACCATTTTGTAGTATGCCACCTTTTGCTTGTTCAGTTTAGGAATACTGTAGAGAATCAGCATTGTGCACGGTGGATAACATTTATATTTGAATAATATTATACGATATCATTGCTTGATATAGAATGAACTCTTTAATATATTTTATGTTGCATAAATTTAAAATCCACTGCCGAAAGATAGCATATTTGAGTATTAAGCAAAAGCACTGGGCACTGCCAATATGAATTTTTTAAAATTACTTTTAGATAGCATGTAACCAATGTAACCAGTTTAGAATAGCTAGTAAAGGCAAAATGACTGATATATATATATATATATATATATATATATATATATATATATATATATATATATATATTAGTCAATTAATCAAATAACATACAAGCATACTTTTATACGCATTTATTGTCTCTGACTCAAGGCCTGAAGTGTTTTCGTTTATCATGCATTTATGTGCGCAAAATAGTAAGCTACTGCTTGTCTTAAATTGTTAAAGTTGACAATATTTTACCTTTTCGCTTTGGATATCAATTCAAAAGGACACGAAGGTTTTAATTGTACCATCACATCAGTAGGCATAATTCGTTGTGAATATATGACACTAGGTGGCTTGTCATCGTATAGCGACAGTTGCATATCACCGCTGTATAACCTAATCAAGATTCGAGATATATTCAAAGATTTGCTGAGTAAAAAATGTAAACGTTCCGGTTTTGCACAGTTTAATGTTTATCTTGCATGCTGCTTTAAGGGGAGGAATTTGATATTTGACTAAAGGAAGCGAAAGCGCGAGGCAACACATGATAACACCAAAATGTCCTGCTGTAAGATGTAACATTATATCACAATGTTCAATTGTACTATTAGTTCTCTTTAGCGTCAAGCTGAACTGTAACCTTTCTGAGTTGTTAGAACTTTTATCAACCATTGCTTTTGTGTAGTCGTTTGGTTTGTTGAACATGGATGAAAATGTGATGTATGACAAAACCCAACATTTTAGAAAACTAGTTTTTATAACAAAAACTATGCCAACTCGATTGTAATTGAGAGCTGAGCTATGACCTGGTATCCTACGTCGTTCCAAGCATAGAAATAGAAGAAACCATCATCCAAAGTCGACAACTTTTGCGTATTGGCTGTAAACACACACACACACACACACACACACACACACACACACACACACACATATTCTCGTGTTTTTCAGGTCTTTTGTTGAAATACTGGATGTTCAAGATGTATTATTTTACACATACATGCTTGTGTACAATTGTGTTTTCTGTCTGAAAATAATGATAATTATACTATACAAAGCGAAGACTTAGAATTTACTGAATGATTTGCACAAGGTACAAGATAACACTCAAAATGTGACCTTACATTTGGTGAAGGATAAACATTTAAAATTGGAAATTATTTGAGATCCTGTTTTAAACAGTCAATGACACTATTTCCAGTTTTTTTGCAAATATAATCAAATTAACCGGATAACAACTTTTGTTTGTTAGATTCATATTTTTAAGAAGATATCAGACTAGAACATTATAACTTCAACACGATATAAACAGTATATACCATGTCAACCTTGTACAGAAAACTGTTACGGCGTAATGGTTTATTACTGTTTATTGTGACAGGTCTTTTTTGCAAGGTTGAAACTTTGTGATGGTGACCATAATTTAAGTGAGAGGTCTGTATAGAAGAATGTCCCTCCCATTTGATTTCCTTTTTATGTTTCGATTACTATCTTGAGGAATTCGCTATGGTTCTATGGGTGTACGCTTAGGCAGAGGGTAATTCAATTTCTGTTGTTGTTGTATTTTTTGTAGCACGTGCTTATTACATAAAACTAAAAGGATGAATGTTTTACTTTAGCATAATTTGTCTTGTATTGTATCTTAGTAAGACAGGTCATCATGTGTGGAAAGACATTTGTCTTAGATTTTCCTCATTGTTCCTGGAGGTCATATTTTCTTGAGTACAATGTAAAAGAACGAATTAATAATGGTCTGTGTTGATGTATTTCATTAGTACGTGTTTAGAGCAAATTGAATGATTCTGACCGTCTAAGTATGACTGAATGCCCTTGCGAGAGCTAAATATATTGCTTCTACTACATTTTCGTAATTGGATGTTCAACAGACAACATTTAATCACGTACAGTGAAAGGCAGCATTTTTATAGGCAGTTTTAGGTTCAGCTATGGTACGACTGGTATAGTATATATATATATATATATATATATATATATATATATATATATATATATATATATATATATATATTATTACTATTGCTTGATGTCATTTGCTACTAACATTTTAGTAATAGACAATGTTGTTTTCACAGACTTGATTGCGGTAGGCAGCGCGTCAGGAACAAATTCCAGCAACACAAACGGAACCGACAATGGCGCTTTTCCAGCTGCTACTGGTTGTGGACAGTGGATTTTTCTTCTCATTTTGCCGCTTGTGATCCTGCTGATGAAATAAAACAAATTATTAATTTGTAGTCGTGCAAAGAAAATGTGCTTTGTATAAAATTCATATTTTTATATTTACAAATGATTATTCCTCCTTAAATCTGAACGTAATATATATATCACTTTTTGGTCAATATGATACAAATATGTATTCCAAGAGAAACAAATTACAAGAAACTCTTTGTCCAAAAATGGGTGCTGGCAGTTTCCTTCAAGAAATATTTGTCAGAAGATCTTCAAACAAACTTGAAATGAATTATAATTAAATAATAAAGTTTAGGTTTTGTGTCCAAATTGTTTATTTCAAATCTAATTTATACGTTAGCAAAATGTACGTTGACTCTATCTGTGATTCAAAGGATAATGTACCAAACATTTTTGTTATTGTATTGCATATTGGTACAAATGATATGAACATAAATAAAGAAATATATTGATTTGTCAAACGAAAGTGTTATATGCATGCATCACCATATGATAATGGTGTACATCACCTTTGATCACATAGACATATCTATGTGATATGATTTGTGTGTACATCACCTCTGATCACATAGCCATAGCTACGTGACGAGGTAAGTGGTCATCACATTTGATTAAAAGGACACCTAAACATAGATACTTGTAGTGATATGTGTACATCGCTATTGATCGCATAGACATGCTTATGGAATAAATGAATCAAACTATACTTGTTCTTACTTGATGTCAACACAAACTATCTATGGAAAACATAAACTGTATATGTATATACGTTAGAGTTTGTACAAAGAATGAATATGTACGTGCTAGCGAAGATAGAAATTAACTGATTTTTAAAACAATTTAGTAATAATTAATAAGAATGGCATAAGCTGTACATAAGTGGATAATTATACATTCTCCGTTTATTTGCCATATCAGTAATAGCTATGTTAAATTACAAACGGAATTAATTTGACATATCAGAAGAATCTATGTATATTGTATTGTTCATTTCTATAGTCGGCATTAATTTAAAATGCCAATAGTAACTATGATCATCTCATTAGTCTGTATTTGTTTGCTATATCATTAATACATGTGATCATTTGTATAGTCTGCATGACTATGTCATATCAAAACTAATTATGGTCATAAATATCAATACTAGTTATAGTCATCCATGTCAATAGTAATTATGGTATCTATACCAATAATAATTATGGTCATCCATGTCAATGGTAATTATGCTTATCCATATCATTAGTAATAATGGTTATCCATATAATTAGTAATTATGGTTATCCATACCATTAGTAATTATGGTTATCCATATCAATAATAATTATGGTCATCCATATCAATAGTAATTATGGTTATCCATATCATTAGTAATTATGGTTATCCATGTCAGTAGTAATTATGGTTATCCATACCATTAATAATTATGGTTATCCATATCAATATAAATTTTGGGCATCCATATCAATAGTAATTATGGTCATCCATATCAATAGTAATTATGGTCATCCATATCAATAGTAATTATGGTCATCCCTGTCAATAACAATTATGATCTTCCATGTCAATAGTACTTGTGGTCATCCATATCAATAGAAATGTTGGTCATCCATATCAATAGTAATTATGGTCATCCATATCAATAGTAATTATGGTCATCCATATCAATAGTAATTATGGTCATCCATATCAATAGTAATTATGGTTATCCATGTCAATAGTAATTATGGTGATCCAGATCAATAGTAATTTGTTTCATCACATAAATTGTAATTATGGTCATGGATATTAATTAACATTACGGACATCACATCAATATTAGTTATGGTGATCACATCAGTAGTAAATATGGTCATCACATCAATATTAGTTGTAGTAATTAAAATGATCCACATCAACAACAATTATGGTTATCCACATCAATATTAATTATGATCAGCCATATCAAGAGTAGTCGGCCATATCAATAGTAATTATGGTCATATATATATATATATATATATATATATATATATATATATATATATATATATATATATATATATATATATATATATATATATATATATATATATAAAGTACTTATGGTCATCCATATCAATATTAGTTATGGTCATCCATTTCAATAGTACTTATGGTCATCCACATCAATGATAATTATGGTCAGATAGACGAGTAATAATTAAGGTAATATGTATTGTTGTATTATCTGCATCAATTTATAATGTCATTAGTTAATATGATAAATTATGCATATTTGGATAATCCAATGGTAGAGATATTAATGTAAGTTTTAATAATGAATCTAAATATAACCAAAAATCAAAGAAAGTCATTTACATGTGAAACATCTCGATCATATAATCAAGATGTAACGCGTTTTTTGAAGATACTTGTATAGCGAACCAGGTAAGTGATGTTTTCATGTGACATTGACAGCTTTTATAATCATTTAGATTTTATTCTAACTAAATAAATTTTAGAGGTTTAGATATTTCGTAGACAAAAATCCTAAAGATTAAATATTATCTCATTTAACGATTCAATGCATTTATAGAAATTAAAATTTGACAAGAAAATAAAATAAATTTCCTGAGCGAATTTGTTAAATTACAGGAAACACAAACTCATCTATTTGCAACGTTAATAACAGAACGCGAATTTGTGTGTGCGCGATTGACTTCTACCAGTTAGTATCATGTGGTAAAACCAAAATATACGCCGGATAAACCTCATTTGGATCGCCAACATCAAACTGTGCGTACTGAATTTTTTAGATGATGGTAGATAAATTTGACATATTGCCTGTCATGTCAACCAATCTGCAGAAACAACGCGCGACACCTGCCAATTCATAAAGTTTACTAATCGCTGATATACCCCTTTTATATCCTTATGTGCTATAATAAATTGACTCCATATAATAGTTATCTGTGTTTAATACCTGCCCCTAGTACCAGTTAACCTTTTATTTTAAGAAACATATTAGCAAGCGATTCTCTCAGAGATTTATTTGCACAGACTTCAGAGTGTAAATCAACTTTACGTCTGCAATATGTTGTTGTTGTAGATCTAAAAAAAATTCCCGAAATCAGGAACTCGGCACGCTTGATCAATCGCATTTATTAGATACTCGCCATGTCTTGGTTGATATGTCTCGTCGGATTTCACGTTGAGGTTGAGAACAACAATACATTTATCCAGGAAGATGTTGCTCTTCAAGATAATTAGTCCATGGAGGCCTTGGTGATTTGGCCAGTAAAGCAGCGATATCTCCGCATGTTCTACGGGACATAGAGTTGCATTTGTTGTACCACACTTCAAACACTTGCATATAAATGCACTTGCTTTATTCCTCGTCGTTATTGTTATCAATCTAATGATTCTCAGCGCCATGAAAGACAGAGCCAGTTAAGCATCATCTAGCGCTGCCAAAGTATATCAGAGCAATTATTATAGGTCCATCTGAGTCTGATAGGACACACTTGTTGCTTAACCTGATAATTAAATGAACGAGTGGGATAATTTATATTTAGTGGCACCAACTGTAGATGATTATCGATACTATTCCGTGCTTAAATATTTTAACGAAACGTCAAAGGACTTGGACGAGGACGACAATGATAATATTGATTTTATCGCCGGTTTTGACGATGGTATGAGTCAATTGATGTGTCTAGGTTATACTGGCAATGCCCTGTCTATGTTGTATTCCATACAATGTATAATAAATCTGTTCCTGTCATTGTCGGTACAAATAGTATTAATTTGTTTAGAGTAATTGTTTTTCAGAATGTTAAACATGGTGTACCACAATCTTGGAGTGTGGTTTTTAACACATTGATTCATCACGAATTGTTACGAGTACTATCTACAGACAACGTCATAAAACTAATGAGTCAGATGAGTTCATCGTTTTCTACGAATAGTCAAATATATCCAGTCTACAGTGACCTAATTGTTTCATACGATTTTTAATAGTCTCTGAATCTGCCCTCTGGCGACAGCTCTCAAATTACTGAGTCTGTGCTCAAATCGAATTCGTAGCATATTGACTCTTGCTGTTAATATCCATTCAAATCAGACATATGTTCAATATGTTGAATAATTTTTTGTAATTACTTATGAACAAAAAGAAACTCTACTATTTAAGTGAAGACTTGGAATTTAAGATACATAAATAATATTTTAATTCAGAACATCTCATAGTTTTATCTAGGTTAGTTGATTGGTCACATTTTTTCGATACGTCCTTGTGACTTTGACCGTAATTATTTTGTTAAACATAAAATTAAATGAATTTGATTTCATATGTCGTAATAATGACGTACCTTTCTCTATCATCATTTAGAGGTGAAAATAAATTACTTGTATTTGCACCAAGGATTTACATCGTTCGCCCATTTGCCGTATACTCCTAATCGACCATGAAGTCAGCCTATCTAGGATTACATACCGTAAATTGTGTTTTATTGCACTCAGTTATTGATGCATTGGGTTGCGAAAAACAAATGGCGTTCTAGAGTTATAAATTACACGGCAAGGGGATTAAGAAAAACAGTTGATTTTCTATTGTATGAAGTCACTCTGACATGGCATTAACAAAGAAAATAGAGTTAATATAATTATAATATTCAAAGCTATTTTAACGTTCAAATAACAATAAATTACTAAATTAATTTAATGCATTGGATATTTGACTCTATGATATATTAACCAATGCATTATGGCAAACCCGTGTTTTGAAAAATAAATGCTTTTTAGTGTTATCACATTCTTTGAAGTTGTAAATACGTATATGTAAATGGGTTGATAATAGACATACGTGGCATTTCACACCGACGATCTAAGAAGAAGGTAGGATGCAAACGAAGTAGGTGAATGTAACCACAGTAGGTATGAATGCTGACGTACTTAATCCTTGAAAGACACATATGATATGATACTGAGTAGGTATTTATGATTCAGCTATTATGTTGGAAGAAAACGATAAAACAGGTATATATTACATATAATAGCAATGTTTGAAGTTTATTTCTTGTCTAAGAGAATCAGTTGGCCCTGAAGAGGCCTGAATTTTATAGCTTGTCTTAGTTCAATTCTTTAGCGAATATTCTTCCTGGATCGGGGTCAATCACTTTTTAGCTCAAGAATTGTTAGAGACACATTTAAGGCTCATATGCCTTTATCTCCCAGTCCTTCGCTTTATAAATATGGAATATATTTGTTGTGTTGGTGCCTTGGTTTTGATTTTAATGCCTTAATAGCATATATTCCTTTAGACTTGTCGTATGAACTGTTTATGTGTGGGTTTGGTTCCTAATTCCTTTCCGACAGAGTTCAGTAAGTTCGCTAGCATTTTCTCTGGACAGATGAATTGTTTACAATGTTTGGTAATCGCTAACTTTGGCACGTTGAAATGCTATAATTAGAAAGGAGTTCGACTAACCATTTCGTTAACAGCAGCTTTGCTAACTCTGCCAATAACTAATGTTTGTAATAAATTGACTTTATAAACTGAGGTTTTAACTTGCATTTTTGCTGCTCAGAGCTTAGCAACACTTAAAAAAACTAAAGTTTAACCCCGTTTCGCTACTGTATAGTCTTGACCTTGTTAGCATTAGTTATCTAATTCAACATCTACATAATTCAACAAATACCTGTACAGTCGACTCCGGTTCACTGCACAGCCTCGGGCCCGTTACGAGACCGTGCAGTTAACCGGAATGTGCAGTTAACCGAAGTACGTTACAGTACTACTTTAAATCAGCACGGCACGAATATGGGTGAAGAATAAATTTAAACAATGATTAGAATCCACTATTTCAACTTTTACTTAAATGTTAAGTGTTTTCCTTCCTCCGAACACAACTTCACTATTCAACCAATGGATCAAGGAACTATAGCGAATTTCAAGAAATTCTATAGATCGCTTGTTATTCGAAAACTGCTGTCAGACATTGATGGGTCATCTCCCGAAGAAAAATCGTTCAGCTCCAAAGTCGTCTGCATCTTGTTTTTCGCCGTTTTGTCGTTTAAATTGAATTTCGTTGCGAATTTTCCATCTTTCCAACCATCCATTTGTTGGTTTGAAATCATGCAAACCCGAACGATTTAGAGCAATGTTTCCCATGCTGTACTCTGATTTTCGCCACGCTATTGCTCCCTAGTGGGCGCGGATATACATGTATATACCACCTATTACGTCCTTTACATTTCAATCATTTAGAAAGTCGCATTTACCGGCTTAATTGTCGGCTTATTTGAAGCGCTGATTTCAGCTGGATGGTTGAAAGTGTCCATTTTGATCTACCTTTTACGAGGTATTTTTCAATATTAAATTTGATGACACGTGTCTAGACAATGCCAGGGTTACTGGTGGGAAATCAAGCATAGTTACACACCCAATTATCAATGAACACACGTTTGATTTGTTTTATTGCGTTTTGAACAGCAAGAGTGAAGGAATGGTTTTTCCTCTGATCAATACGTTGCTTGGATTTTTAGTTTTCATTTCCACGACATCATCACTTTTGATAATGCATCCGAATTCCAGATGCTTTGTTTTACATCAATCGTAGCCATGCTTACATATTTCTACAACTTGGTATGCTTGACATCTTTAATTTCTGGCATCCTTAGAATATATTTTTCGACTACGCTTTCGTGGTCAATTCTGTGACCGGATTTGTCTGGCCACTTTGAAAAACACAACTGAGTATAGTTGCGATAAAAAAAAACGTGTCAAATTTATACCCCATCGGCTCGTCTTCTAAACCCTATCCATCCACAGTAAAAGATCAAATATTCTTTTCGTCATCGTTTCTAGCAAATTTTGTTCATTTGCTTTAGTTTTCTATAATGTAAGCAACGCAAAATTCAACTGAACATTGATGGCACACAAATAGATATGACTGGGAAGGCATGATTGTTATTTAGTTCTCGGCGATGGACTTCCTTTTGTACACAACTCTACACGATTTGGCAATATTATGTGATTTCTTTCATTGATCAATGCCTACATGACATAGAGCAAATGAACGTGATTTAGTACGTCATCGTCATAAAACGTTCACATCACATCGACACTATTTTAGCATCTCTAGCTGGAACTAATTTGAAAAGCTGACTTTATCATCAGAACCGAAAGCGAGAAATCGAAGGGGGGGGTTGTTTATATAGAAACGGGGTAGTAGTTATGGGCTCTAATGAAATGCGGAAGAACTACTGTGGTATTGGAAAATAAATAAACAGTTTTTAATTATGTTAATCCAGATCGTTTAGAGATTCTACTCAAAGCCATAGCGAAAACCAATCTTTACGTTTTACATTTTCCACTTGCACGTAAGAGGGTTTTGAATCCGTCCATTGTGACTGTTGGATATTCAGTTCCTTGTTCTGAATTTATTCCAAAAACAAATTGTTTGTCGTATACCTAGATATATTGGGTAATGTTACATATTCAATTTTCCCCCTCTTCGCACCAAGTATTGTTAGTGGGGTGTATGCTCCCTTCCGAATAATGAGAAAGATCGACACGATATATATGTCCATGTATCTCTTTAATTTTCCTATAGTTCTGACAGAGATCAAAAAAAGGTTCTTAAAATCAGAAACGTTTCAAGCTTGTTGAGCTACACATACATAGCAACGTGAATTCCTATCGCCTGAAAATTTTCCAAGTAACAAAACCGAAACAATTCATGGAATGTTTCTTGCTCGCGGCGTCATTCAAACTTTCCACATGTTTATTGTAATATATGTGAATCGAACACTACTTGTCCAGCTCATTGTCTTCGTCACAAAATCTTCATCTCTGTTTTTTGTGGACTCGCATCTTACTTGTTATTGGTACAAATATGTACACCGCTGAAGCAAACTGTTAATAATTCGCAAAACAAAAATACGATTCTTTTGTTGGAACAATTTCTTGCGAGGTAATTCGTAGTATGTTAAATTTTCGAATATTGGCTTGGATGTAGGATATTATATTCATAAATTTCCCTGGTGAATAAATTATTGGAGCCACAATATCTCGCTCACCAATGAATTTGATGTCTCCGGCTCTTAGATGTATGTTCGTGTTTGTCGTGTTTTTCGGATTAGCAGATGTATCGGATAAATGATTTGTGACCAGTGATAAGATCTAGATGATTTCAGTGATACTAAATCTCAAAATATTTTCCATCTAGAAAATTATGTTTTCGAAACATGAAATCCCCAATAACAAACTCCAAAAAACCACGAAAAAACAGCATGCATTGTAGTTTCTGCAATTAAGTACTCGACATTCGGTGAATTTGTTTGGAACATATTGCTTGTTTCAAGATGGGGTATGCTTATATTAGTTGGTTGGCTCTGCCAGACTTTCTTATGCTTTCACGTGATCGTTTCCGCTCTTTTAGGTAAATGAAAGTAGTTCAACACATCCTATATTGACTGCTTTTAATTTGCACTTAACTTTGTTAATGGCAAATTTAATTCGCTGAAAACACTCAATGTCATATGTCGTGGCTATCTTTTCGGAGATTTGGTTAGCACTGGTGGACTCACGATAATAATGATTTAGAATAACTGCGAACCAGTCTATAATCAAGTGACCAAAGAAACTAGTATATACGGTTTTGGTTGCCTATAATTAGTTAATGATGCTATTCTTTAACAGAGACACACTTGGAGAGTTTATCTTATGTGCGATGAAAACAATAGAGACATGTTTCTGCTGATGTAACTTTAGTATTTGTACAGAAGGGTGTAACTTTAGTATTTGTACAGACTTGACAGGAACACACAATAATGAAAGCAGTATATGATTCTTTAAAGTGCACAATGAATGATACGTGTTTAATGCACATGTAAATGAAATAAATGTTCTTCCTAATATGGTATTATGCACACTAAAGCTTCTATCAAAGATGACTCTGTCCTGACAATTATAGTTATTATCATAACATTCCAAACTTAAGTCATTCAATTGTGAATGGTATTTTTTTGTTTGCTATAGGAGTTGAATTTATACCATGTGTCCTGGATTGGATCATTCAGTTATGACAGACATCCTCAGATTTTAAACATCTACAACTGTCATAAAACTTTACCATACCCACGTCCTACTTCAACTGCTGTAACCCAGTAGTGTGTTACTGCTGAGATCTCAGTATTGGTAATGTATTGTGGTCATTACCATGTTAAGCAATACTGAAGGTCTCTTCCTGTTAGGAGTTGCCAAAGACGTGTGATAAATTTCTCTCAAAGGTTACTCAGCCCAAATGCCCAGTAACACCAACGATTTTATTTTCATACTCTCCGTTTATTTAATTTTGAATAATTTATCTCTTCTCTGTTTGTTTATGTCTTCATTTCTCGTTGTTTATCTTATCGTTTCTTTCTGAGATCGTTATTGAATGCCAATGATGTATTAAGAGGTGAATGTGTTACTACCGGCAAAGGTTTGCAAACAAGATCAGAAATCATTAAATCCCAAAATTGAAGGATGTTCTATACAGCGGCAGCAGTAGGAATACTATTACTCAGGGTGTAAGAATTATTCGCTGCAGGCATACCCAAGTGGTTGATTAGTACGTTTAGATTTGATGGTCGTTCTCTTGTTTGGATAGTTTCTTAGTTGATGCTTGTGAATGATTAACTACAAACGGCTTGTTTGATAGTAACTGTCGGGTTTTATTTACTTCAAACTGTATGCTGTATAGTACATAGATAGATGTGGAAGAGTAGAGAAAATATTATTGGGGTAGGAATACAAATTACTAGATGTTGGATCCTACAAAATAGTTAACATCTCATTTCTCGATATGTCCCATAACGTTTTCAGCATGTAGATGTGATCTTAACGCATACATTTTAATATCCCTATATCTATCTAATATGGAGACGTAATATGAAATTCCTGTTAAGCTTGATATGGGTCCATAATGTTACATGTGCAAACCTTTCTGTGCGGTTTGATGTTTAAGATTGTAAGTTTTCATTTGCTTACATTAACCAGCTTTCCCTGTTTCGGAAAAGGTCATTCGATTGAACTTCCCAATCCCACTTCTAACGCATTGAGGCCAGTAGCAAATGGCATTAATGTCATACAGTATTTTAATTAGAAGCTTACCTAAACAAATATTCCCTAAATAATAAAGTGTTCTTACGGTATTTCCCAAATATCCGTTACCTCTCAGAAGTTGATATTGTTTGAACATGAAAGGTTAGGTTCTGCTTAATATTTACGTAATTTCGCCAGTCAACTATGTTCTCGTTTGTGACTCAGTGTGCTAGTGGCTCTCTCTCTCTGATTCATATCTTAACCACGTGTTGATATCTAAGTCCAATTTCCCTTTTATATTACATTATAGGCTTCGTGTCAGTACTTACTGTTTGGATCAATAAGCTCTCTGATTATAGAATGTCTAACAGTGTGTCACCTAGGACATAAACCTAATCTTCACACTATATTTACATTTTTTAGAAGACAACTTGCACAGCAATGACCTTACACGTGACAAATTCCTATATGAGCTATTTATTTTTTTTTTCTTTAGCTTATTTTTTATCTTTCATTTTTTTTCTATTATATGCTATTTACAATGTGAATAGGTATGTTAGACTTGGTTATATCCTACATCAAGATCATTTTCAACCAGACCTGAAGTATTGATTTTGATTTTGTTGAAAACATTTTTATCTCAGTTTGAGTCTTAAATTTTCGAAATTCCCAATAAAGTACCGGGTCTACCTGCATTTTACCACCATTGTATATTATAGTTTTAATAACAGACTTTTAGTTATATTTAATATTTTATTTTGTAAACATTAAGTTGTTTCTAGAGGGTTATTGCAAATTAATTTTTCTTCTTCGTAAATTTTAATTGTGATCAAGGTCAGGAAGATGCACTCTTCTTACTGTAAACGTTGTTCGTTCTCGCTAAAAGATCTTATCAGAATCAGTTTCATTATGTTTGGTCCAGTAATTCAATTTGGCTGAAATTTATTTTTTCAAAATAATTTACGTGATTCTTTGCTGGAAATATAATGTCCTCTTCAAAAATATCAATCTCGGAAATAGAGCGTTGAATTTGTACTGATAATTCAAGCAAGGGTTTAATTCTGGGATTGCATTACTCTGATTCAAGAAAGGACTTTTGACGCATCAGCAGACCACCGCAAACACATCTACACCTTCAGCGTTCTATTCGTTTTGGATTTCTGATAGCGTTTATTCCATATTCTACTCATTGGGATATGTGTAAGCAGCTCGGTGTTTACTTAGGATTAAATTTGCAATACCCTCAGTTTTCTTTTTCACTCTGTATTCTGGAGAAATACATTATTTGTTAAATTTTACAAAGTTTGTTGCTTCTCAGTGTTTTCTCTTACTTATTTTAAGACCATAGAGTCGTAATACTACTGAGAATTTAAATTGCAGAAGGGGGATGGCGCTGCTGTATTTTATATATTAGTACATTTGTCATATCTAATATAGTAATGGACATGACACGATGCACAAAAGTAATGGATATTACACAATATATATGAAGGAACGGATATGACGAGATGTAAATGTGCTATCAATTAGAGGATGGTATAGATTCAGCTATGTGAGAGCGTGAAATTAAAACCAAAATCCCTGGCCCATAATAATACATTATGGTATACCATGGTACGTACTCTGGTAAGTGCACGTGCAAATGATTTGGTACCGTACTAAATCTTATTAAAACAGCACAACTATTTGCTTCAGAATGATTGCAGTGTAAACACAGTTAGCATTAGTTTTTGGCATGCAACGGAAAGAGAGATATATATTGACCATATAATCGGTATGGAGGATTGATCTGAGTTTATCTAGGATCGTTATGTCATAGTTTTAAGTCGTAAATTATAGCTTTTTTAACAAGGTATTCTTAGATAATGGCAATACGTTATTGAAACACGATGATTGTTTTCTAAATCCAAATTCCTAAATTATACAAAAACGTATGTCCCAAAGTTTTGTCCATGTTAGTTAATTCATTAATGGTGTCTTATTGGTAAACCAATTAGAAAAGGGATTGTCCGTTTGCTTACAGAGACGATCAAACAGACGTCAGAATCTTGCACTATCACAACTGCAGTAAAGACGCAAACGTCATAAACCTTTGCAACACTTGCTTCTTGTATATTAAAAAAAAAGTGTTTTTGAAACATCATTTTAAGTTTGTTTTTATGAACACTTGAGCATGGAAAAACAAATCAATGGCAGTATTTATGTGCATGACCTTTGCGAATTGGAACGTGCAAGGAATCATTTTAATTATTCATTTATATAGCTGTTTACAAACTAACCGGATGACATTTCGAATACAACCGGCCCATTTCTCGCCTTGATTTGTAATACTATTATTATTCTAATTACAAAGTCTTTTTCTAATTTTAAAAAGTTGAAAGAATTCATACCAAATTAGACATATTCTTTTTCACAAGCTGCACTATTTCTTTTATTTCAAAGACGTCAAGGCATTTGTACTTTATGCAAATTTAATATGTCCAAGGACTCCAGCGTGTTTGTATTTAATGCATATTTGAGTGGTTCAAGTACTCCATCCATGATATTTGTGTCTTTTATAAATCTGAGTGATCGTGGGACTCTAGTGCATCTTGTGTGATCTTTCCCAAAATGTCTTTTCATCCTAAGATGAAAATTTAAAATTTTAAAACAAACGTTTTTTCTCTGTTGGAGAAGTATTCACAAAAACAGTTCTGAAATTAAATTGTTTTGATGTTTATGTTAATATAATTCGTGGATGAGTAAGTGAGCATTGTATTCTAATATCTATATCATCAATAAAGAGGAAGACAACAATTACTTATTAGGACTGGTACCGAGTTGATATCCTGACAGTAATTAAGGCGTTCATTAGGAATGCAACTCTTTCTATTTTAATGTCATATAGAGGACAATGTATGATAAATAACAATATAACATTTGCATAACATCAATTTCTCTTCTTTATTTTAATTAAATAATTGATTAATTAAAATAATTGGTATAGTAATTTTTTACAGAAAATTGGGATGTATGTGTGTGTGGATCCATGGAATGTATGTATGTATGTATGTATGTATGTATGTATGTATGTATGTATGTATGTATGTATGTATGTATGTGTGTGTGTATAATAATAATAATAATAATAATAATAATAATAATAATAATAATAATAAATGAGGACTTTATTTAGCGCCTAATCTTTAGAAGTTCTAATCGCTTTACAACATCTATAATGATATGACTACACTACAGTAAAACAAATAACAAAAACCATAAAATTGGAAAAGATAAAGCATGCTGAAAACATATAATATACCAAACATTATTAGATCTCTAAGTTGGTTCCTGCAGTCAAGTAAGGTAAGTTTTAAGAGCACTCTTAAAAGGGACCACATGGTCTTTACGTCTAATTTCAATGGGCAATTGATCCACATCGACACCCTGGTATGCACAATAACGTTGTCCATATGACTCGTTTTCATGGTGGGAAAAATGAGTATACGATTGTCAGAAGATGAGTGTTAGTATCTTGCTGGTGTACACACATGGGTGAGGCCGGATAGGTATGTTGGACTGGAGTCTGTCAGCGAACTATAGCACAGAGAAAAAATTGTTTGTTTGATTCTGTATCGAACTGATAGCCAGTTTAGGGTACAGAGCAGTGGTGAGGTGTGCTCTGATCGAGGTATTCTAAAGATGTTCCGAGCAGCTGTGATTTTAACTTTTTGACGTTTCTCGAGTAGATATTGTGACGCACCAGACAGAATTGAGTTACAATGGTCCAATCTGAAAGAACTAATGAACACACAAGTATTTTAGTGGCATCAACTGAAGATATTTGCGAATGGAACTGATGCGTCTCAGTTCAACATATGCAGCCTTAAATATGTTCGTGACATGTTGGTGAAAATGACCATAGCTACTTCCAATGAGACAGATTAATGAACTAAAATGAACATAGTCACTACCAAAAAGGCAGATTAATGAAAACTAAGCTGACCATAGGTACTACCTATGAGACAGATTACCGAAAACTAAGCTGACCCTAGTTACTACCAATAAGACAGATTAATGAAAACTAAAAATGACCATAGTTCTAATCATTGAGTCCATGTGTTTCTATCTAAGCCAGCATATATGTATTCATTCATTTTTTTAATGTTCATTTCGTAGGTCAATTGTTTAAAATAGGATAATTACTCAACACACGCACACATATGCAAACATCCAATTGTAAAACATACCAAATCAAAATGGATACATATTGATCCTAATTACGTTTTGGAGATCAACATCACCTTAACTAGGCTTTGTATATATATATATATATATATATATATATATATATATATATATATATATATATATATATATATATTTATACGGTAAGATGGATGGATGGATGGACAGACAGACAGACAGACAGACAGACAGACAGATAGACAGCTAGATAGATAGATAGATAGATAGATAGATAGATAGATAGATAGATAGATAGATAGATAGATAGATAGATATTGTAGTCGACGTATAGGGGAAATAATAATATGCAAAAAATGTAGGCATTTGTACGATCAGATCGGGCATAGTCCATACATATTCATTTTGAATGTAAATAATTATGACAATAATCCAAATTTTGCAGTCATCTCAACTTATATACACAGTTGCTTTCCATATTAAAATTATAAAATAACATTTAAGATGACGAAGAATTGAAACCGAGTGGATTTTGGACTGAACGAATAACTCAAACACAATGTATGAAAGATGAAAATGTATTAACTTAATTAGTAAAAAAAATATATGAAGTATAAATACAATGATTCTCACACGCTCTCAACATACAATTGATCCAGTCGCACATTGAAAATAAACCAATAATAATAATAATAATAATAATATATATATATATATATATATATATATATATATATATATGATATTCAGATTCAAGAAACCTCAGTTTGAAATAATAGGATACACTGTAAGATATATACAATTTCACGTATAGACTAGGATGGAGATTCAAACAATCTTAAGTATTCAAATGAGTTTCTAATATTCTGCACTGTAAGTAAGATTTACAAATCTCCTGGAATTCAACTGAGATTCAAAATGATCTCATGTAAATACAAATGTACCAATTAAAACAACAACAAGAATATACATTTCCTTCTTGACCCTTGTACAGTCGCACGATTCATACACCGATAAACCGCAGTTTCACCACGTCCGATGAATTGGCCCACACTTATATCGGCCGCTCGCACCTTTCATGGATCCACCACATGTACAGTCAGTCATACGTATACACACGTACAGACAGTATACAGCACTAATGTATTAGCTACGTCTACAATCGTGGCTCCACAACATGTACAGTCTAACGTACATACATATAGACAGCTCAACGCTTCAGCTAAACTCGTCAGCTTAAACTCGTCGGCTACACAATCGTTACACTCGTTAGCTCGTTAACTTGTTACACTTGTTAGACTCTTTATACTTGTTAGCACCAAGAAAATCAAGCTGGTAATACTGATGAGTTCTGGAAAATGCTAATGCATTAAACTCTTACTAGCAACTTATTATTCACAGTTCACAACGTTTCAAATACGCGTTTTAATAAAATAATCATTAATCGATATGACAATACAAACTCTATAAACGTCGCATATCAAATGAAATACAAATTTAACACTCACCCCTGTAGCTGTAGAATACAGCGTGAAACGTGCTCTCCTCGACCAGATCCAAAGCGACCAGTGTGTCGGTTATACATTAATCGTGCTTAAATGCATAGGATAGTGAGTAATATTCAGGATAAAATACCCGTGCATATCGTGATTATAATGTCCCTCGCCGCAAGTAATTTCTGGCAAGAAATATGTTGGTTCCGTCGCTTGTCTGGAAAAACACCTGTTCACCCTAGATAGCGTTGCACGCATGCACAACACAAATTATTCAAAAATTTCTCAGGCATAACACAAGTGTCTTTTCTACCTAATTCTGTGACATAAGGTAAAGTTTTGTATTATGTTTAATTTATGCATAAGTAAAAGTTTATGTATCTATTTTGAATTATAGAAATCATCACCCGACCTTCTCATGCCAATGTGTAAGGTAAAACATCATCTTTAAAAAGATACATTTTCTAGACACATTTTCCAATCACAAATTCTCTCTTTCTCTCTCTCTCTCTCTCTCTCTCTCTCTCTCTCTCTCTCTCTCTCTCTCTCTCTCTCTCTCTCTCTCTCTCTCTGTCTCTCTCTCTCTCAATAAGAAATCTAACATAAATGTCTTTATTTGATAACAAATTACAATTTTAAATCTATAGTTGGATTCAAGTGCAAAATATGACACTCTATGTTACTCTATCTAGCTGAGTCTAGTATTTACCTTCTGCAGTCCATGAGTTTGGGGAAAACAGAGAGGATGGGCATTATAAACGGATTGCTAAATTATTTCGACATTCACGTTCAATAATCTCTTTTTTTGCACGAGAGACTCCATTTTCTAACGGCTATTCTATATGATCTATATTTTGACTAATGGGATTCTAGTTTAAAACTGGAGGGAATAATGTTGACAATTATGGTCATCTTTCATTTTAAATTGAAAAGGATAACATTTTATTGGAAAAGGAGTTGATTGAATACTACGAACCCGTATGTTTCTGTCTCTCTATTTTGTCATACGTTAATTACATTATTCATAATGTCACTGGCTCCATGGTACTACAAGCAAAACTATTTCAGTATATTTAACTATTGTTAATTCGATCATAGAAAGACTAAAGTCGCAAAAAAATTAAAATTTAAGTTTAAGCCAATTCTAAATTTTCTCACCATCAATACTTGCTTTTTATAAAATAGTTTTTACAAACACGGGATGTGGAGGCACTGATAATTTACACAAAATCAAATTCTATAATAGGTTTTAAAAACAAGGATGAGGTGAACATTTCAAAAATTCAAAATGCAATTATTGGTAGGACCAGGACTAAATGACGGTTATATGACAGTGGTAGGCTTAGCAACGCATCTAACCACATGCGTACAATTATTCACGGCATGCGGCTAGATTTATATATATGTGTGTATATATGTCGAATTTCAGATCTCTGATTAGTCACATTCTAATCGCACGTTAAAGATATCAGCTGATCACGTGAGCATGTGTGCTAAAAGAAACTTAAACTTTAGTGTATCATCGTGCATAATGACGTCCGTCACTTTTTGCTAATATGGTTTTAATTCTTTAAGAAATATTCTAATGTTTCCGTTGTATTCATTCATGCATACAATGACTTCTTTATGCTTGATAAAAAAAAAATAATTATGAAAATTATGGGGATTTTTTAAATCTTTTCTTATTGATACAGAGTAGTTTAACTGCACGAGAAGACAGTTATTTCATGTATATTTCATTAATGATAGGGTAATGAAATTAATTGTTACAGTTACTAAGTTGACTAAGTATTTCCTTTGATTCAACTTCTTGCTATTACATGCATGCGATTCCATTTATTTGAAACGATAGTTGAAGTTGCCGGTAAACGCGTATGCAATATATGCTAAACAGTGGTGTTTGGCTTTGTATTTGTTGACATGTTGCTAGGGAAATCGATCTGTCACGTGGCCTAACAATTAGTCTAAACACTGACACTAACTAAAGGATATTCTTTTCTTAAACGAAACTCTTTCTTTCTGAGGAGTTGTGTACCATTCTGTGCAACGATAATACAATGACCCAAATATAACATATTGAATCGGTACAGTTGTTCAGTAAACAGTAAAATTATGCCATTTCGTTTTGTTTAGTGGATTCCGCCATTCGGTAGTCTTTGCCTCGTTCTAGTGTTTTAACAGACAAGCCAGGGCAGGCAAATATTGGTCTACATTCATCGATTGCAGCACACAAACACATTTTATATCTCGCCATGGAAACGCGTTATTTTTCGGGCACACACTTTCATAAATACAGCTAAATAGTGATACAAGTTAGCCAAGTAACACTGCATAGATTCCAAGTGCAAAAATATTCCAATTCATCGGGGGAAGGTCGCGTGACCAACAAGCTGTTCCAGTTGAACTTGTTCAGAACTTTGCTCCACTAAGACGTAACAAATAAATAGCATCCGTTAGATTCACTGGTCGACCATAGGATCAATATGGTCACTAATAGAAGTTATTGTTTGCGTCATGTTCATTGTTTTAATCCGGCAACTGATATATTGATGGCAGAATGACGAATGTGACCCTTACCTTTTTTACAAAAAGTCATATAAAAAACATTAATTTATTTACCGGTACACACCTTTTAATAATATTGTCTAAGGGTCAACAATGCTGCTTTGTAATTTCTACTTTTTATGAGTAATTCCCACTGGACGAGTATTTACAAATCGGAATATATACTTTGAAATTAAACACAAAAAAAAGAAAAAAGAAGAAAATGCTCTTTAACTAAATCTTTCGCTTGCTTGTTCAAATTTTAAAATATTGACAATCATGCGCGTTAGTTAATACAATTTCCAGTCGCTTTAAAGAGGCTATTCGTTTGATTTTCAATGGAATATTAGATTGCCATTAATTTTATTTTGAGTATATGTGATCACATGATGCAGAACATGCAGCACACATAGAAACAGAATATAATACTTCAGAATCAAACCATGAAAAAGATCCAGGGAAATGTATAGAACTCACAAACAGTAACTCAGAAGCTGAAAACGCATTTGGTATCTTTTAGCGAGAGTGTTTCTCCTTCGGACACTTCTGTCATGTCTCATGATGCCTGGAAAATGCAGAAGTCAGCATTCGCTTAGCGGTATATAACAAGGAAATAATGTGTGGGGTAGACGAAGCTAAATTAAATAGCAAATGGAAGCTAATGGGACTGAAAGTAAATCCTGTGAATGCACACAGAGTGATGGATACGGGTACTAGTAGTATTGTACTCATAATACGTTTTATGGAGGCTACATTGTATACTGAACTTGCGAACTACTTTTTTTGGGAACGTATTGCTTCAACACGCAAGGCATTCAAACCAGACCCTGGAGATCGACTATGCGAATTTAGAGAATTTGGTGAAGTTTTGATTGTCATCATGTAACTGGCTATGTGTGCTGAATCAGGATTAAGCACAGAGGTTTAATGTAGCGTTATTCCCGTGCAGCCAAATATGCAATGAATAGTTGAAAAAGCATTATCATTACTTAATTTACCTCGTTGCATGGTCAGCTAAAGCGACATTTAAAAATAATATGCTAAATTTTCCTAGAGGATTATACCCAAGCTGTAGGGTTATAATATGTTGTACATAGATTGTCACGGAGACGAAACAGTCATTGGGTTATTAAAATAGAATGTATTCATCCCTCACGTCTCATTTACCATGGAAAGTGTTGATAGGTGTGAATTCATGGGGTATCTTTAATTATATGCCGGGTCTCGAGGCCTGCAGTGCATATGATATACAATAACAGAATCATATTGATCGATAGCTACATGTGAAACCAGGCATATAATTATAGGAAACATAGTCTCTTTTATTTTTATTTGGTAATTCCAATGGGTATTTATCTATTCCTCCCCCCACCCCTCACAGCCTCCCCCCCCCCCCCCCGCAACCCTGCCAAAAAACAAACAACTAAGATAACTGGGGAGCTGAGTAGTAGACCAGTAGAAACAACAATGCGAATTGCTAATATTTGTACTCATGTTGAAGAGGAAATTCAATGGAAAAACAACATTTTTTTTTCTTTCAAAGAACCATTTACGGCTTGGAACCTTCATTTTTCCATGAACCCCTGTCAGTAAATGGTGTTGGATGTGCGCAATTTAATTACTTCATTGATAAACGAAGGTTACATAATTTCTGTGATACTCTCTACTCTCGTAACCGCTAATGAAAATCTTATAATTGTCAGAATCTTACAATGGTAAGATAAATTAAAATCTTTAGCATGACTGGTGTAATAAAAAAGACAAGGCTATACATGTTACATAATATGATAAGCATGTTATTGAATTAAAATATAACAATTGAAGTTTTCAGATCAAATTGCTCTCCCTTTCAGATGATATACTTTTGGCTATAACAACTATCCATATCAATACACACACACACACACACACACACTCTCTCTCTCTCTCTCTCTCTCTCTCTCTCTCTCTCTCTCTCTCTCTCTCTCTCTCTCTCTCTCTCTCTCTCTCTCTGGTAATTTGTACTTCATGATGTTCATTATCACACAACTGCAGTTTTCGTTTTGCTAGGAAATAGTTCTGGTCATATGGCACTGCAGTAGCATGGGTTAGATTACGTTAATCCATATATTTTTCATCTGCCTCTTCGAACCTATGCATATATATCCCATCAACAATAGTCATTTCAATTCAAGCAAGCTATGATGGGAATTGCAGCGTAAACAGTGTACAATACCTTCGGATCTTAAATGTGGGTAGTGTTCAATCGCAATATGTCGATTCTCATTTACTGCGAAAAGGGCCTGCATTTTCATGGTCATCACATGCAACTGTCCACGTCATCTTCAAACGCTACTTATCCTAAGAAACAAAGGTTCTATTAAAGTGCCTATTTTAGATAAGAACATATCTCATAATGTGTTTAGGTATTGTATCTGGCTTCTTGTTTCCAAACACAGACGTTGCCAAAGGTCCAAAACGAGATCAATTGAATATCAAATTATATTTGAGTTCCTGTAAGCTCATTAATTAAAAGTTTGTAGATCTTCAGGTATGTTCAGGGAATCAAAATATGGTGGAAATATCTATAAACTCGACGCTACAAGGCTCAACGGTGCTCATGTATTATACGTTAATTCCGTGTAGAGTTGGCAATGCAACGCTGCTTTTTGACCTTTGATTATTATCTGAAAAACGTATTAAGCAAACCGAATCGGGGTTAACTGTTTCGAGGATTTACCGAAAACTCACCACTATCAGATAAGCAGGTCCAGCTTTTGCAGAATTAACATCCACAAACTAGCAACTTAATGAACGAGGTTTTAAATTTTATGAATATATCCAAAGATTTCTTCAAGGATATAATCTTATGTTGGGGTTTTATCCATTCACATGTTTCTGTAGTGGATGAAATCTTCTAGGTGAATTTCTGACTTGTGATGTCTGTGAGACAATACAGGATTCACCGTCCCTGAAACAAATTGCAGATTAATGAGGGATCTATTTTTCTTTCATTAGAATGAAACAGCTTTTTATGAAAATATAATGGTCGCACCTAAGTAAATGTGACGTAGATTGTCACTGAACATTTAAAAAAAAAATTAACATTATTACTTATTTAATGGTACTGCAAGGAACAGTCATGTTCAGAATTAATACATCGTACCAAGATACTATTACTACTACTACTACTACTACTACTACTGATAATAATAATAATAATAATAATAATAATAATAATAATAATAATAATAATAATAATAATAATTATAATAACGATATTGCCACTAATACTATTGACACTAATAATATTGTTGCAGTTTACATCATCAAAATAATAATAATAATAATAATAATAATAATAATAATAATAATAATAATAATAATAATAGTACTACTACTACTACTACTAAGAATAATAATAATAATAATAATAATAATAATAATAATAATAATGATAATAATAATAATACTAATAACGATATTGCCACTAATACTATTGACACTAATAATAATGTTGCAGTTTACATCATCAATATAATATAATAATAATAATAACAATAATAATAATAATAGTACTACTACTACTACTACTACTACTACTACTACTAATAATAATAATAATGATAATAATAATAATAACGATATTGCCGCTAATACAATTGACACTAATAATAATGTTGCAGTTTTCATCATCCATATAATAATAATAATAATAAGAAGAAGAAGAAGAAGAAGAAGAAGAAGAAGAAGAAGAAGAAGAAGAAGAAATAATAACAATATTATTATTATTATTATTATTATTATTATTATTATTATTAATTGTAATAATCAAAGAAATAATGATTATAGCAAATATTAACTATCACTACTACTAATAGCAATAACAATACTACTACTGCTACAACTACTGCTACTCCAACTACAACTACTACTACTTTTACTACTACTACTAATACTACTACTACTACTACTACTACTACTAATAATAATAATCATAATAATGATAATAACAATTATGCCACTAATAATATTGACACTAATAATAATGTTGCAGTTTACATCATCCAAATAATAATAATAATAATAATAATAATAATAATAATAATAATAATAATAATAATAATAATAATTAGAATAATAATAATAATTATAATAATAATAATAATAATAATAATAATAATAATAATAATAATAATAATAATGCTACAGTTTGCATCATCCCTATAGTCTGGAAAGGTTCTACAATAGACCCGAATAATATTTCTCATGATCTTAACGTGTGATTCTTACAGAAATGTAAATTATTTGTATAACACATATTGTGTGAATTATCATTAATTATTTGAAAATCAATATTAGGCAATGAGTGAAATGTAGAAGAAAATCAGTATGTACTGTTTGGCTATCGTCTTACTAATAGCATACATATACATACCATGCAATCCATATGATTTCAACTCCAACACACTAGAATCATATGCAGGCTTTTTCTATCTATCCCTCGTTGGAATTGAAAGAAGTAATTCAATTTGAAAAAAATGAATCTGAGCATTTGTCTGATATTTGATGGTACTCAATTATCAGGCACTTCTTTGTTAAGCACCTTGGCTTTCAATTTTATTCAATAGGATAGTGGGTGTTCATCAGCAGCCCCATGTTTTCCTAATATTAAATGGTTGTAGAGCTCTTTATCTGTGAACAATCTGAAAAACTGTTTTAGGGGAATGTTGGCTCTTCGAAATTTCTCAAAAGCTTTGCATCTCTTTCTTCTTCATGTGATGCATTTAGTTTTTCTTTCTTTATGTAATAAACATCTAATGGATCTTACCTGTAAAATCTGATACGCCGATCAGGTTACACAACTACAACATGACCTCTTATCAAAATTAATTTACAGATGGTGAACTGTACACTGAGAGATGGGCTTGAAATCACTTTGCACTGCGCCGTGATTAGTATAACCAAACGTAAAACATTTGGAAAGGTTGAATGCTATAAATATATAACTTTACAACTGTGCACGTCATGGTGGGTGTAGCTTATGGGTTAAGAAATACTGTATTGAGAAAAAAACAACAAAACTAGATGTGATTGGTGCATTATGAAAGAGTTGTAGTTTCTAACACAATAAAGAATAGTTGAGACCATTGATAACATGTGAAATTATAATTTATACCAGATAATACTTTGTGTATTTAATACTTTTTTGAAATTGTGATAAGGTAACTGAAAATGCAGCAATTGTGACTGGATAACTCTTATCCATGTTTAGTTCGAGGAGCGTTATCTCTCTTACATGCAAAGATATGCCTAACTCTGTCCTTGCCGATTTGACACTATACTGTTGTTATATATGTTAGTTTGTAATACGCATGCTGAGGTATAATATACATTATTTTTTTCTCATTAGAGCATTAGCTCTGAGGTACCATGATGCATATATAGAGAACAACAGTCTCTCAGTGTAGCATAGAAATGCACTAAGCCATCATATCCAACTGAATCTCAGTTAATATAGACTTTCGATTCATTCTAAATATGTCTGTTTATTTGTTTGGTTTGAATTTCCTCATATACGGTCAAATTTCTGAGTGATGAAGATATTAGTCACATAATGACCATTCGCTCCATTTAAATCTATACTGTTCTGGGCATCTCATCGCAATAATCCGAAATAGCATGGGATCATAAGTTAATGCACTCCACGTGATTGCATTCTAGAGAACTTGAACTTTGTGATAACAAACAGCTTCGTCATCTCAGAGAACAAATTTAAATCAATATTTATGTCTCTACTACATACAGAATCCTGAATTTTGAGTTCTCACTTTCTAAATAATTTAGTGTTGCATAATTTAATTACATGCAAGATAATACACGTTTACATGAACGAATTTATATATCATGGATAATATACTAGAAGAAATAAAAACTCCACACCTTGCGTGTTATCTCCCTTCCAACATACATGAAATATCACTAAATATAGCTCATATTGTATGTGCTTGTTGTTGCAATGAAATCGCAGATTTGTGAAATCTTAAATTAGCCATCAGTAGTGACAAAAATGAAAGTGCAAGTGATTTCATAATTTCTCACACCAAAGATTAAAAGTTTTTAAATTTGATGCGGCTGTATGTTTGTTTGGTTTCGGTATTTTTGTACTTAAATGAAGACCATTTTTTTTAACTTCACGTTTGTGACAAATATAAATTATATGCAGCTATACTATCAAAATTGTTCAATCTTTTATTTCAGAAGGGAATGCACACTGCTGCACCTGAAGATGTATTTTCCCCGAAATTTCACCCTAAATCTAACACAACAACTTAATAGCTGTGATCAACTACATATGGTGACGAAGTTGCGTATTGCGTGAATTTTTGTCACAACACAAATGACAGTAACGTTATATTAGTGGTACAAAGAGCGTAGTTATGCTGACCTTTGTCCAAGGAGTGAAGGCTAGTGACTTCATTTAACTGCAGCTATTATACAACGTTGAAAGGTTATACCTTATACTAAGATAGAATCATGTGCAACGATCTCCGAGGTTAATTTCTCAGTTATGAAAACAATATATCAATATTAGATTTTCTCTCTTTTGAAGTTAGAGAGGTACATACTAACCAGTGCATTTACCTTTCACCTGGTTATTGCATAATGTGATATGACGTAATTGTTTCCATATTACCCATATGAAGTTATGTAGGTGTTTATTTAAAAAAAAACACAGCTGATAGTTAAAATAATTGATTAAGTTCAATAGAAAAGCACGAATATGAAAACATCGGTTGTATCAGTCATGATATATACATACATATTGTTTAAAAAAAACATAGCTTGGTACCTTATAAAAATGTTTATGATAACCGACGCTAAATACACTTGTTACGTCTTGTGTCCTGAGCTATATCACTTATTTATACGTGGGCTTCTCGCGAGCTCCAAGAAATAAACTGTTAACCATCGAGGAGTCCCCCCATGTGTCCGAAAAATATTTAAAAATTCACGCACAAAATGTATATCAATACATTTTTGATTCTAGGTTGATTTTATTTAAAACATAGTAATAGTCACGGTGCCTTGGTTTGTTCCGCTCTTTTCCTATGTTTGAGATTAAGGGTTCCGTACTCCCCGCCAGATACAAATGTGTAAGGCTAGTTTGAGTCATAAGATAATCCTACTGTCCCCTTGTATGCTATATGTGGTGTAAAGAAGGCACATATATCAAATACTAGTTCCCTTGAGATGAATTATAGCTATTTTATTTTCATTAAAATAATGAAAGGGGTAGTAACTTCCATTTTTTTTCTTCCCTCATGTATCCCATAAGTTTAGAGAATATTTGAGTTTCTCAAACATTTGAGAGGCATTTCCTTCTTGTGTGTTTATCATAAACAAAAATAAAATAACTAATGAAGAAGATCTTTATACCGTTCCGCGTGTATTTGGTGTTGTGTGTGCTATTTCTTGTTGCATGTCTCTACTAATACAGGTCAAGTCTAACAAGGGTCTGGATTCTCCACCTTTATTGACCCCTTTATCAACTGAATCTGATAATTTTCTTATTGTAAAATCTGACTCTAAAAATGTCTAGAAAGACAACATAATGTACAAAGCAAAAATTAATTTTTAAAGTTGTTCCTGTTTATGTTTCGTACGTGTATGTGTATGTTTATTTAGTTTACTAGGATAACGATTTAGTGTTTTCGTTTCGTACGTGTGTATGTTATTTTAGTATAATAGGATAACGGTTAGTGTTTTCGTTTCGTATGTGTATAGGTTTATTTAGTGTAATAGGATAACGGTTAGTGTTTTTGTTTCGTACGTGTGTAGGTTTATTTAGTATCATATGTATGTTTCCCATGTCTGCATGTGAGTGTGTAACCCATAATTTTCTTAATATCCCCAGCTCCGCCATAGGTATGTTCACTTCGCGTAGCCCTGTGATGCACAGACTGGAGTCACTAGTTGGTGAGGACCGCACCCGGTAAAATCATTAGAGGAGGTGACTCTAAAAAAAACTGTTTTTTTTTTTTATTTTGAATCTTTGTGAAGTATGAACTATCTTCATTAGGGTGACACAATGAGTTACCGTACACAACTGTCTATCAAATATTTTGAATATGTGTGCAGGAAGGGGTTATATGGGAGTGCCACCATGTGTTACAGCACTGGGTGACACCAACCCAGTGACGCCACTGCATAGCTCCACGGTATACGCACCTCGTATTGGTACTTTGAAACTTTGGAACATGTTTAATGTTAATAGACCAAGATAGATTGCAAATTGTATATACACAAAGAATTTTATCATGAGAAGTGCTACTGATGTTCACATCGTTATAAAGAACTTGGACTTTGTCGTTTTCTAGACTAACTTGTTTATTTGTAAATAGTAGGGTTTTGCTTTTTCCATACCTATTACACTGGTCAACAGTGAAATCATTACTGACTTGAAAAGGCCCTAATCTGTAGTATTTTGGTGTGCCAAACACGAATATAACCGTGAAAATTTTTTATTGGCTCTCGTTTTGAAGATATTCATATACCTCATTTTCTATGTTTCACTGTCTAAATTTCTCCAGTAGGACTGCAGCAACATCCGGAATAATGATGTAACATTGCATAATACCATCATGCTCACATCATCCACAGTTGATTGCATCATTTCCTGATGCAATGCAATACTAATGCCATGCGGCTGCTGAATTAAGTTGACGTCAGCAGTGTACTATACATGTGTAAGCCTATTATACTAATGCCAGGCGGCTGCTGAAGCTGACGTAAGCAGTGTACTTTATAAAGCCCAATCAGATAGGTTCAGCATTTAAAATATTTTAGACGTTTTGCGAGACAGTTCAAGCTACTGTTACATAAAACTTATTATTTTATCCATTTACGTACAATAAAGAACAGTAATGCCTCGAAAGTGTGTTAATACCGCGGACAATTTTTGCTATGTTTGTGGGGAAGTGACATTTGCCAACCAGAAGAAAAGTATCATTTCTCAAGTGAAGAAGGCATATCATCTTTACTTCGGATGCAAGGTTGGTGACCAAGACAAGCCTTGGGCTCCGCATATATGCTGTGCTACATGTACAACACAGCTTTCACAGTGGTTGAATTGCAAAAGGTCATCAATGCCGTTTGCAGTCCCAATGGTGTGGAGAGAGCCAAGCAACCACCTAAATGACTGTTACTTCTGCTTGGTTCCTCCTCTTTCCGGCGGAATAACGAAGCGAAAGAAGTCGAGAATAGTCTACCCAAACATTCCGTCTGCATTGAGACCAGTTCCACATGGTGAGGGGCTTCCTATTCCAGAACCTCCAGCAGAATATTCTCTTGATTCATCTGACGAAGACAAAGGTGAGTCGACCTGTTCTTCTCCTGGTCCATCAGCATGCAGTGATCCAGATTTTCACTGTGGTGCATCATCAACCCCACACAGAATAACACAGGAAGAACTAAATGACCTGATTCGTGATTTGGACTTATCAAAGAACAAGGCAGAATTGCTAGGATCAAGACTCCAACAATGGAATCTTCTAGAAGAAGATGTCACAATTACTGCATATCGAAAGCGCCACCAGCAATTGGAGCCTTTCTTCAGAAAGGAAAGTAATCTGATATTCTGTTCCGATATTGAGGGCCTCATGAATGCTTTAAAAATCACGCATGACCCACAAGAATGGAGACTATTTGTGGACTCTTCGAAACTGAGTCTCAAGGCTGTGCTTTTGCACAATGGAAACATTCTTCCATCTATTCCAGTAGCGTATGCTGTCCACATGAAAGAGACATATGATAACTTAAGGCAGCTACTGAATTCCATTGAGTATAACAAGTACAGCTGGCACCTCTGTGGTGATTTGAAGGTAGTTGCCCTTTTAATGGGACTCCAGCAAGGATATACAAAATACATGTGTTTCTTATGCGAGTGGGATAGCCGAGCAAGGGAAATGCACTACATGAGGAAGGAATGGACTCACAGACAGAATGTAGCCATTGGAGAGAAGAATATCCAACACCCAGCTCTGGTTGAGGCTCAGAAAATCTTGCTACCACCCCTTCACATCAAACTAGGTTTGATGAAGAACTTCGTGAAAGCCATTGACCGCACTTTGCCAGCATTCCGATACCTGCATGAAAAATTCCCTCGACTCAGCGAAGCAAAGATTAAAGAGGGAGTTTTTGTGGGTCCTCAGATTCGAGAGCTTTTCAAATATGACCGGTTCAACAACTTGCTGGAAGGTGACGCGAAACAAGCATGGAATGCTTTTCGCCTAGTTTCTACAAACTTCCTCGGAAATGTTAGGGCAGAAAACTATAAGGAACTAGTAGAAGACATGTTGATGAAGTATAAGAAACTTGGCTGCAATATGTCTCTAAAGATTCACTTCCTTCATTCCCATTTGGATTTCTTTCCTAGCAACTGTGGTATTGTTAGTGATGAACACGGCGAACGTTTTCATCAAGATATCGCAACAATGGAACAAAGATACCAGGGAAAATGGTCCACTACAATGCTGGCTGACTACTGCTGGACACTCCTCAGAGATGCTCCCGAACAGCTGTAC
The DNA here is from genome assembly GCA_029339505.1 of Unio delphinus. Lineage (NCBI taxonomy): Eukaryota > Metazoa > Mollusca > Bivalvia > Unionida > Unionidae > Unio > Unio delphinus. The sequence goes on along the minus strand of JAQISU010001239.1, from coordinate 25,324,219 downwards.
AAGAGACAGGCGAAGAAACCTTAGATGTAGTCAATGACTTGATTTTTTATAGGTAGGCTGTTACAGTTGACCTTAAACTATTGGAATGCATTTCGTTATGTATACATTAATTTCTTGCAGATTACAAAAAAACTAGAGCCAATTTTGCAATTTGACTGTCATATTCGTGTTCAGCACATAAAAATTGATAAGAATTGACTAATTTTATTTCAGTAACATGACTTTTGTAAAAATTTGTTGTCCAGTGAATTATTTGTCGTTATGAGTAAGACGTGTCGTTTATCTGTTTTTATAATCATACTGTTTTCCATACACCATACATTAAGTCTGGTATAGGCGTCTTGTGAATTATGTTCTAGTTCAGTTTTGATTTTATCTGTCTGTTCAGGGACTTAAGTGAACGAGTAGTCGAAAGCACTTTCCGTTACGTATAACAGCCATCTCGCCTCTATGTATATTTGACTCAGATTCGACTGAGTGTGGGTATGTGAGAATGCTTGCTAGTAGCTTCGCGAGGCTCAGTGATTCTTTCTGGGATTTTCGCGGGTTCGCCTGTAGCCTATAGTGTACTGAAAACTAGTGTTAGACCCCACAACAACAACATTTTACTACAAATGACGGTGGAAGATATTGAAGTCCCTAGCTTGCGAGGTAAATCGTCAAATGGCAGAGTTCCCAAAAAAAACTGAACGTAAGCAAAACTTTGGTTTAAAGTATATATCTCCATTACAATATTCAGCCAATATGAATACCCGCCCCATGAACAAAAAACGATAAAACTCAAATGGAAAGAATACAATACAAATCGTCAATATAACGATCGTACTTGGTGGATGAAAACAAATTAAATTTAGATAAAATGTTACTGGATATTAGGGAATAATTTAAATTTCCTAATGATTTCTATAAGACAATATTTCACTTTTTAACTCTGATTGTACGTTGAGGTACCGTAGTGTAGTGATTAGCCGAGATTATGCTGTGAGACGTCCTGATCGACACTAGTAATGTGTCACTGGGCAACATATTTTCCTTAAATTGACTTGGCATGAAAAATAATAGTATGTGTCGATGTACCACGAATCATATAAATCAGTCAACACCATCAATTTCCTGCATGATTTAATGGGTGTCTGTGTCAAGGCAACTGCTGAAAAATATGTCGATGATAAGAGCGAATTCAATTTAAAAGCTATTCTATCTTGATCTTAAAAAGGCTACTTCAGCTTGAGGAAAATAATATGTTTAATTTTGTATTGAACATCTCCACGTTTTAAAATTAGAAAGACTTTATAACTAGAATAATAACAGTATTACAAATCAAGGCGAGCAATGGGCCGGTTATATTCGAAATGTTATCCGGTTAGTTTGTAAACAGCTATATAAATGAACAATTAAAATGATTACATGCTTGTCCCAATTCGCAAATGTTATGCACATAATTTATCACATTGATTTGTTTTCCACGCTCATGTGTAGCAGCAGAGAGGGTGAACAAACCAAGTTTTAGAGGCCTCTTTTTGTCAACAAAGGCCTCCCCAAAACCGAAACAAAATAATGTGAGAAAACAGAACTAAGGCTTCTGACCAACCTATACGTACATTTATTGTCACACCCTCTCTGCTGTTACGGTTTTATCCAAATATTGTATAAAAGTCCGATACGAGATCTGATGGTGGATCATGTAAATTTATTGTTATAAATATAATTCCATGTCACCACTACACCAGGTTTGATGAATATTTCTTAGTGTATGCGTATCAATTCCATTTAACACAGAAAGAATATTACAACTGTCTCTAATCACATTTGGACTATGTGTATACCGTTGGGTTACATACATCGCATCAGTATTTTTATGCCTGCCTCTGTAGAATATTCTAGCAGGATTTGAGGGTTTGTCCAGCATCACATCATCATACAATACTAAATTGGCAATACGTCGTTCAAGGTCTTTGACACTGGTGCTTCATCGCTATCGGTGATACAATTAATAATATCATCACCATCTTCATTTAACGATTTCGCGATTTCATTAAAGTCTTTTAACACATCATAGCAACTTTGATCATCTACGGACGGAGTAATCAAATAGAACTTATCCCACTTCATCATTCTCATTTTCAGATTAAATAGCAAATGTGTTTTACTACTTCCAGATAGCCCAATGATTATCATTCTGATCGAATTTGGTAGCGCAGCAATACTATAGTTCATAGGTTCTCGCAATCTTGTTGCTGAATAGCCAGTTACATTTCTATTCATATTATTATAAGTAAATTATGGCTCTATATTGTGTGAAATGCAAGACGCGTAGTAACACAAACGACGTAACTACAGTTACAACAAAACATAACAGATCAGCAGTGCCGATAAGTGTACACAATGTGGTACAAAGACTATTATATTTATTTCTGCAAAATCAGGCGATGATATAACAAAAGCGAGGAATGGATATTGCAGCAAAATTAACAAAATTACCAGGGACTCCGTGGGAAAATGCCCAGGAGAAATTTATTTTGTAGGATATAATAAATGCGACCCTGGAACCAGACCCAGGCTTGATATCAGACTTGACAGCGTAGACCAACCAAGATCAGGTGAATATCCTATAAATGAAATTGATTGAGCTTGTCATGCTCATGGCGTGTCTTATAAAAGTAACGATGTGCAGCATAGACATATTGCAGATGTGAAAGTGATTCACGCGTTAAATTCTATTACGAATAAATCTTTCAAGCAATCATTAGCTAACTGGTTAGTAAGATCTGCGATGAATGGTAAACTAGTGCTAGGTGCCGGTAATTAATCGGCTTTTTAATATTATTATGGAATCTATTTATTACTCGTCAAGAGGATAATGGAGATGTAAATCAGCAATTAGTAAACTCGCTGAAGCAGCAAAGGTAACAATCGTTACTTCAGCAGATTGGTTATAAAGACAGGCAATGTGGCAGATTTATCTACCACAGCCTAAAAGAATCGAGAATGCTCATTTTGATGTCATCGTTCCAAATGAAGTGCATCAGGCAGATATATTATTCTTACCACATGATAATGTCGATACACGTACATACAAGTACGCGTTAACCATTGTTGATGTTGCGATTAGATCCAAAGAAGCTGAGCCATTATTAACAAAGACGGCGAATGAAATATCGTCTGCATTTGAACGAATGTTCGACAATGACCTTTTGCGATTATCAAAGCAATTACAGGTTGATTATGGCAAGTAATTTCAAGGTGCAATGTGATCATTTATGACGCAACACAATATCACCATCAGACGAGGACATACTGCAACACACTTCGATCAGGCAATTTTTGAACGATTTAAGAGAACGCTTGCTGAACGGGTATTTTGATATCAATACGTGAAGGAATTTATTCAAGACAAGAATGAATGGGTTGCAAGATTAGCAAGTGTGATAAATGCATTAAATAATGAAATTACTGGAACAATCAATATGAAAAATAATAGCGCGATCACAAAACATATATATCCGCACTAAATGATCTTTCCAAACAAAAACTAATACTTGGTAATGTGACTGTGAGATATTTATACGATTCAGGTGTGCTCGAGGGTGGTAGAAACAAAGCTTCTGATCCTATCTTGAGTGTTACCACACAAAATGTCTAACATAACAAGATCCACTGGTATACCTGCAATCAACAGGTTAGATTCAATGGCTCCTCCGCTTGGATTTACACGTGAACAGTTGCAAGTGATATATGAGTATACACAATTACCACCACGATCACTTAACTACCATCTCTACGTCTATTACACTCAAGAGAGGTCAGTATCGTATTTTCACGCGTATGACCACGACTGCTATTAATTCTTTTTGTGGTAAATTATGCGTCGATTTTAGTCTTTAGACCAGGACCATATCATTATACAATTGCAATTGGCACTGTGATTTTTCTGCTGTTGTTTCAGCATCATTATAAATTCAGCCTCAATATAAAAATTCTTTATTATTATTATTTTGTCGCCTTGTTTATAATGAGCGAGTTTTTGTCATATTATATCATTGCTGAAAATTTCGTTACTGGTGTCCTTAGAATTTAAAATCACTCTCCGAAGTTGATTTATTCTTCTAAGTCGTCACACTGCGAGATAAACTAAATTAGCCTAATCGATGCGATCATCTATGATCCAAACAATTGTATCAGAGATGTTTAAACTCTGAGATGAATGTATCGCATTGCGAATCCTAGCGTCCAGGGAGATTTGTCTAATCGTTTGGTTCTACGCTTCCCAAAAATCATTTATATTTGTTTCTGGAATAATGTTACGCGCTATTACGCACTATATTTTATCCAACGGTAATCTGACTAATTGCTTGAACTCGCTTAATTTAGTTGGATATACTGAGGAGATTCGCCATCGATGTAATTAACAATTGTTTCAAACCGTGTTCCATCAGACAAGTAAGCATTTTGACGACCGACAAATACAATTTTCGCTCTTGCATCCGCGATTATAAAATCGTATTCAGCGTCATCTAGAAATAATCGTGCATAATGTCGTTTGTGATAATATGTCCCGCCTTGAGTAAATTTACCAATTATGCTTTTACCGAGATCTTTAGCGTTTTTATCATTGATTTCGCATCTACATTCGTAGATCCCTTTGGAATGTATAACAATATCGTCATCGGTAAGATCAGGACAATAATTGTAAATAATTGTATCGAGACTATCATCATCAGGTTGTGGTAACCAAACCTCAGTATGCGCTCGATATGATATAATTTCCTCACGGATAATCAATGGAATCAGTATTTTACAATCAATCATATATCGTAATAAAACAATTAGTGCCCAGTATTTTTCAGATAAATGTCTACGAAACGAAACATAACAAGTCGGATAGAGTCCTTTAGCGAATTCAAATGATATTACACGAGCGAATCCGCTTAGATCCAAGTCTGGTAGTTGTGTATAAATCGCAACTTGTGTCATCTCGTGTGTCCAAGTCGTTTCAAATACCCAGCGCAGTCTCTATACCCGAGGAAGCTTCCTGGATAACACGCAACCATATCAGCCAAAATTACACTTTTAGAATCATATCTGGTATTCCACACTCCGCTATGTCCGTATTTGACTCAGCTACCTTGAACATCTGAGAAATTCAAATCGTGTTGGCTTCAATATATTTCTCTCTTTTGCGAAATGAACTGCAACTTATGGGACTATAAAGCAGTTTGCTAGTAACACTGGACAACAAATTTTTACAAAAGTCATGTTACTGAAATAAAATTAGTCAATTCTTATCAATTTTTATGTGCTGAACACGAATATGACAGTCAAATTGCAAAATTGGCTCTAGTTGTTTTGTAATCTGCAAGAAATTAATGTTTACATAACGAAATGCATTCCAATAGTAAAAGGTCAACTGTAATAGCCTACCTATAAAAAATCAAGTCATTGACTACATCTTAGGTTTCTTCGCCTGTCTCTTGTACAGCTGTTCGGGAGCATCTCTGAGGAGTGTCCAGCAGTAGTCAGCCAGCATTGTAGTGGACCATTTTCCCTGGTATCTTTGTTCCATTGTTGCGATATCTTGATGAAAACGTTCGCCGTGTTCATCACTAACAATACCACAGTTGCTAGGAAAGAAATCCAAATGGGAATGAAGGAAGTGAATCTTTAGAGACATATTGCAGCCAAGTTTCTTATACTTCATCAACATGTCTTCTACTAGTTCCTTATAGTTTTCTGCCCTAACATTTCCGAGGAAGTTTGTAGAAACTAGGCGAAAAGCATTCCATGCTTGTTTCGCGTCACCTTCCAGCAAGTTGTTGAACCGATCATTTTTGAAAAGCTCTCGAATCAGAGGACCAACAAAAACTCCCTCTTTAATCTTTGCTTCGCTGAGTCGAGGGTATTTTTCATGCAGGTATCGGAATGCTGGCAAAGTGCGGTCAATGGCTTTCACGAAGTTCTTCATCAAACCTAGTTTGATGTGAAGGGGTGGTAGCAAGATTTTCTGAGCCTCAACCAGAGCTGGGTGTTGGATATTCTTCTCTCCAATGGCTACATTCTGCCTGTGAGTCCATTCCTTCCTCATGTAGTGCATTTCCCTTGCTCGGCTATCCCACTCGCATAAGAAACACATGTATTTTGTATATCCTTGCTGCAGTCCCATTAAAAGGGAAACTACCTTCCAATCACCACAGATGTGCCAGCTGTACTTGTTATACTCAATGGAATTCAGTAGCTGCTTTAAGTTATCGTATGTCTCTTTCATGTGGACAGCATACGCTACTGGAATAGATGGAAGAATGTTTCCATTGTGCAAAAGCACAGCCTTGAGACTCAGTTTTGAAGAGTCCACAAATAGTCTCCATTCTTGTGGGTCATGAGTGATTTTTAAAGCATTCATGAGGCCCTCAATATCGGAACAGAATATCAGATTACTTTCCTTTCTGAAGAAAGGCTCCAATTGCTGGTGGCGCTTTCGATATGCAGTAATTGTGACATCTTCTTCTAGAAGATTCCATTGTTGGAGTCTTGATCCTAGCAATTCTGCCTTGTTCCAAATCACGAATCAGGTCATTTAGTTCTTCCTGTGTTATTCAGTGTGGGGTTGATGATGCACCACAGTGAAAATCTGGATCACTGCATGCTGATGGACCAGGAGAAGAACAGGTCGACTCACCTTTGTCTTCGTCAGATGAATCAAGAGAATATTCTGCTGGAGGTTCTGGAATAGGAAGTCCCTCACCATGTGGAACTGGTCTCAATGCAGATGGAATGTTTGGGTAGACTATTCTCGACTTCTTTCGCTTCGTTATTCCGCCGGAAAGAGGAGGAACCAAGCAGAAGTAACAGTCATTTAGGTGGTTGCTTGGCTCTCTCCACACCATTGGGACTGCAAACGGCATTGATGACCTTTTGCAATTCAACCACTGTGAAAGCTGTGTTGTACATGTAGCACAGCATATATGCGGAGCCCAAGGCTTGTCTTGGTCACCAACCTTGCATCCGAAGTAAAGGTGATATGCCTTCTTCACTTGAGAATTGATACTTTTCTTCTGGTTGGCAAATGTCACTTCCCCACAAATATAGCAAAAATTGTCCGCGGTATTAACACACTTTCGAGACATTACTGTTCTTTATTGTACGTAAATGGATAAAATAATAAGTTGTATAACAGTAGCTTGAACTGTCTCGCAAAACGTCTAAAATATTTTAAATGCTGAACCTATCTGATTGGGCTTTATATAGTACATTGCTTACATCAGCTTCAGCAGCCGCCTGGCATTAGTATAATAGGCCTACACATGTATAGTACACTGCTGACGTCAACTGACTTCAGCAGCCGCATGGCATTAGTATTGCATTGCATCAGAAAATGATGCAATCAACTGTGGATGATGTGAGCATGATGGTATTATGCAATGTTACATCATTATTCCGGATGTTGCTGCAGTCCTACTGGAGAAATTTAGACAGTGAAACATAGAAAATGAGGTATATGAATATCTTCAAAACGAGAGCCAATAAAAAATTTTCACGGTTATATTCGTGTTCGGCACACCAAAATACTACAGATTAGGGCCTTTTCAAGTCAGTAATGATTTCACTGTTGACCAGTGTAATTGGTCGGTATTATCACTTGAAAATTTTCAGCGAGTTTTCTCATCGCACCGTTAAGAGATTCTGCACGATATATTTCACCGTTAGTTCTTACAAATTGATCAAATTTACATTCTTCGTCTTCAAGACTCTGAAATAATTATGCTGACACAGGAACGTTTCTTGTTAACTCGTAAATAAAATCAAACATGTTTCTGTAATCAGTGAACCTAGGCGGGTAATATCTCACAATTAGATTTCGTGGAAATATTATTACTGCGTTAGTTCACGCGTGCGCATTACGATCAATAAATTTATTGGCGATCCTCTTGATTTATATTTCGATTCGTATCAAACTTCCCCAGTTATCGTTGCTACGGTTATTGGGAATTGTAATGTTTTTCTAGCTCAACCACAACTTTCATCGTAGCACAAGTATCTTCGACTGACTCAGCCCATTTGTTTGTTTTTTGTTTTCTTTTTTGCGTTTTAAATCTGTTACACCGTTCCCAAGCATTGCATTGGTAAAATGTTCCGTTACTCGCTCGGCAACACAATTTGTTTTGATAGTTTTAACGGTTTCAGATTCTCAATACTTGGATTTTTATTTATTAGTTAGATTCCATAAATAACCGCGGTCACAGGATGCGCTCGCTTGTAATACGGTTTTTTGATTCCGGTCAATATTCCTGGTCAGGAGCGCTGACTCACAATGACAGTTTTATTATTAGCGAGGACAGGGTCGTATTTACCACGAATAGTCCAATTTCCTGTTTCTGCTAGTATAATACATTTCACTCTGACAAAATAATTTTAATGTTTGAGATGTGCGATTATACTCGCTGCTCGTTTGTCGTTCATGGTAGCATCAGCACCACCAGTGATTCAAAATGTTGACCAGGAGTAAGATGCGCCATCCTTCTTAAATTTGTTCTTAGCATCATAAATTTTATTATAATATTTTCGTTCTCCGCTAGACCCTTCATTGGTGCCTGTACGGAGATTCTAACGAGAATAAATCTAGAGATTTCCAGGTATTTAAAGTATTTAAATAAAAGATATTTTATAGAATAAATCACTGACAATAATTGATGATAGGATTCGTAACCCCTTGTAGCAAATGCTGTAGAAACCAATTCTGCGGATATCATTCAAAACATCTGCGGCGGAGGAGCTTAAGTCCGAAACCTTGTATAAGATGCAGTTTTGGAGTACGAGGTAAAAAACAGCTGTGTCTCATTGTGGCGGTAAGCGATACAGAGATCTGATAAAATGAATAAAGACCCAAACAGCGTCAATGATGAAGTTATAACAACCCCAGATGATTAAATTACTAGATTCGAGACAAATAATAATTAAAACAAATAATGATTTAAAAAAATAGAAAATATATTATATAAATGAATCAAGAATTTAAACCGCACCCCACGATCAAGAAGTATGAAGCGTCTCGTGATGTAGTAGTCAGACACTGCCTGTTAAAAAGGCGAGTGGGCATAGCCAATAATCATGGTTATTTAATGTATGGTTTTGGAAAAAAAATATTTATGTCATAGATTCGTATATGAAGTTTTTAACGGAGAACTCCTCGTGGCGTTATAATTGACCAAATTGAAGAAGATTTTTAAAAAAATCATTTTTATCCAGTTATCACACAAGGGCAGAATTGGGGGTGGGGGTGGGGGTGACAGTAAAATTATTTTTTGGGAAAAAGACCTGTAAAATCAGTTTATATATATCATTTATATAATATTGCGACAGGTGAAAACTAATGTTTTAGGAGATGAATAAAGCCGGAAAATATTTTGATATGTACCCACATGGGGTACAACATGTTGTGGATAAAATATGGAATTTAGAAACTAGTTCTGAGAATAGAAGAAAGTTCTAAGTAACGAAAACGAAAGTAGAACCGCAAAGAAATGTTTATTCTGAATATTTTTTTACTAATAAAATCATGCACGATAATTTCATCAGCGCGGATTTATTATTAAAAATATAAAAAATCGTCCAATTTTGTAGGTTTCATAGGGTAATTACTACCAAAAGAATGAAAATCGTCCGATTTCGTAAATTTTATAGGGTAAATATCCTGCAAAACCAACCACAACGACCGATTTCGTAACTTTGATAGTATATTTACTAGTGAAAATCACCAAACTCATCAACCGATGATTTCACAAAAAAATACAATTATACTACTGAAATATTTTATCATAATATATTCTTTTGCACCTTGATTTCATCAAGGATATAAAATTCTAATATCGCGTTGATAAAATCATCGTGCACGATCAGATTGGCATTCAAGATATCACAGAGAGACTTATTTGTAAAGTCTCCCAATCGAGGTCAATCAAAATAACCAGATTGGCTAGTGAGTTTAAAATGTATTCTCGTTAATAAATTATTATGACATTGCAAATAGAAATTAATCACTGGTTCATGTACTATTTGAAATCCAGGTGGATCTTGCGGTGTAAATGATAATAAAATGTATCCCTGCTAGGCCTGATTTGATTTTACGAGATCTGTTTAAATTTCAGATGATATATGTCTCCCACCCCCGTCTTGGTCATTATTATGCTTGAGGATTCCCCCCCCCCCCTCCCCGGTAATACTTGTCTCGATGCACCGAGTATTTTAGGAAAGTTTTCATTGATAACATCGCTTAGTGATTTCTTTAGTTCGTCGGTTTTCAGTGTTGGTATTACAAATGTCGGTAATTGTTGCTCGGTTATTTTAAAATAATCGAGAAATACATAATACAATAGGTCTCTATTTCCATCTTCCTTATAACGCTTTTATGGATTACGAAGTGACGAATTTCTCGATTAATATACTTAATATCGTCCACAATTTGATCTAAATGGTGAAATGTTTCAAAATCTGTTGTTTTGGGTCATCAGAATAATACGGTGTAATACTAGCAATTAAATTCTATAATTTATCAAACATGTGTCTGGGCTCAGGAGTAATTGTGTCTGAAAGAAATTTAAAATACTCCTCTCGGAGAACCAGTCTATTCGGTGTGTCGTACTCAAGTGATTTATTCTTTTTAAAAATCTTAACAAATTACCATCATCAATTAAAAAAAATCATGAGAAAGTCATGAGAAAGTCTTTTTCTGTACTCTGGTTGTGGTATAAATTTTTAACATCTGTTGTGACATCGTTTAGGTTTGGTTCTCGCGGTCTTTGATAAACAGGTGGTGGAATTTCAGGCCGTCCTAGCACTGTTCTTAGCGATGACTGATAAATATCTACAACATAGCCGGGTGAGTTTATCTAGATGGCGGTGATAATGTCGGTTCTTTGACTATTGTAGCTATATTTGATTTTTTTCTTATAATGGAATTTATTCTACGTTGAAGTCAAAATTTGGCAGCGGTGTTAGTAAACCGTCCCTAGCAACTTTAGACCTTTTTTGCGGTACCATGAATACGGAGCCCCTGGTAACCTTAGACTCCTTCCCTTTTTTCCATCCTTTCCCCGTTGCGGGGATGATCTAGGCAATCAACGCTGGTATAGCCGCGAGAAGTGGAAATATGCCACCATATTTAATTATGTCTTTGATCGCGCCTGCGGAGAGAGTAACCCAAACACCTTTTTCATCTTTGTTTGCATCACTGAAATGCTTAATCTGACGCTCTGTCAGCGTTAGTTTATTCGAACCACTATTGATCTGATCGTGTTGTAGGGATATTGTAGTTCCACATGTTTTAGCTCAATCCGACTGCCACTTTTAATATGACCAGGACTCAGAGCAGCACTAACGTTACTATACGACATTTATAATAATACGACGGATCTAATTGTATTGCATATTTTCTACTGGTGCATCAATGACTCTCATTCGTCCACCAACACCCTCGAGCAGCATTGCTTTGTTGTTGAATCTGACAGCTATTGCTTAATTAGGGATAAGTGGAGCTGGATCTACCGGAAGAGTTATACGAGCTCGGAAGTGTATGTCAACGACACTCTGCCTGGCTAAATCGAGATGTTTCAACGATAAGTAATGAATTGGACATAGGTTTCTAAAATCTAATTGCGATATTTGCACACCAGTATGTACATTCAGATCACGTCCCATAAATGTCAGCAGACGATGATATGCGCTTGCTGTTTGGTTTTGTTCGTAATTAAGTAAAATATCCTCAGAAGGTTCTTGTCGGCCGTTCATTCTTAATGAGACTTTATAAACACCCAGTCGATCAAATATCATATGACTCCGAATTTGATAACCTAATCGCGTAATATCCTGTAGAGCAACAAATAAATGTCGAGGCGCAGAACCACCCCGTTGTAATGACATATACCGTTAAAAGAACTCTGTATACTATCTGTCGTAACTGTTAGCCATGATAGTAATGATTTACCACCTGGATCCATACAGGATAGTAATTTTTCCTCTGTTTTTTATATTTACTTTACCATCAACAACACCAACACTTTGCCAGTTTGCATCATTGTCATCGCCTTTTCTTACGAGGACTACTGAGTGTTTAGCTCCAGAGATAACGTTTCTAAAATTCTGCAAAATCCAAATATATGAGACATTGGAATCGCACATGAAAATAAGCTACGCGGTCCTTGCAACATTGCTGTACGTGTTTAAAACCCTAGGTTGTAATTAGAATTAACACTTTTTATAATATCAAAAAGATCAGCTGGTCTAGGCACATGTTCAAAATCAACTGGTTGATCAGCAGCTGCAGTAGCTAATGGTATCCGTAATTTGACATACTGAACTTCATCAGCAATATCAATAATATCCGTTGCAAACATGATAGATGGACCAGCCGATCTTGTATAATCATCAGAATATCTCGCAAAACCCTCTATTATTGTGACAATATCAACATCTTTCAGGACAGATTCAATCTATCTTCCATCAATCGTATATGTAGCCCTACTAAACAGCACCATTATCCCATTGTTAACAAAACCAACATGCGCATTCTCTTCGTATGATACTGCTACACGATCAGCATCTTCAGCTGTTGTTACCAGTTCTCCTTCTACTTCAATAATTGCTTTTGCGGGTAGAAAGTATTTAATTGTATCCTGAACTTGAAGTTCAATTTTCCCTCGTTGATTTGGTTATATTGCGTTATAAGAATAAAACTGATAATCGCGTACTGATTCATCCTTGAATGCATCTATATCAAATGCTGAGTCGGGTGAAGATTTGGACATTTTATTATATATTTATCGATCTAAATCGTGGTCTAAAAACGCTTATCGCTATTAAATGTGCAGCAATATTTCTTTGTATTTCGTCAGATTCTTGATTTATCAGCACTGCAAGTTTGTGATGTGCAGCTTGGTGTATTATTTTACTGACATTCGTGGATATAATGTCCATGGATGGCAATTTTACTGGCGGCGGTTTCAATCGTATTAATCGTGTTAATATTTCGTTGACTGCAGAAAACGCCCTACTTGCAATATTACCAACAACACCAGGAGCTTTTTCAGCGATATCATTAATAGCTTTCATCAATAATTGTTTTGCGATTAGTGCTATTTTGGGAGCCATTCTCGCAAATAACCCTTGAAAAACATTAGCAAGACCATCTCCATAAATCGTTCTGTAAACGGGTAATTGCGAGTCTATTGCTCTGAATATGGTTGGTTTATTATGTTGATAGTGCATTTCTGATAACATCTCTGATAACATCACTGAGAGCATCTCTGATAGCATCTCTGATAACATCTGATAGCATCTCTGATAACATCACTGATAGCATCACTGATAGCATCTCTGATAACGTCGGCTGATAACATCTGATAGCATCTCTGAAAACATCTGAAAGCATCTCTGATAACATCACTGAGAGCATCTCTGATAACATCACTGAGAACATCTCTGAATTATAGCTGATTTATTGCGGAACATCTCTGATAACATCTGTTATAGTAGCTGAATTGTTGCTGATTTATTGTGGAATCGAAATTGAAGTATCTGACTGTCTGTCTGTCAAACTGTCTGTTCGTCTACGTCTGTCGTGACGTGTAAATATCCGGAAATCTAGAAGTCCGAGTGTCGGAGCTGTATAGAGTTATAAACATCCGGGGCGACATCTAGGGTATTGAGGAACGTTGGTTCTAGTAGATGTTGTATGCTGTCTGTATGTATAACTGTGGTGGATCCGTGAAGGGCAAACGGCCGATAAAAGTATTGGTCAACCCTAGGTCTTCGGGGAAACTGGGCGGCGATTCAACTGTTGGTGAATCGTACGGTTATACAGGGTCGAGACACATGTGTGTGTTGCAATTGTGTACAATTGAATACATTGTTGTATTTACATGGTTATTTCAGAACACAATAGTATTTCAAGGCATTGCATGATTCTCAATAAAAGCTAGCAATTTGATTGAATACCTGTATATGTTCGTGCTAGTTGTCGCAATCCATACGTGCGATAGTATAGTTTGATGTTTGTGTTTATTATCGTGAGATTCCTTTGCATCTGTGTTTTATTTTGTATTAATATTTCATTTATTCATGTATTGTGAATGGTTGTGATTGTAATTGTGGGTTGAACGCATGAGGTATTGTGTTGATACATCATTATTTTTTCATTAATAATTTATTTCATAAATTTACATTATCTTTCACACTTGTGTTTGTGTTGTTCATTTAATCCACCATCCACTCGGTAACAATTCTGTTAGAGAAATGTATCAGGATCGTTAAATTTCAACAATCTACTTTGATTATACCCTTTAGTTTAATATCCGACGCTTGGAAAATAGGAATGGAAAAAATGAGAGAGAGAGAGAGAGAGAGAGAGAGAGAGAGAGAGAGAGAGAGAGAGAGAGAGAGATGTACAAATTTGCTTTATTATGACCTTTTCTATAATTAATTTCTCTCCTGCATTTAAATTGCTAGAATGTATTACCCATGGAACAGCGGTCGGTGATGTGAAAAAGTCTTCGGACATTCGTGTGATAGTATTGAATAGAGAGTACCTGTAAGAATTGTGAGGATTTATAATAAAAATAAAAATTATAATTTTAACCACCGAATTAATACAAGTTAACTGAATTTGTTTAACCTTGCTCAGATATAACTGTAACTCTAGGCCAAATGATTGTGAAATTTGCCTATAGATGTCGTGTTACTAATGTATGAATGTAATCATACGTTGCACTTGACGCACTTGACTTGCTCAGAATGCTGTAAAGATGGCAATAATTTCACTGTATTAGGGCCTTATTATATTCGTCGTTTACGAGGAGCGAAAAATCGAAATGTTTGATGTTCCAATAACAGCCGACAATTTCGGTTGAAAAACCGACACAATGGTTAGAAAAGGTGCGACTGCTAAAGGTATTTGTTTATAATTACCGTAATTAAAACTTTCAGAAAATATACACACGAGTCTTCATTTTAACTTGAGAAAGGGAAAATAGTACGAACACGTAACATAAATGCACATCTATGGTCATAATTTTGAGGAGGAGTAAAGATGCCTTGTACACAGGAAGCGAATCGAAAAGTGGAATGTAACAGCCAGTTTTGTCCACAAATCCCCTGAATTTCTGTTTTATGCCAGTTAATGGATTATTGAAATACACGTTTAAGATAACTAAGTGAATTATTACTGGTTATCACAGGTCAGTTCGCTACATATATGATGAATGGAATAGAAAAAAAAATTATTCAGTTTTAACATAATTGTTTTCGTCAATCTTTGTCTCTAATTACATGCAGTCTTTACATCTTTCTCAATCAATTATTGGTATAGGAAAATAAAATAAGCATATGTAGAAATGCTGGGTACGAAACATCTCTGCAGCAAAATGATGCATGCACCTTGAACCTCACCAGCCGAGTTTCAGCCAACATATTATCGTTTGATTATGTTCTTACGTGCATCGTAAAAACGGATTTGAGTAATTTATAAATCAAGACCTCCGAGTCGTTGTATCATTTCTATAACATAACGACAATTATATTATGAAATACCTTATTCTCTAACACGGAAAAAGCAATATATTTGTACCGTCCGTCAAATTCAGGGGATTTTTTTCCGAGGGGTGTATTGTATTTAAAATTTGAAAGGGTTGGTTTGTTTGGCTCTATTCAGAACAGATACGAGGTAAATAATGTGTCTTAATGTAATGTACTCTGTTCTTATAATTAACGTTGAGAGCATTACAACGGAAGAGTACATATATGAAATATAAAAATAACAACTATAGCATTAACTATAATAATAAAATTAGAAATAATAATAATAATAATAATAATGTTAATATTATTATTATTATTATTATAAATTGTAGTATTATTATTAATTTTATTAGTATTATTCTTATTATATTATTATTATTAAATTTATTAATTTTATTATTATTATTATTATTATTATTATTATTATTATTATTATTATTATTTATAGTTATTATTATTATTATTATTATTATTATTATTATTATTATTTCATTAACAGGGAAAGCAATGAATATAGACAGGAACAGTCAGTCTCATTCCCATAACAACATTATTTAACAACTATTAATTTATAATCCGTCCTGGACAACACACAAACGTAATCACTTAATTTAGATAAAGATCAAAATAATAATAATAATATTTACGGAACGCAGGATCATGTGTTTGTCTGAAAACGTTATTGCTGATGGCACAATGCCTACCTCACTCAGCTAATACAGCCATGGGTATTGCGTCAAATTCCGAAAACAAATTGTTGCAGTCGAGATGAACATTAACAATATCGCACTATATTCCATAAAATAGAATAATTCCGAGGTAAGAAGACATCTCAGACAAAGGCAACGTACCTGATAATACAATCCTCTATCGAACTCCTGTGCTCCATAAAATGTTAGTACATGTATTGGTGTGCCTAGTAAAATCCCAAATAAGTGAACAAGAGCCTTTCGACATGAATGATTCATAATTCGACATACTAAAATCAGACTGGGATTAATTTGCCCCAACAAATGTA
This sequence comes from Unio delphinus, assembly GCA_029339505.1. Lineage (NCBI taxonomy): Eukaryota > Metazoa > Mollusca > Bivalvia > Unionida > Unionidae > Unio > Unio delphinus. Next base: position 25,307,640 of record JAQISU010001239.1, on the reverse strand, counting down.
TTGTTTTAAATGCATGACCGTAGCATTGAGATCGTAGAAGCAAAACATTTGGGATAGGTCTGTCTTGATCCAGCTGCTTTTTTTTGAGACAATTTGTTTTCGAAATTAGACGCACGACCCATGACTGTATGAGCTTATTTTTTGTGCACATTAAGGGTATTCGTTTCTCATAATAAATGACATAGTTGGATAAAATCTAATGGTTAATCCACTTGTAACTGGTATGATTTATTTTAATCGAAACGTTGAACGTTTTGAAAATGATATCCCTATTTTATTAAATGTTTGTTTAGTTTCTAGAGGCATGGCAAAAGGAGAATTAGAGAACAAGGTTGAATGATTTCTTTACCTGATACATGTATTGGTCGTCCTTGATGAAGTCACTTTTGTCGCTCCTATTGATCCAGAAGAGGTATTTTGATCTCAGTGATCCTCTTTTTCCTACCCATTCTCTTTAGTCTAATCAGGATGACAGGAACTTATCAATCATTATCGAACATGAACAAAGTCCTGAGATATCTTTTTGCTTCAAAGTGTTATTGGCGAAAGTGAAGCTGCGTAAGTACATATGTGTTATATTTTTGAAAAATGGGGTTAGGTGAAAATATATAGGCCATCTGAAACATCTCCAGTAAGAACTGTGATAACGGTTATTTTTATGTCTGGAATTTTTGAGCGATGTATGCATGATATAGGCATCCAACAGTTTAAATATTCTGCTTTTAACTCTGAAAGTCACGGGGATCAAAAACTTAGAATATTATTCTGGCTGTCCTGCCCATACCGCAAAATTCTCTTCATGCTAAGCTATTTGATCATTATATAGTAGACGAGAATCTATATATACGTTAAAGGAATATTTGGCTGTGATATCCTTAGTAATCATTCATTACATTTAATTATACTTTCCAACACAGTGAATATGCAATGGATTGAATATTATTTTACTATAGTGACTTTGTTATAACCAATCTTCATAATTCAAAAAAATTAAACAATCTTGACAACTAGAACTATGATATAATATTATGTCACTTTTGCATGCTGACATTTATATACCAAAAATAAAATCGATCATGACGTCGAGATTATAGATTTTAAACCTGTGAAACAACATCTTAGAGGATGAATCCTCGCAGAAATTCAATATTTTTGGGGGAATTTAACTGACGGAACAACAAAACAAATTACGGCATCTGCCCTTGTGTGCAAAATAACTTTGTCCATATTACTTCCTTTTGATACTAGGAATGATGAGTATGCGACTGTCAGCAGAGCAGAGTAAGTATCTTGTTGAAATATACATGGGATACGCCAGATAGGTACGTTGCACTGGCGTCCGTCTGTCAAACGTAGCACAAAGAAAATATTTTGTGTTTGATTCTGGATCGAATGGATATATAGCGCTAGGGTACAAAGCAGACGTGAGGTGTGCTTTGATTGTAGCACTGTGATGATGATCCAAGCAGCTGTATTTGAAATCGTTTGAAGTTTCAGGAGTAGATATCGAAGCAGCCTCAAAAATACTAATGAAAACGCAAAATGTTTTAGTGACATCAACTGAAGTATATTTGCGAATGGAGCTGATGTGTCTCAGCCTTGCCTATGTTCATGATAATGTGAGATTACTGTCCAGAGTAGCATATAGGTTTCGTACTGACTGTGTGAATTTAATGTCGGTGTTTGTTGCTGATATTAATTGTTTGGGGTAAAGAATATGAGTGAGAAATCTTTTTTATTTTGATCAGAATAGGCTCAGTTTTATCATCATTTATCTGCAGCTTGTTACATGTCATCTATGATTTAACATCAGAAATGGAACTCTCTACTCCTTGGATGGTAGCATCCACTTCAGTTTGGTGGCTAGATTTGTATATTAAGTTGTCATCAGCATTAAATTGGTGAGACACTCGATGATCGTATATGACAGTTGAGAACGGCTGGGTTTATAGAATGAAAGGAACAGATCCAAGAACAGGAACACCACACCATAGATCAACTGGGCTGGAGTGTTTTCCATTTGCAGATGCAACGTCTGTCTTGTTGCCGAAGTAGCCGAAGTAGAACTTGAACGAGAAAAGACGGTATTTTGAATGCCAAAGACATACCGGAAACGGTGAAGTAATATATCATGGTATATTGTAATGCTGCAGACAAATCAAGGAGGGCAAGAACTGTACTCATTTTGCTATCCAAAGCAGCGAGAATGTGGTTAACTACGTTCAGAAGAGTAATATCAGTACATTGCTAATATGACTGTTTGAATTCGGATGAGATACACTTGGGTTAGAACTACTGTTTTTAAGAATTTTAAATGAACAGGAGACTAAATCCTGCGCAGTAGCTCTTTAAATAGTTACTGTCGAGTGCTCGTTCCTTCAGCAGAAGCTTTACAATGGCAGTTTTGAAAAATGATTGAATTACCCATATGAAAGAGAGTTATTAATAACATCAGGTAGTTAAGCCAATGTTGGATCTAAGCACTCACGAAACTGATGATAATTGAATTGGATATGGTTATGATTCTAATGACTTTGGTGCATTGTTCAAAGTCCGTACTAAATCCATATAAATAGGTAACGGTTGTCTCTGCAATTTTGCATAGAAACTCTATGCTGACGACTAGTCAATTGAAATTGTGTTGTCTAGCTTATCTCTAATGATTTGTACCTTGTCACGGAAGACATTTGCAAACAGGTTAGGAAGGTCCATTGGAGATGAAGTAGTGTACATGTGTTTCTTGACAGTAGTTTGTTATTAATCTCGAAAAGCACTTTTACAGACCATTGCTATATTACCTCGGACCGAAAGGGCTGGACCTCAATTAAATAATAAGTATGTAAAGAGAGAGAGAGAGAGAGAGAGAGAGAGAGAGAGAGAGAGAGAGAGAGAGAATTTCCTTGTATTGTTACTAAAGCGACAAAATCACTTAGATCAACTGTAAATATATAAACATTTGTTTTACCTTTTGTTCGTTCATCAGTTCACTTAATTTATACTCCATATTAATTGTAATGAGCCGGTAGGTTAATGGCTTAGCGTCCATGTGCATGGCGTATCTAACCATGTGTTTGTATCGCTCTACTTTATTATTAAAACCATTTTCATGTTTTAAACATAGGTGTGTTTATATTGATTCAAATACTGAAAACAATAGAAACTCTAAAAAGAAAACAATTAACTTTTCAATATGAAAAGGTGATTGCAAATAGCTACAAAATGCATAGACCTAAATTTCGTAAAGCTATCCCTGGGGGATGTGCGGCGTTAATTCCCTAGGTCAATATACATGGGCCGGTTGTAAATCTTACCCCCTTTCAAAAGGGCAAATATATATTTGTGCGTGATATAAATAAGACAAATGCAAGTACGTACGCTGTATTAATGATATAACACTCGTTGTAAACGTGTTTCCCTATAAACAAAAAATGTATACATTTCGTGGTACATCATTAATTCAGCGTACATACTACACACAAACACACACACACACACACATACACACACAAACACACACACACACACACATATATATATATATATATATATATATATATATATATATATATATATATAATGATTGTGGTGCATATCTACAATATGTATGAAAACATGGCTAATTGTTAGAACATGTCACTATGAACATCCCAGTTCCAATGTTACTTTCTGGAGCAATAATGTTTACTTCAGAGTTAATAGGCAGTGAGTGTACGTGTGTCAAAATTAAGGTGAACGCTAGAAACGTTTGCCCTAAAAGCTACTTGAAAACGTTAAACAAAAAAAAAAACGGGATCGGTTCTCATTTTTATGACATGTTCAGATTTCTATTCTCAGTAAGCTAATGGTGAAGTATGCCCTTAATTATTTGTAAACATTCAAGCTATCTCTTCTAACATCGCAGTACCAATTAGGTATTCTTTTATTTTTTTTTAAGTACCATAAATGAAGGGTGGATGGGCGTAGATGTACCATGAGATGCAAATATAAAACATCCCCGACTAGAAAAGACGAATGAAAACAAGCTGCCAACTTATATATCTAAATGTCCATATTTAATGCTCCTAGTCCAGCATGAGTGTATGATTGTATGAGCTATAAGTACATATTCTTTCAAGATTTTGTATTTGTGAAACGTAACGATATGATTGTTAGAATGGGTTCTGTATTTATTTCTTTTAATACTAATTTTCTGTAAAGGAGATCAAATTGAAAACAGCTCTATAAAAACTATATTTTTTTTACCCATTTCAATCTCGCAAATATTAGACAAATTTAGAACTTTCGAAATACTTTTTTTTCCCACACATTACTCCTCTGAATAATTTTCAGATTGAGCGGAAAAGGTAATAATTAAAGGAGGGAAATGATATAGTTTTTCAATACATAAACAAAGTTTTATTTTTTAATGAATACTTTTCATTCATTATTTAAATCCTAAGCAGTTCAATATGTGTTTAGTTCAATAGGTGTTTAGTTCAATAGGTGTTTAGTTAAATAGGTGTTTAGTTAAATAATTGTTTGTTCTGTATCAGTATTAAAATATCGAGAGTACAATAAAATATGCGTGTTTTTTTATGTCGAAAAAACTGGAATATTGCACGGGAAATTACATGAAATGAAGCAAATAGTAAAGAAAAAAGTGGACCCATAAGTACTTGATTCCTAAAATCGATCTGGTATGCATGCACCCAAAATAGAGTTAAAGACAACATTAGAAACAATTGTTGATAAGGTATGCAGAATATTCTGAATTTCATACAGTATTCTGCACTTTGAATGAATGAATGAATGAATGAATGAATGAATATGAACGAACGAACAAATGAAATGAAATGAATTTCATTTTCATTTTAGTTGCGGTGTTTTTTGTTCACATTTATGATAAATATATATTGAAATCAACAAGTTGTTACAGTTGCATCTAAGGCGAATAAATATTTTTAGTTTTTCGAAGGAAGGGTTAGAGTTTTTGAAAAAGGAACTAATTGCTTCATAGTACACGACTGTATACTCTTTCAGAAGCAAAGGCTTCTGTAACAGAGCGAGAATGATAACTATTCTACTCCAACATTTGGTGACAAAGAACTTTTGTGCATACAATTTCTTTGGGTTTGATTGGTAAGTTTCTAAATTAAAAAGCCAAGATCGTTGTAGAGTTAAGGAAGCTTCCGCATAAAATGAAATTATAAAAATCCCAAACCACAAACAGGAAACATAAATATAATATTCTTTGTTCTAGTATATTAGGTTAACTATACTATGACAAGAACACGTGCTAATCGGATTGGAAACAAGAACTGTTCTAATGAAATCATATGTCTTGATATGGAACTAACCTGGTCTTCATCCAACTTTACACTTCTTGGCGTCGAGTTTTCTCTAGACCTACAGCCAAATGGTGAATACAATTATAGGAATGAACTTCTGAAGGCGAAAACAAAAAAAGCAAGATGGAGTGAAATATCTCCTTCCTAAGTATCTAAAGAAATTGCCGAAAATCCGCTTGATATACCCATATTCGGACATCCTTGTTCAAATACATTAGCTAAAATTGAAACAGAAGTAAATCGTAAATTACGTTTGTGTGGTGTTGAGTAATGGAGAGAATTAATTGTTATATATAGACGGAATTATATATGATACATCATTATTCATTTGTGAAATATATTAAAATAAAATGGCTTACACGATTACTGGAAAACAAGGAGAGAGGGTGACAAAAACCAGTCCATAAAAATATATTCAGAAATAACTAATGTATTTTGAATTTAAGTACGAGAAATTTCAAATAATCTTGTAAGCTAATTAAAATTGATCTAAATAGATGCAATTTGGCAGTATTGAATTTGATAAAAGATCCGCACAATCAAAATGAGTATTTATCCCCGAGTTTTTTAATTTTGTTCCCACCTATAAGGTTCCGACAAATCCTGTATAGATCACTGAATTGAAATTTGTAACGATTGACTCAATGATAGTGGTAATTTAATACATTCTGAAATGACAGAACAAACACCTGGATGCGAGAATGTGTTAAAACACATTTCATTAATATCCTAAATTCAAACTGCTTATTAAGATACAATCAAAAACCATTTGGTTCACAACATGTTTTTAAGCGGCAGGATAAAATAATGAACTTGCAAAATCAAACATCACTGACATTTGTTTACAAAGATGTATAAAAATAACAAGTACAGAGGCAATACACTGGTAAGCAAGAAACGTGGAAGCAGTTAGTAAATAGAAATATAACTAGTGAAGAGTGGTCAAAGAATTATAGCCGGGCGAAACTTTGTGATAAGTATACAAAGTTGATCTCTTTTAACTTTAAATTAATTCATAGAATAATTGAAACTAATAACGTTTTGAAAAACATGAACATATTAGATGACGACAAATGCACTTTCTAGAAGATCGAAACGAAAGTACTGAACATAAATTCTACTACAGGAATATTATTTTCACTTTTTGGCACTCTGTTACTAAATATTTGCACATTGTTGTCAAAATATTGCCCATTTGTCCAGTACAAGAAATATTTTAGGAAGTGAGCACTTGGATATTTGTGTAAGTTCTTGTTTATTTTGATAAATAATCAAAGCGCATAAGAACATTGAAACAAATTCTTCAGAAAAAGTTCCTAACCATGAACTTGTATTGTGTGCAATGCGGAAAAGTAGAACTAATAATATGGTATTGTGAAGTCCATTACTAATGCACTGTTATCAGCCTACGTAAAATGTGTCAAATGAGATTACAAGCAATATACATGTGTGTACGCGTGTAACAGTTGGCCAGTTCAAATATCTTGGTTCCATAATCACAGAAGAGGGATCAAGATCAGAAATCTTGTCACGAGCAGCACAGAGAACGGCAGCAAAATCTTGTCAAGAACAACACAGACAATGGCAGCAATGTCAAAGCTACGATCCATCTGAAGAGACAAGGATATCTGTCTGAAAACTAAATCAGACTATTAAGAGCCCTATTAAGAGCTACAGAACCATCCTAGGCATCTCTTACATGAACCACATCACACATGAAGAAGTGCCTAACACCATCCTTTACAAAGCAGGCCATTATGAAGACCTCCTCATTACTTTCAAAACGAGAAAGCTGAAATGGTATTACCATGTCACTAGAACAAACAGTCTATCAAAAACAGTACTGGAAAGTAGTGTCCAAGGTAGTAGAAGGAGAGGTAGACAGAGCAAATGTGGAGTGACAAAATCACAGAATGGACCAGAAAAAGTTATGCGGAGACACAGTCATTGGCACTTGATCGAGACAAGTAGAGGAAACTGGTCAGATGTTCAGCAGCACAGTGCCTCAACGACCACACTAGGTCAAGAGACTGATGATGATGATGATGAGGAGGAGGAGGAGGAGGAGGGGGAAGAGGAGGAAAGAATAGAGACAAAATATACCATATTAGCCTTTCTTTATTCCAGGATGAAACAATATTTTAAAATAAGGATATAATGGTTTAAAAATCGAATTCGTTTTCCACATTGACGATGGCATTTACGAAATTTTACGATGCAGGGGGACTTACCAAAAGGGTAATAACTCTAACTAAACTCGAAGATGTTCACTGATTAGTTGATTTATCGATGAGTATATCTTCACTCTCATCTAAAATATTAAAGGGGTAATAACTATAACACAAATGATCACAACATATTATCAATACATTAAACAAATTATATCGTGAGTCATTAAAATATTATCTGACTGGCTGAGTTTATACTATTATGCGAGGCATTACTATGAAGTTGGAAAAGCCTGTTACTCATACAACTTGCGGCAAAGATTGATTGGTCGATACATGCAATTTTAGATGATGGCCAAGTTCATAACAATCAAGAAACCATCAAGATTAGTTTTTCTCACAATAAAAACACTCTGATTCTTAACCAATCAATATATTCGACGTTAAAAATAATAAATCCATTAGTCTGGTACATCTTATACTTTTGCATCTCATGATGTTTATTTTCATAAACGTCAGTGCGTCTATATCACAAACATATGCAGTAAACATTACCAAACAAATGTTTGAAAATTATCCAAAAAACTTATTCAAAATATAATGCATGATGTAAAGGGGAGAAAGTGCGGCGTTTAAAGGTCGAACATATATACTTAAGGGGATTCAATCGACTATTTACTTGTACTCCTGAAATCGATAACTGAAGAGTTAATTCCCTCTATTGATCACAATCTAATAATCTTCTCTCTCTCTCTCTCTCTCTCTCTCTCTCTCTCTCTCTCTCTCTCTCTCTCATATGTTTATTCCTATTTACTATTGGCGATTTATATATTCTCTCGATTTCGATCATTGAGCCGATCACCATCTCTCAATCTCCTCTCTCTCTCTCTCTTTCTTTCTTTCTTTATTTCTCTCTCGCTTTCGTTGATTCCTATCTACAACTGGCAAAATCATCCACTTTACAGACGTGTGCATTTCGTATTAGGACTAATTGTGTGTGGTAATATGAGGGAACTGCTTATTTTTGAATTCATAATAATAATATCTCAATACAAAATAATGTTTCCTATATTAGGTATATTTTTCTTGTCCATCTTAAAAATCTTACATGATTGCTTGTGAGTTACTAATAGATGTTCTAGACATTTTTTTCGCGTGTAAAATAATCTCTGTTTAATCAACACAAAACCAAAATCGATATGTATATGCCAGAGTTGTAGAAAAATGTTGTTCTACAAAAAGATTGTGTTCTGACGTATTTAACTAATTGCGATAGAATTATAATGTGTGGTTCTGTTGCTAAGAATGTTTCAGCAACTGCCATAACACAAAGAGCAGACAAACTCAGTGGAAATACAAATGAACACAGTGTCCAAAAATGGACCTCATTTGTTTGGCTAAGTACGATAAGACACATAGCTAAATAACCTCAACATCAAATCTGATTCATACTTTGCACTGGGATATATTTTAATGACTAATAACACTAACCTCTTAATGCTGAGCGGTTAGAGAGGCAGGTGCTGTTAGTATCATACGTCTTTGGTCTCACTCGGCGGAGATCAAATACGTGACCTACTGCAACCAAGTGTGGACGTTATGAGCACTAGGCCGACAGAGCTGTCACATGCAGATAGATATATAAAAAGTTTAAACTTTCATAGCAAATTAGTTGACATATTAGAATCAAACTCTAATTTTCGTCCTCAGTCAGTATTAAATTCTCTCTGATAAGTAATACAATTCGATAAATTAACTATATAATTCCCTTTTCTTAATTTGGGATAATTTTCGACTGAATCTTGTACTGAATAATATGCTAAAAAGAACAGGGCTGTTATAGGTAAGGTATTCATTACAAATAGTTCATATAAACGTTTATACAAATACCATTCTTTACTTGAATTGAAAAAATATCGATTGCTTTGAAGACGTCTGTCAGCTAAATTAAAATTTTAACAGCTTAAGAATGTGTTGTATTGAGAATGTTCAAATAATTTGGACATCTCACTGAATTATTTATTGCTTTGATAAGAGTCTTCACATGAATGGTAAAGTATCCATCATTTTGATGACATCTTGTAGGCTATCAATAAAATTGAAAAAAGTAATATATATATATCGTTAATTCGTACTACCTTCGACACGTTCCTTTGATATAAAGTGTATTTTAGTAGATTCTTTCACTTAGTTTGTTTGCATACTTAATATCTGCATTAGCTCTGCTTCAACTAATGGAATACAAATACCAGACAACATTTGCAGTTGTCTTCAGAGTACGGAAATTTAAAATATACAGAAACAGATGCATAAAATATAAGTTACAAATTTTCTAAGTATTTATCCTAACTTTGATCTAATATCAAATTACATCTCCGTTATATATAGATATATATATATATATATATATATATATATATATATATATATATATATATATATATATATATAGAGAGAGAGAGAGAGAGAGAGAGAGAGAGAGAGAGAGAGAGAGAGAGAGAGAGAGAGAGAGAGAGAGTAAGAGAGATGGTATGGGGTACTTGAAAGTACTATGCACAGTCAGTTTGATCTGAAGAAATGATTTAAAGTCCCGTTTCTTTGTTTTTAATACTTGCGAGAGACATACATGGATTGTAATAACATTTTAGATATAAAATGTAATATATCATCACAGTTTATATCGGTTTTATAAAAAGTAATATCATCACCGTTTATATCGGTTTTATAATTAGTAATATATCATCACAGTTTATATCGGTTTTATAACGATAATGTTCCCTTGATGGTAAAAAACCATACCGATATAAATGAATTAAAAGTTGTTAATAAGTAATGAATTATTTAATAAAATATCAATCATTTAAGAAAGTGTCTTGAAAACAATGAATCCGCAGGACCCAGCAATTCAGAGATTAAGAATTGTATGGGTGTAGCTGCTATAATCTTCTCAGGGAAAGCTGTCGTTAAGGAGATTTTGAAATACATTCCAACGCATCTATGACATGTAAGGTCTGCAGAGTTGTACATGATTGCATGTATCTGCTGTCCATTCATACCAGTAATCAATACTTGCATTTCAAACTTTTATCATATTAACCTTATATTTGTTTTGAAAATCCAGAATAAAAAGATGTTTATTTAGAATCATAATCCTTTTATTGGGACAACGACATTTGACCCGTCGGTAGAAATGTTTTCTGTTATATGCAATCTGATTCAAGTCTAACATTTGGTAATATAAATTTCTTCTCTAACAGATGCATGTCATAAAGCTGTTACTGGTGAATAGCCTCTTCACTGCAAGACAGTTAAGTTTCGGAAAAGGGTTGTGGTCACGTTTCATGGCTTTTTTCACTGTATCGAACTTCAATCACACACACACACACACACACACAAACACACACACACACACAGACAGATAGACATACATACATACATACATACATACATACATACATACATACATACATACATACATACATACATACGCAGATGCATTGCCATCAATTCAATCATGACAATCATACAGACCTTTTCACCCACATCAAACGATGATGGCAAGTAATTGGATAATTCTTACATCAACCACAAGATTACATTGACAACTCACCCAAGAAGGACATTATGTTTGTACATGAAGACTGGAATGCAAATGTAAGAGATAACTCACATACAAAATAGCACAACACATGTGGACGGCAATTTCGGCAATGCAGAAGCAAATGAAAGAGACCGAAGGCTCGTGCTGTTAGCGGCCAATAATGATCTTAATCTAGCCAACACGTTTGGTTACCACAATCTAGAGGATGAACCCAACACAGTTCAGATGGACACCACGACAACCAGACTTCCTACATCTTGGCAAAAAGACGATTTAGCACAGAATTGAATATCTAAAACAACACGTTTCCCTAGAGCAAACATTGGAATCGATCACAATAAATAAATTACAACGTTTCGCTTAACCTGACATTGATTTTTTTAAAAAAAAACTAACCATCCGGGAATCAGATTTGACCTTGCACAATTGAAAGATCAAAAAGTAGCAGAAGCCTTCCAAGCAATGATAGGTGACCTGGAGTCCGTAACAACCGCATTTAACACATATACGACTGGCACAGCCATCATGATCATTGGCAACAAATTCATCTTGCGTCACAACAATTGTCCTTGAACTATGTTAGAGAGAAAGAGAGCTCAAAAGTGGAAAGGAAATCATGAATGCCCTACAGAATACAGATCGATATAGAACATGATCAGGAAAAATACGAGAAACCCAAAAGAAGTCCTGGATAGAAAGACAATGCTGTGAAATAGAGAACATTTTGAGCAGACAAGACATCAAGAGGAATTTCAGAGAGCCGATCTCACAACTATGAAACAAAGGAAAACTAACATCTTACAAGATAAATAAGGAAATCGCTCACAGATTATCAAGAGATCCTCAATATATGGCCAGAATACTCCTTGAAATTGTACGATCATAATACACCACTATTTTCAACACGACTACATCGCCGTGCCCTGGTAAGCAAGAGAAGGTTGTCCATATGACTTCGTTTTCGTAGTGGGAACAATAAATATACGAGCGTAAGTATCTTGCTTGTTTATTCACATGAACGAGGCCAGAGAGGTATGTTGGACTGCAGTCTGTCAGTTAATCATAGCACACAGAACACAGATGAGTCTCAGTTCAAGATATGCAGCCTTGTATATGTTCATGACATGCTTTTGCAGTGTGAGAGTACTGTCTAGAGTAGCATGAAGATTTCGTACCGACAGTGAGACTTTAATGTTGGTAAAGGATGTGAATGAGAAAGTCTTTGTCTATATATGAAAATAAAAGAAAGGCATTACATACATATCGATCATAAAACATATTTTCTTGCTGAAGTGGCTGAAGCTAAAGGGGCTCACCGTTCTACAAACTGCTGCTTTTTTTCATTTCTATTTATTGTGTTTCTGCCATCTCAAAGTACGATGGAATGTAAATATAAGAAAATGTGTCGGTCAAGAGTTGTTCACTGTGAGACCATACTATTGACCGCTTTCATAAAATTTAGTTTTCATATTTCATTTCTAACTTGTTAATGTTCGTTTCACCTTTGATCATTATTATTTTCGTTATATTTAGAAAACATGGTACCATTACGAACTAATGAAACATATCACAACTTGACATTAGATCAGTTTTAATTGCAAAATCCAGTTTTCTTATACTTCTTCCCTGTTGCAACCGCTTTATCTATGTTGTCTATATTTGCATCCATCAATCATTCGTGTTGTGTGTTCGTCTGTCTCTGCCATTTCATATCGTTATCTTTTTTTTCTGACTACCTTCATATACATTTGTATTGTTTCCTTCTATATCTTTCTGTTTATGTTTATTTCTTTTTACTATAATTATGTCAGCTCAAATCGTGACGTAATGATAATATAATATAATGTGACGGTCAGTTGTTCCACTTCATAATATTCTCAATCCAATCAGCTATTATCATGGATATCACCACATGTTTTCCTCTGCACAGTAAGTAGTTGTTTGCTTGTATTCCTCTGCACAGTAAGTAGTTGTTTGCTTGTATTCCTCTGCATAAAAAGTAGTTGCTGCTTGTATTCCTCTGCACAGTAAGTAGTTGTTTGCTTGTATTCCTTTGCATAGGAAGTATTTGTTTGCTTGTATTCCTATGTTTGCAGGTAGTGTTTTAAACAAAGACGAAAATCGTAGTACTCTTACCAGTCCTAGCGATAAACTTTGAAAGAATTACCATCCATGGAGATAACACTTTCTGAACACTTTCCGGCCGTTTATAAAATGTGTTTAATAAAAAGACTTGAAAAACAGAGGTATCTTTTCTATTAGATAAATAAAAATTTGAAGATTGCTATCTTTGAATCAACACTGACCACTGCGGATCAAGAGAAGTAGATACATAATTTAAAACTTGAACACAAGTATTTGAGAATCGAAATCACAACATCTCTATACGGCATTATTTTGGTTTGAACGTAATCATATGCGACAGCTTGGCGTGTTAAATGGCTCATATTTTGTTGCCCAGTACAACCGCTAGCAAACAACTCGCTCAGCAAGTGCTGCATATTCCGGTGATGGTTTTTGGATATTACTATCTTAATTCGATTGGAGCTAAATAGCCGTTCATCAGCGTCAGTTCACAAGCTGTTCCATAAGATAAGTTCCATGTAGTGTACCATTTGAGTAGTAATAGCAATATATTCCATATCATATTTCCAGGTCAACAATTATACATATCCAGCACAGTCGTGAATTAGAAATCTACTCAGTCAATAAACGCTTCATTAGAACTGAAACCGGTATTGTTTTAAATGGTACAAATGCCAACCGTAGATTTCTTTTCCAGTTAGAACTGCTAACATTTAAAAGTTAACCCTTTAAAGATATATTAATTACTTATCGTTATTGTCTCATGACATTCATCAATTAAATGTGATAGTACAGTAATAATACCAAAATGTCATTATGTTTATATTTTCTCATGCGTAAAACTATGTACTTAGGATCGGCAAGTCATTCCATTGCCTTCGTTATTTCTTCGTATTGATACGCGGCATTTATACAACAATAACAAGTGGTTCGAAACGCTAATTGTACAATCCTTCCAGCAATTACAATTATAACCTTTTCTTCATTTTTTTCCTTTTTTTAAGCGCAGCATTTAGTTAGATTTTGATTTGATAATTATTCATATTTTTTATAAACGAGTACAAAACCTGACGACTTTAATTTAATGTGAGTGGCAACAATAGTAGCTGACTCTTACTGTATGTGCTGAATCTGCTAACTATAATGCAAGAATGCAGGTTATTTTAATTTATTGGAAAACAAACGGGTTAGAAAACAAAATGTGTCGTTGTTTGTACCAGGAGAAGAGAATCCAAGCCAGAACCCATTGGTGAGGCAAGTTACGTAACAACGTTACTGCGATTTCTTTAACTTGGTGCAAAACCCAGGATATATTGCTTTACCGTCAATAAACATTATTGTTTGTAATGGTTGAGTTGATTTGGGATGTTACAGATTTATGATAGATTGCCATTAGGTATGTTATGTCTATTACTTATCCCTACCTTCTCTCGTCTGTTTTGTTTGTAAAAACGAATGTTGGATTGTATAGATGGATATTTAATTGAAACGGTTCCATGTTAATCAAAAAGATATGGGAAAGTCAGCACGACTGTATAAACATTTGCAAAATGTGGTTTATTCATATTTGATGATAGTAAACAAAAGTGTCAGCCATTCCCTAGTGGCCAAAAACTGTATGATAATAACAAAACGTTTCAGCAATTTTATAATGACCAAAGCCCCATAATAATTTCCTATGAGTACCCAGATTGTAGACAACATTTATTTCTATCATATTTCCAGAGCATCCCAAATGTTACATTCTTATTTGTTCTCAAACTGTCGAACAATTCTAAATTGTCCTATGTTCACATAGTGTATCTAATGTTAACTTATCGCAAGTGAAAGCTGCTGTTACATCATGTTCGTATTGTAGGATTAAACTCGATTGACGATTATATGTTGTTGTTGTTGTTGTTGTTGTAGGGTTTAACGCCATTTTTCAGCACATCATAGGCTATACATGGCGACCAGTATTCATGGTGGAGGAAGAAACCGGAGAGAACCCCCGGAAAGAACCACCGACCCACGAAAAGGTACTAGCAAGCTTTCTCACATACCCACATTGGCCGAATCTGGGACTCGAACCCACGCCGACAGACGTGAGACGACAGTGATCCGAAGATTATATTTCATTATAAGTCACCACATTGCACGTGGTGTAATGACCTATGATAAAACAGAACATAAAGCGTTTAGTGTACTAGTCCTTTTCAATCCCAGGTTAAGCCGAGTGCGCACCTGTAAAAATTATTAGATATTTGCAATAATTTATGTCGACCATGCATCACACCTAGATAATCATCAAAAGCCTTCTTATTCCGTAAGACCGTATGTGTTAACAATACACCGCTATCTTTATAGATAGATAGATTTTCCACAGTCGCTACACTCTAGTATGTTAAATGCTCTTAATACGCGACACTTCACATACCGGAGACAGCAAGTGAAAACAATTCCTATCCAAATCGCATGGTTCCTGAAGTTTAAGATTCCATGCATCGTCTAAAGTTGTTTTTTAAAATCTGTTTAAATTAGAAAATTATCACCGAACTTTTTCTTACACATCTTTAAACACTTGATCTGGAAACAAAGACGTTGCAGAAACGCATTATATTGTGTAGTTATAAAAGATAAATGCGTTCACAAAGTGAATTTACGACTTCCACTATTTGATAGGATTATTGATGGTGATGACAAACTTTTAAAAGTACTTATTAATTATCTATTATTTGGAGCTATTTGATGAATAAAGTCGTGCTATTTTCTCATGTGTAAAACGTGTAAAAAAATCTGAAAAACAAAACTAAAATATTTGCATGAGCTAACAATAGACACTGACATGACTTCGCTGAATCAAAGTTTCTAGCTTTGAGCAATTCAATCCACATATACATGAAACGTTTAAGAAATTTGAGAAAAATGGATGTGGCTATCACCATTAGCCAGATAAGCTAACATACAAGGCGACGAAACACTCATTTCGTCCTCCATCGAGATTATTTAATGTGTAGACGTTTTCAGCAGAGATACTGCCCCACGTCATCCATTAAACAATAAATGCTGCATTGCTGTTTATATCAATTAATTCATCAATAGCTGTCACGTTGAAAGATTTTATATTGGAATGAGCATGACGATTTAATCCACTTTTAATAATTGGCGGGAAAAGGTGGTGCCTTTATGTTTTGAATGAACATGATAAAGTTCAATTATAAGCGTCAATATCTGTGTATTTTATTGTGAAAATTGTCACTGCTCCTCATCTTTTAACGTTTCGTTTATTCAAGCTTCTGGTTACGGTTCTTGGGAAAATTTAGGGGTATGTTTAATAAATGCAGTGTACATATGTATTGATCCCACTACGACTTTGCTTAGTGCTTTTATCGTGTCCATGACAACTCATACGACCATATAAACCCAAGAGTTGTCCATTGGTTATCAGTTGCGTGAAAATCAGTGCCAGTTGTCCTTTTCAATTTTGGCTGTGATTGTCTAATTTGATCAACTCGCTACATTGCTTAAGTAAGTGAGATGTCCTTCAATAGTTTTCTTTGTAAATAAGTCATAATTAATTATATTTATTTCTGCTGAATCAAATTGTTCTGGAATATTTTGTAACACATTGTAATCAACTTTGATGCATACTCAAATTGTTTTCTATCATTTTGTTACTCTTAATAATCAATTATAAAAAAAGACTTCGTCATATATCGTAGTTATTATTCTATAAAGTTACTTTCTGCAAAACCAGTTTGACTTAACAAATTCAATTCTCTCTTTCAGATGAAGATGTCTCTGATGATCTGCACACTTGCAATACTCTTCATACTCAGTGGTACGTATCATATCATTGTCATTTGTAAACGTTATATAATTCGATAAGACAATTTCAACAATAAAATATAAGCCTTGTTGTATGAATGCACATATAATCTGATGCTTAGTTTCCATGTTCCTAAATATGCTAACTAGCCATGCAATCACAGATGACTCAATTATATAGATTTTGATATTGTATTATACCGAGGTAGAGAAACAGTGTTGCTAGATTGCAACTATACGTTTTGAAATAATATATAACACGCGTACAAACCGGAAGTAATGCGTTTTTTTTGGAAGCAGGTTAAATATGCTTGAGAGAACATTATCTCAGGAAGTAACAATGTAGAGATGTTTGATGTACAGCGCTCTAACCAACTATAATTTCATATATGAATAGGCATTAGACCTGTAAAAAGTCAAATTTTAGAATACGTTTAGGAACATATTCGTCGCACATGTCGCTTTCAAATAAGTCAACTGTTTAATAAAAACGACAGCATTTTGTTAATGGTCTTTGAAGCACAAATTCGATAATTCCTTGCACTGTAGAGTAAGTATTATTTTAAACTCTGAACATCTCCGTATAACATTTTAATAAGATAATAAATCAGATCATTGTGTAGAGAAATTTCGAACATAATCGAGGTTAATTTATCAAAGGTATAGCCTTTCTTAACTTTATTTGATGGATTTGAAATTTGAAATAATCAAGAACTATCGTGCAAAGAAATAAACCTTGCTTATTTCTTAATTATGGTGTCAATATATAATGCTCGTATTATAGACATAATGAACCCGCATCAACCAAGCAGACGATAAAATGTTTCTACTAAATTTAAAAAGCTTTTTTAAATATTAATTAATCTACTCATCACGGTAACATTTTGCTTGTCTCTACTTTTTTCTTTTTAATTAGAAATCATGATTGTAAACTTAAATGTTTTGTGCACTGATAGTTAGAATAGATATTTTTGTTTGCTATCCAGATCAACTTGATCGTCGTAATTTTCAGGGAATTAAACAATACCATTGACTAACTAGAGAATCTTTTTTAATCAATTTAGCTTTTTTGTAGTCAACTATGCACCAATCATTCTGAGCCACAGGCAGATAAATCATAGACAAAGATACGTACGTTATTGTTGCTAATAATATATCTCGTATTTCCACTACAATCTTGCTTATTCTTTAAAATCCCATTTTAATGAGGGAGAAGAAAAAAAAACTCATCACAAGCTTAATATGTTTTTCTTGACATAAAAGCACCTTTGTCGTTGATAAAACCCTTCTGTAACAATCTTAGTTTAGAAATAAAAAAAAACTATTCAGTTTATGATTACATATAGGAAAAAACAATTATATTCGTGCGCAAGAACAAGAATAAAAGTTTGAATTGCCTGATTGGGTATATTGTCGTACGATCAAGTAAAAAAAGAGACATTGTAACCTTTACCTTGAATATTTGCTTCAAATGTTGAAAAATATCCATGCCATCTAAAACAGTCATTCCGGAAAACAGTTATGCTAAAGCTGTGAAGTAATGTCCATTTACATTTAATCATAATTTTAGCCAGCTAATTGGAAAGATATATGCATAAACAATTTAATATAGTGCGCTGCCATCTTGACTGTAAATGATGTTGTTAATAAGCGGCCGAGTAACCTCACATTGCAATGTCAGATGTAAATACATTAAATTATACGGCACATCAATCGTATTACTAAAATATCAACATGTTGAAAGCTTGATCATATTAAAATAATAATTTTATGATAAAAGACGAGAGTTGCGTGTATCAGACTGCATATACACAGCAAAACTGGGCTTTTTATTTTAATCTTTGAAAAGTAAATCCTGTATGAGGCGGTCAAGTACAAGTCGAATGCAGATTATTTGAAGTGGAAATTCTACTTGTGAATAGTAGATTTAGTGCCCGCCTAGCGTACAAATCTTACATATTCGTGAATAAAATATTGTTTTTCAAGTTTAACCACTGAAAAAGATATATATTTACTACGACAAGACGATTAGATTTATTAGTGCTAACATTGTCAATAGCAGCTGAAGGACCAATAAAAACGAATTTATTTCACCGTGATTACAGTTCTACAATACATTATTATTCCATACATATATCGTAATGTGGCCAAACTACATAATTTTCATTATGACTTTCACAATGCAGCCGTTGGTACAATAGTTTTTTTTTTTTGCTTAAGCCCATATTATCATCATGGTTTTGTGAGAAACCTAAATCATAAGCAAATGTCAAATCGAGGACTGTTTCACAACTTTTGTGTCTGTCTTAATTATGTTATCAATAAGAGTGGACATTAATTGTATCCTGTTCACATTATATCATTGCAATCATACGTTTTTACGCTTTATGATACAACTTTCCGTTAGGGAATATTGCTGTTTCATACAGTTTTCGAAATTTATATATTTACATATGGGTCTAATACGGTCACGATATATTTTAACTGGATATTAGTCAGCTGTTTCAAAGTGTATGCAAATAGTTTCAACACAACGTATTCAAACTTGTAAATGTATTCCTTGTTCGTCTGTTATGAACCATTAAAACTTTGAAATCCTTCCAAAATGAAGGATACGTTATCCCAACTTCGAATGAATTTTACCAGTTCATCATTTTAACCACTTTGTTGACTGTTGAAAAATAACACCTATGTATGTATTCCTTGCATGTATTCCCTACTGGAAAATTGCATTTGTTATTGATCGATAATGGTCACATACATTTTGTTCGTGCTTTTCGCAATCTCGTACTTTCGTCTCAATTTTTATATTATCAAATATGTTACACCTTTCTGTCCATTAACCAAAAAATCTTTCAGAGAAAACATACCAGGTAATTCATATTTCAGTATTTATTCCATGTGCACTAATATTGCAATATTCCCAAAAACAGTGGTAATTATTTTAATCCATTTTACTCAGTTGGGAACAATTGTGGTGCAAAGGACTTTGATTCATTTGAGGGAAATATAAAATGCCGATGGAACGTTTATCGCTGTTTTGATTTTCTTGGACAGTGAGTTCAAAACATTTTTGGGTCACACTCCCCTTGTTAGTCTAAGCGCCCCTCCACCTTACCCTGTAATAACCGTTATTTACCATTAGAGCCCCCATTGTTAGTCACATCGCCCACTTTCGGAACCACTGGTCCAGAATATTTAATTTTGTCACTAATTTTGACTCTCTCCATCCATTGCATTTACACTGTGGGACATCTTGAATACGACAATATACGGAACCTACCTCTGGCACGATAATAATATTCAAATCGAATTTAAAAAGATGATGATTGGTGTTGTCATTTATATTTATGTTGAATATATACAACATTCCATTCTTCATGCATTATACCCATTGTGTTATCTACATGTTTTAAATGGTAGTTTGTGTTTTGATAATTTTTGCGTGCATAGAATAATGTAAGCTTTTGCACATATTGCAGTGCACAACGTTACGTCAATTTATATGGCAATTCAATGAAATAAAGTTCTATCTTTTCATCATCAGCTTACATATCCAACACAGTTTCCAATAATGACAGAAATGCTTAAGGCATTTGTTGTTTTGAAATTAATGCACTTTCATCTTCTATTCACAGTTAGGCAGATGCATATATGATGTTCCTATAAGCGATGGACATCTATGGATGTTGGAACCTAGTATACTCAGACCCGTCATGTCCATCTATACTTTTCGTTGTTTTCAGTGTTTCACATTACTTTTACAAACCAAATTGTCAAATTTTTGGACTGACATATACACTGTTCCTCCATGCTATTCATAGGAAACACTTAAAAAAAACTTTATACTCTTAGAGAAATGTAGAAAATGAACATTAAAATTCTTAAGTTACTATTCGATTTTGTTCCGTCAATACAACCAACCACCACCTTAACTATTTTCAAGTTATAATTCTTAATAAAGGTGACCGTTATTTAATTTTGGGGGAGGAAGGATGTTTTAATTATGCACCTATATCGCTTATCATGAGAATGTTTATTGTACCTGATTCGTGTTCTGACTTTGATACAGTAATAGGTGTTTTTAGGTAACAAATGCACGATTTATGGTTACGTAATACCAATTGCCTTAGGTACAACGTAAATGTCGTTAACATGTAAATACAACCATAGGTCATATCCAGTAAATAAATTAATCAATAAATAATGAACTAACCCTTGTAAAAACGGCCTCTGCACAATGCAAACGCTTTGCAAAATTAATGGAAGAAGAAACGTATGACATAGTGCTCTACGTTTGGTACTGAGCTGTACACTCCAATAGTTACACCCCATGATGTGCACACTAACCAAGTTACACCAGTATACATGCAACAGTACTTGATATACTGAGTTAAATGTTACTTCACCTTGCCACCTGCGAAGAAGAAAAAAACCGTCAAAAATATAGTTTATGTTACATACTATACGTTTCGCAGCACCTGGTACAAATATGAATGCAGATTACCTGTCCTTAATCTCGCCACAAGTATGTTAAGTCATGTCGATATATCTTCCACCCACCTTTCTACTCGGTTAAATGTAAACTAAAGAAAGGCGATTCTTAATTTAAAATGTTAAAATCGCAGCTTACCAATACATTTCTTTTACGTTCAACGAAACATGGTTCTTCTTCCTACTTTGTAGTCGAACATCACTCAGCTATGATACTTTGCTTGTCCATTTAGTGGTCATGTGTTAGAGGGTATTACATTTTACACCCTTATATGTTTCCCACGAAGGGGGTTAAATGTGAAGAATGACACCTCGCAACTAGTTTACATGTATTCTATCATATATTTGTTACTATTTACTTGTCTAAGGTGGTAATGTTTAATGTTATATATTAATTTCATTTTTCAAAGATTGGCAAACGAGAAATATGTAGGAAGTGTTTCAAATTTTAGCTAAATGTATTGGATTTACGATAGTATAGCTGTCGACACAATTCTGCTTTCAAAATTGTTGAATTAAAACTACGTATTAATACATTGACAAGTATATTACTATATTAAGAAATCAGTCGTGATGATATGTTGAATTCCTTAATAAATCGTGTTGTGCCTTTAATTTTCATTCAGAAGTGATTACAGCTGGTGGGTGGAATACATCATATACTCCAGCAGCTACACCAGCAGCTAAACCAACAGCTACACCAACAGCTACACCAGCAACTACAGGTATTCCATCAAGAAAAAATGGTGCTATGTCCGTAACAAAAGGAAGTGGACATATGATCCTGTTCCCTATAATGGCTCTGGCGCTCATCATATTGAAGTAGAAACTCATTTTCCAAAGCCCTACTCCTCTCCTGGATCGTTTCACTATGTTTTTTTTTCAAAAGAGAATAATTCTAATTACTATGTAGAATATATATTCTACTACGCTAGCAACATAATCTGTAACCTACCATTTAGTTTGTCTTCCTGAAGATATAGACATGATGAATCAAACAGAATATATTTATAGTTAAGCACATATTAACAAAGAATTGTAATTATTCTGAATGAAGAAACCATCTTTTATTTTATAACAAAACTTAGCGGGAAGATAAAGGGAATAGATTCCAAGTCATTTGCTCTGGTTTAATAATGATACTACTTTATAATTTCTTTTGTACGTTAATAGACACCAGTTTAACCAATACGAACATAATTGATTACGTGCTATCATTTCTTGTGGAAAGAAAAATAGTATTACGAAAGATATGAAACTACAATTGTTGAATTTGCAGCTATCATGTTTTGCATTACCTTCTATTTAACTTCTCTCTCAAACATAACAATGTAACTCCGCTTGAAATCAGGAATAGTAATAAAAAATGTTTTCTTACGTGGATTTGTTTCCGAATGATAGTGCGATATGACGAGTGTGTAATTACACCTTTGGTCACATGTACAGTATAATTGAATACATTCTTAGCATTTACTTCCTCTTGTTTTATTTCTCTCTACAATACAATACCGACAGTGTCAATATATCATGGCCTTTGTTACTTCGTAAACATGTATAATTTTAATTGGCACTTGAATAATATATACTATTTAAATGGTCATACCATACTCCATTTCTATAATATATTACTATCTAAATAGTGTATATTTGACGCAATCAGACAAGGAAACACATTTGAAGAAATAGAAAAATTAGTCTTTTGTTACACATCTGTTTTGCTAATAAAACAGCATAAAATAAATCAAAGTACTTTCAACCATCCGCTCAGTTCCTCGATATCGGTGTCAAAAGATTACAAAATATGACTATTGATTTAAGTGCCTTGGCCTATTTATGTCAAAATTTTAGTCACTATCTTTGTTCATTATCTTTGTAGTTTATACTTCATTAAAATATATTTCGCATATAACATTCGAAGTACAAAGCCGTTGGTATTAAGAAATTTAAACATATATTCCACGATACTTTCAAAACGAACTTAAGCAGGTAAGATATCATTCCAGAGATCAAACTAAACTTTATAATCTTTCATTAGCCCAACTTAATAGTGGGTATCTAAACTGAATACATACCATACCGTGATATTTCATTGAACATAATTACAGAGATATTGTTGAAAATATATACATCTTCGGAAGCAAATAGTCATAACTGTATCAAATGAGTGACAATCATACATAAGCAATACCTTAACATGCAAGCACACACACACACACACACACACACACACACACACACATACAAGGGATGGTTTGTTTGGCTCTATTCAGAACAGATACGAGGTAAATAATGTGTCTTAATGTAATGTACTCTGTACTTATCATTAACGTTGAGAGCATTACACCGGAAGAGTACATATATGAAATATAAAAATAACAACTATAGCATTAACTATAATAATACAATTAGAAATAATAATAATAATAATGATAATAATAATAATAATAATAATAATGTTAATATTATTATTATTATTATTATAAATTGTATTATTATTATTAATTTTATTAGTATTATTCTTATTATATTATTATTATTAATTTTATTATTATTATTATTATTATTATTATTATTATTATTATTTATAGTTATTATTATTATTATTATTATTATTATTATTATTATTATTATTTCGTTAACAGGGAAAGCAATGAATATAGACAGGAACAGTCAGTCTCATTCCCATAACAATATTATTTAACAACTATTAATTTATAATCCGTCCTGGACAACACACAAACGTAATCACTTAATTTAGATAAAGATCAAAATAATAATAATAATATTTACGGAACGCAGGATCATGTGTTTTTCTGAAAACGTTATTGCTGATGGCACAATGCCTACCTCACTCAGCTTATACAGCCATGGGTATTGCGTCAAATTCCGAAAACAAATTGTTGCAGTCGAGATGAACATTAACAATATCGCACTATATTCCATAAAATAGAATAATTCCGAGGTAAGAAGACATCTCAGACAAAGGCAACGTACCTGATAATACAATCCTCTATCGAACTCCTGTGCTCCATAAAATGTTAGTACATGTATTGGTGTGCTTAGCAAAATCCCAAATAAGTGAACAAGAGCCTTTAGACATGAATGATTCATAATTCTACATACTAAAATCAGACTGGGATTAATTTGCCCCAACAAATGTATTGTTTTAAATGCATGACCGTAGCATTGAGATCGTAGAAGCAAAACATTTGGGATAGGTCTGTCTTGATTCAGTTGCTTTTTTTTGAGACAATTTGTTTTCGAAATTAGACGCACGACCAATGACTGTATGAGCTTATTTTTTGTGCACATTAAGGGTATTCGTTTCTCATAATAAATGACATAGTTGGATAAAATCTAATGGTTAATCCACTTGTAACTGGTATGATTTATTTTAATCGAAACGTTGAACGTTTTGAAAATGATATCCCTATTTTATTAAATGTTTGTTTAGTTACTAGAGGTATGGCAAAAGGAGAATTAGAGAACAAGGTTGAATGATTTCTTTACCTGATACATGTATTGGTCGTCCTTGATGAAGTCACTTTTGTCGCTCCTATTGATCCAGAAGAGGTATTTTGATCTCAGTGATCCTCTTTTTCCTACCCAATCTCTTTAGTCTAACCAGGATGACAGGAGCTTATCAATCATTATCGAACATGAACAAAGTCCTGAGATATCTTTTTGCTTCAAAGTGTTATTGGCGAAAGTGAAGCTGCGTAAGTACATATGTGTTATATTTTTGAAAAATGGGGTTAGGTGAAAGAACTGTGATAACGGTTATTTTTATGTCTGGAATTTTTGAGCGATGTATGCATGATATAGGCATCCAACAGTTTAAATATTCTGCTTTTAACTCTGAAAGTCACGGAGATTAAAAACTTAGAATATTATTCTGGCTGTCCTGCCCATACCGCAAAATTCTCTTCATGCTAAGCTATTTGATCATTATATAGTACGCGAGAATCTATATATACGTTAAAGGAATATTTGGCTGTGATATCCTTATTAATCATTCATTACATTTAATTATACTTTCCAACACAGTGAATATGCAATGGATTGAATATTATTTTACTATAGTGACTTTGTTATAACCAATCTTCATAATTCAAAAAATTAAACAATCTTGACAACTAGAACTATGATATAATATTATGTCACTTTTGCATGCTGACATTTATATACCAAAAATAAAATCGATCATGGATTTTAAACCTGTGAAACAACATCTTAGAGGATGAATCCTCGCAGTAATGCAATATTTTTGGGGGAATTTAACTGACGGAACAACAAAACAAATTACGGCATCTGCCCTTGTGTGCAAAATAACTTTGTCCATATTACTTCCTTTTGATACTAGGAATGATGAGTATGCGACTGTCAGCAGAGCAGAGTAAGTATCTTGTTGAAATATACATGGGATACGCCAGATAGGTACGTTGCACTGGCGTCCGTCTGTCAAACGTAGCACAAAGAAAATATTTTGTGTTTGATTCTGGATCGAATGGATATATAGCGCTAGGGTACAAAGCAGACGGGAGGTGTGCTTTGATTGTAGCACTGTGATGATGATCCAAGCAGCTGTATTTGAAATCGTTTGAAGTTTCAGGAGTAGATATCGAAGCAGCCTCAAAAATACTAATGAAAACGCAAAATGTTTTAGTGACATCAACTGAAGTATATTTGCGAATGGAGCTGATGTGTCTCAGCCTTGCCTATGTTCATGATAATGTGAGATTACTGTCCAGAGTAGCATATAGGTTTCGTACTGACTGTGTGAATTTAATGTCGGTGTTGCTGATATTAATTGTTTGGGGTAAAGAATATGAGTGAGAAATCTTTTTTATTTTGATCAGAATAGGCTCAGTTTTATCATCATTTATCTGCAGCTTGTTACATGTCATCCATGATTTAACATCAGAAATGGAACTCTCTACTCCTTGGATGGTAGCATCCACTTCAGTTTGGTGGCTAGATTTGTATATTAGGTTGTCATCAGCATTAAATTGGTGAGACACTGCATGATCGTATATGACAGTTGAGAACGGCTGGGTTTATAGAATGAAAGGAACAGATCCAAGAACAGGAACACCACACCATAGATCAACTGGGCTGGAGTGTTTTCCATTTGCAGATGCAACGTCTGTCTTGTTGCCGAAGTAGCCGAAGTAGAACTTGAACGAGAAAAAGACGGTATTTTGAATGCCAAACACATACCGGAAACGGTGAAGTAATATATCATGGTATATTGTAATTATGCAGACAAATCAAGGAGGGCAAGAACTGTACTCATTTTGCTATCCAAAGCAGCGAGAATGTGGTTAACTACGTTCAGAAGAGTAATATCAGTACATTGCTAAAATGACTGTTTGAATTCGGATGAGATACACTTGGGTTAGAACTACTGTTTCTAAGAATTTTAAATGAACGGGAGACTAAATCCTGCGCAGTAGCTCTTTAAATAGTTATTGTCGAGTGCTCGTTCCTTCAGCAGCAGCTTTACAATGGCAGTTTTGAAAAATGATTGAATTACCCATATGAAAGAGAGTTATTAATAACATCAGGTAGTTAAGCCAATGTTGGATCTAAGCACTCACGAAACTGATGATAATTGAATTGGATATGGTTATGATTCTAATGACTTTGGTGCATTGTTCAAAGTCCGTACTAAATCCATATAAATAGGTAACGGTTGTCTCTGCAATTTTGCATACAAACTCTATGCTGACGACTAGTCAATTGAAATTGTGTTGTCAAGCTTATCTCTAATGATTTGTACCTTGTCACGGAAGACATTTGCAAACAGGTTAGGAAGGTCCATTGGAGATGAAATAGTGTACATGTGTTTCTTGACAGTAGTTTGTTATTAATCTCGAAAAGCACTTTTACAGACCATTGCTATATTACCTCGGACCGAAAGGGCTGGACCTCAATTAAATAATAAGTATGTAAAGAGAGAGAGAAAGAGAGAGAGAGAGAGAGAGAGAGAGAGAGAGAGAGAGAGAGAGAGAGAGAGAGAGAGAGAGAGAGAGAATTTCCTTGTATTGTTACTAAAGCGACAAAATCACTTAGATCAACTGTAAATATATAAACATTTGTTTTACCTTTTGTTCGTTCATCAGTTCACTTAATTTATACTCCATATTAATTGTAATGAGCCGGTAGGTTAATGGCTTAGCGTCCATGTGCATGGCGTATCTAACCATGTGTTTATATCGCTCTACTTTATTATTAAAACCATTTTCATGTTTTAAACATAGGTGTGTTTATATTGATTCAAATACTGAAAACAATAGAAACTCTAAAAAGAAAACAATTAACTTTTCAATATGAAAAGGTGATTGTAAATAGCTACAAAATGCATAGACCTAAATTTCGTAAAGCTATCCCTGGGGGATGTGCGGCGTTAATTCACTAGGTCAATATACATGGGCCGGTTGTAAATCTTACCCCCTTTCAAAAGGGCAAATATATATTTGTGCGTGATATAAATAAGACAAATGCAAGTACGTACGCTGTATTAATGATATAACACTCGTTGTAAACGTGTTTCCCTATAAACAAAAAATGTATACATTTCGTGGTACTTCATTAATTCAGCGTACATACTACACACAAACACACACACACACACACATACACACACACACACACAATGATTGTGGTGCATATCTACAATATGTATGAAAACATGGCTAATTGTTAGAACATGTCACTATGAACATCCCAGTTCCAATGTTACTTTCTGGAGCAATAATGTTTACTTTAGAGTTAATAGGCAGTGAGTGTACGTGTGTCAAAATTAAGGTGAACGCTAGAAACGTTTGCCCTAAAAGCTACTTGAAAACGTTAAACAAAAAAAAAAACGTGATCGGTTCTCATTTTTATGACATGTTCAGATTTCTATTCTCAGTAAGCTAATGGTAAAGTATGCCCTTAATTATTTGTAAACATTCAACCTATCTCTTCTAACATCGCAGTACCAATTAGGTATTCTTTTATTTATTTTTAAGTACCATAAATGAAGGGTGGATGGGCGTAGATGTACCATGAGATGCAAATATAAAACATCCCCGACTAGAAAAGACGAATGAAAACAAGCTGCCAACTTATATATCTAAATGTCCATATTTAATGCTCCTAGTCCAGCATGAGTGTATGATTGTATGAGCTATAAGTACATATTCTTTCAAGATTTTGTATTTGTGAAACGTAACGATATGATTGTTAGAATGGGTTCTGTATTTATTTCTTTTAATACTAATTTTCTGTAAAGGAGATCAAATTGAAAACAGCTCTATAAAAACTATATTATTTTTACCCATTTCAATCTCGCAAATATTAGACAAATTTAGAACTTTCGAAATACTTTTTTTTCCCACACATTACTCCTCTGAATAATTTTCAGATTGAGCGGAAAAGGTAATAATTAAAGGTGGGAAATGATATAGTTTTTCAATACATAAACAAAGTTTTATTTTTTAATGAATACTTTTCATTCATTATTTAAATCCTAAGCAGTTCAATATGTGTTTAGTTCAATAGGTGTTTAGTTCAATAGGTGTTTAGTTAAATAGGTGTTTAGTTAAATAATAGTTTGTTCTGTATCAGTATTAAAATATCGAGAGTACAATAAAATATGCGTGTTTTTTTATGTCGAAAAAACTGGAATATTGCACGGGAAATTACATGAAATGAAGCAAATAGGAAAGAAAAAAGTGGACCCATAAGTACTTGATTCCTAAAATCGATCTGGTATGCATGCACCCAAAATAGAGTTAAAGACAACATTAGAAACAATTGTTGATAAGGTATGCAGAATATTCTGAATTTCATACAGTATTCTGCACTTTGAATGAATGAATGAATGAATGAATGAATGAATGAATGAATGAATGAATGAATGAATATGAACGAACGAACAAATGAAATGAAATGAATTTTATTTTCATTTTAGTTGCGGTGTTTTTTATTCACATTTATGATAAATATATATTAAAATCAACAAGTTGTTACAGTTGCATCTAAGGCGAATAAATATTTTTAGTTATTCGAAGGAAGGGTTAGAGTTTTTGAAAAAGGAACTAATTGCTTCATAGTACACGACTGTATACTCTTTCAGAAGCAAAGGCTTCTGTAACAGAGCGAGAATGATAACTATTCTACTCCAACATTTGGTGACAAAGAACTTTTGTGCATACAATTTCTTTGGGTTTGATTGGTAAGTTTCTAAATTAAAAAGCCAAGATCGTTGTAGAGTTAAGGAAGCTTCCGCATAAAATGAAATTATAAAAATCCCAAACCAGAAAAAGGAAACATAAATATAATATTTTTTCTTCTAGTATATTAGGTTAACTATACTATGACAAGAACACGTGCTAATCGGATTGGAAACAAGAACTGTTCTAATGAAATCATATGTCTTGATATGGAACTAACCTGGTCTTCATCCAACTTTACACTTCTTGGCGTCGAGTTTTCTCTAGACCTACAGCCAAATGGTGAATACAATTATAGGAATGAACTACTGAAGGCGAAAACAAAAAAAAAGCAAGATGGAGTGAAATACATCCTTCCTAAGTATCTAAAGAAATTGCCGGAAATCCGTTTGATATACCCATATTCGGACATCCTTGTTCAAATACATTAGCTAAAATTGAAACAGAAGTAAATCGTACCTTACGTTTGTGTGGTGTTGAGTAATGGAGAGAATTAATTGTTATATATAGACGGAATTATATATGATACATCATTATTCATTTGTGAAATATATTAAAATAAAATGGCTTACACGATTACTGGAAAACAAGGAGAGAGGGTGACAAAAACCAGTCCATAAAAATATATTCAGAAATAACTAATGTATTTTGAATTTAAGTACGAGAAATTTCAAATAATCTTGTAAGCTAATTAAAATTGATCTAAATAGATGCAATTTGGCAGTATTGAATTTGATAAAAGATCCGCACAATCCAAATGAGTATTTATCCCCGAGTTTTTAAATTTTGTTCCCACCTATAAGGTTCCGACAAATCCTGTATAGATCACTGAATTGAAATTTGTAACGATTGACTCAATGATCGTGGTAATTTAATACATTCTGAAATGACAGAACAAACACCTGGATGCGAGAATGTGTTAAAACACATTTCATTAATATCCTAAATTCAAACTGCTTATTAAGATACAATCAAAAACCATTTGGTTCACAACATGTTTTTAAGCGGCAGGATAAAATAATGAACTTGCAAAATCAAACATCACTGACATTTGTTTACAAAGATGTATAAAAATAACAAGTACAGAGGCAATACACTGTTAAGCAAGAAACGTGGAAGCAGTTAGTAAATAGAAATATAACTAGTGAAGAGTGGTCAAAGAATTATAGCCGGGCGAAACTTTGTGATAAGTATACAAAGTTGATCTCTTTTAACTTTAAATTAATTCATAGAATAATTGAAACTAATAACGTTTTGAAAAACATGAACATATTAGATGACGACAAATGCACTTTCTAGAAGATCGAAACGAAAGTACTGAACATAAATTCTACTACAGGAATATTATTTTCACTTTTTGGCACTCTGTTACTAAATATTTGCACATTGTTGTCAAAATATTGCCCATTTGTCCAGTACAAGAAATATTTTAGGAAGTGAGCACTTGGATATTTGTGTAAGTTCTTGTTTATTTTGATAAATAATCAAAGCGCATAAGAACATTGAAACAAATTCTTCAGAAAAAGTTCCTAACCATGAACTTGTATTGTGTGCAATGCGGAAAAGTAGAACTAATAATATGGTATTGTGAAGTCCATTACTAATGCACAGTTATCAGCCTACGTAAAATGTGTCAAATGAGATTACAAGCAATATACATGTGTGTACGCGTGTAACAGTTGGCCAGTTTAAATATCTTGGTTCCATAATCACAGAAAAGGGATCAAGATCAGAAATCTTGTCACGAGCAGCACAGAGAACGGCAGCAAAATCTTGTCAAGAACAACACAGACAATGGCAGCAATGTCAAAGCTACGATCCATCTGAAGAGACAAGGATATCTGTCTGAAAACTAAATCAGACTATTAAGAGCCCTATTAAGATCTACAGAACCATCCTAGGCATCTCTTACATGAACCACATCACACATGAAGAAGTGCCTAACACCATCCTTCACAAAGCAGGCCATTATGAAGCCCTCCTCATTACTTTCAAAACGAGAAAGCTGAAATGGTATTACCATGTCACTAGAACAAACATTCTATCAAAAACAGTACTGGAAAGTAGTGTCCAAGGTAGTGGAAGGAGAGGTAGACAGAGCAAATGTGGAGTGATAAAATCACAGAATGGACCAGAAAAAGTTATGCGGAGACACAGTCATTGGCACTTGATCGAGACAAGTAGAGGAAACTGGTCAGATGTTCAGCAGCACAGTGCCTCAACGACCACACTAGGTCAAGAGACTGATGATGATGATGATGATGAGGAGGAGGAGGAGGAGGAGGAGGAGGAGGAAAGAATAGAGACAAAATATACCATATTAGCCTTTCTTTATTCCAGGATGAAACAATATTTTAAAATAAGGATATAATGGTTTAAAAATCGAATTCGTTTTCCACATTGACGATGGCATTTATGAAATTTTACGATGCAGGGGGACTTACCAAAAGGGTAATAACTCTAACTAAACTCGAAGATGTTCACTGATTAGTTGATTTATCGATGAGTATATCTTCACTCTCATCTAAAATATTAAAGGGGTAATAACTATAACACAAATGATCACAACATATAATCAATAAATTAAACAAATTATATTGTGATTCATTAAAATATTATCTGACTGGCTGAGTTTATACTATTATGCGAGGCATTACTATGAAGTTGGAAAAGCCTGTTACTCATACAACTTGCGGCAAAGATTAATTGGTCGATACATGCAATTTTAGATGATGGCCAAGTTCATAACAATCAAGAAACCATCAAGATTAGTTTTTCTCACAATAAAAACACGCTGATTCTTAACCAATCAATATATTCGACGTTAAAAATAATAAATCCATTAGTCTGGTACATCTTATACTTTTGCATCTCATGATGTTTATTTTCATAAACCTAAGTTCCGTTTATATCACAAACATATGCAGTAAACATTACCAAACAAATGTTTGAAAATTATCCGAAAAACTTATTCAAAATATAATGCATGATGTAAAGGGGAGAAAGTGCGGCGTTTAAAGGTCGAACATATATACTTAAGGGGATTCAATCGACTATTTACTTGTACTCTTGAAATCGATAACTGAAGAGTTAATTCCCTCTATTGATCACAATCTAATAATCTTCTCTCTCTCTCTCTCTCTCTCTCTCTCTCTCTCTCTCTCTCTCTCTCTCTCTCTCTCTCTCTCTCTCTCATATGTTTATTCCTATTTACTATTGGCGATTTATATATTCTCTCGATTTCGATCATTGAGCCGATCACCATCTCTCAATCTCCTCTCTCTCTTTCTTTCTTTCTTTATTTCTTTCTCGCTTTCGTTGATTCCTATCTACAACTGGCAAGATCATCCACTTTACAGACGTGTGCATTTCGTATTAGGACTAATTGTGTGTTGTAATATGAGGGAGCTGCTTATTTTTGAATTGATAATAATAATATCTCAATACAAAATAATGTTTCCTATATTAGGTATATTTTTCTTGTCCATCTTAAAAATCTTACATGATTGCTTGTGAGTTACTAATAGATGTTCTAGACATTTTTTTCGCGTGTAAAATAATCTCTGTTTAATCAACACAATACCAAAATCGATATGTATATGCCAGAGTTGTAGAAAAATGTTGTTCTACAAAAAGATTGTGTTCTGACGTATTTAACTGATTGCGATAGAATTATAATGTGTGGTTCTGTTGCTAAGAATGTTTCAGCAACTGCCATAACACAAAGCGCAGACAAACTCAGTGGAAATACAAATGAACACAGTGTCCAAAAATGGACCTCATTTGTTTGGCTAAGTACGATAAGACACATAGTTAAATAACCTGAACATCAAATCTGATTCATACTTTGCACTGGGATATATTTTAATGACTAATAACACTAACCTCTTAATGCTGAGCGGTTAGAGAGGCAGGTGCTGTTAGTATCATACGTCTTTGGTCTCACTCGGCGGAGATCAAATACGTGACCTACTGCAACCAAGTGTGGACGTTATGAGCACTAGGCCGACAGAGCTGTCACATGCAGATAGATATATAAAAAGTTTAAACTTTCATAGCAAATTAGTTGACATATTAGAATCAAACTCTAATTTTCGTCCTCAGTCAGTATTAAATTCTCTCTGATAAGTAATACAATTCCATAAATTAACTATATAATTCCCTTTTCTTTATTTGGGATAATTTTCGACTGAATCTTGTACTGAATAATATACTAAAAAGAACAGGGCTGTTATAGGTAAGGTATACATTACAAATAGTTCATATAAACGTTTATACAAATACCATTCTTTACTTGAATTGAAAAAATACCGATTGCTTTGAAGACGTCTGTCAGCTAAATTAAAATTTTAACTGCTTAAGAATGTTTTGTATTGAGCATGTTCAAATAATTTGGACATCTCACTGAATTATTTATTGCTTTGATAAGAGTCTTCACATGAATGGTAAAGTATCCATCATTTTGATGACATCTTGTAGGCTATCAATAAAATTGTAGAAAGTAATATATATATATATATATATTGTTAATTCGTACTACCTTCGACACGTTCCTTTGATATAAATTGTATTTTAGTAGATTCTTTCACTTAGTTTGTTTGCATACTTAATATCTGCATTAGCTCTGCTTCAACTAATGGAATACAAATACCAGACAAAATTTGCAGTTGTCTTCAGAGGACGGAAATTTAAAATATACAGAAACAGGTGCATAAAATATAAGTTACAAATATTCTAAGTATTTATCCTAACTTTGATCTAATATCAAATTACATCTCCGTTATATATATATATATATATATATATATATATATATATATATATAGAGAGAGAGAGAGAGAGAGAGAGAGAGAGAGAGAGAGAGAGAGAGAAAGAGTAAGAGAGATGGTATGGGGTACTTGAGAGTACTATGCACAGTCAGTTTGATCTGAAGAAATGATTTAAAGTCCCGATTCTTTGTTTTTAATACTTGCGAGAGACATACATGGATTGTAATAACATTTTAGATATAAAATGTAATATATCATCACAGTTTATATCGGTTTTATAAAAAGTAATATCATCACCGTTTATATCGGTTTTATAATTAGTAATATATCATCACAGTTTATATCGGTTTTATAACGATAATGTTCCCTTGATGGTAAAAAACCATACCGATATAAATGAATTAAAAGTTGTTAATAAGTAATGAATTATTTAATAAAATATCAATCATTTAAGAAAGTGTCTTTAAAACAATGAATTCGCAGAACCCAGCAATTCAGAGATTAAGAATTGTATGGGTGTAGCTGCTATAATCTTCTCAGGGAAAGCTGTCGTTAAGGAGATTTTGAAATACATTCCAACGCATCTATGACATGTAAGGTCTGCAGAGTTGTACATGATTGCATGTATCTGCTGTCCATTCATACCAGTAATCAATACTTGCATTTCAAACTTTTATCATATTAACCTTATATTTGTTTTGAAAATCCAGAATAAAAAGATGTTTATTTAGAATCATAATCCTTTTATTGGGACAACGACATGTGACCCGTCGGTAGAAATGTTTTCTGTTATATGCAATCTGATTCAAGTCTAACATTTGGTAATATAAATTTCTTCTCTAACAGATGCATGTCATAAAGCTGTTACTGGTGAATAGCCTCTTCACTGCAAGACAGTTAAGTTTCGGAAAAGGGGTGTGGTGACGTTTCATAGATTTTTTCACTGTATCGAACTTCAATCACACACACACACACACACACACAAACACACACACACACACAGACAGATAGACATACATACATACATACATACATACATACATACATACATACATACATACATACATACATACATACGCAGATGCATTGCCATCAATTCAATCATGACAATCATACAGACCTTTTCACCCACATCAAACGATGATGGCAATTAATTGGATAATTCTTACATCAACCACAAGATTACATTGACAACTCACCCAAGAAGGACATTATGTTTGTACATGAAGACTGGAATGCAAATGTAAGAGATAACTCACATACCAAATAGCACAACACATGTGGACGGCAATTCGGCAATGCAGAAGCAAATGAAAGAGACCGAAGGCTCGTGCTGTTAGCGGCCAATAATGATCTTAATCTAGCCAACACGTTTGGTTACCACAATCTAGAGGATGAACCCAACACAGTTCAGATGGACACCACGACAACCAGACTTCCTACATCTTGGCAAAAAGACGATTTAGCACAGAATTGAATATCTAAAACAACACGTTTCCCTAGAGCAAACATTGGAATCGATCACAATAAATAAATTACAACGTTTCGCTTAACCTGACATTGATTTTTTTAAAAAAATCTAACCATCCAGGATTTAGATTTGACCTTGCACAATTGAAAGATCAAAAAGTAGCAGAAGCCTTCCAAGCAATGATAGGTGACCTGGAGTCCGTAACAACCGCATTTAACACATATACGACTGGCACAGCCATCATGATCATTGGCAACAAATTCATCTTGCGTCACAACAATTGTCCTTGAACTATGTTACAGAGAAAGAGAGCTCAAAAGTGGAAAGGAAATCATGAATGCCCTACAGAATACAGATCGATATAGAACATGATCAGGAAAAATACGAGAAACCCAAAAGAAGTCTTGGATAGAAAGACAATGCTGTGAAATAGAGAACATTTTGAGCAGACAAGACATCAAGAGGAATTTCAGAGAGCCGATCTCACAACTATGAAACAAAGGAAAACTAACATCTTACAAGATAAATAAGGAAATCGCTCACAGATTATCAATAGATCCTCAATATATGGCCAGAATACTCCTTGAAATTGTACAATCATAATACACCACTATTTTCAACACGACTACATCGCCGTGCCCTGGTAAGCAAGAGAAGGTTGTCCATATGACTTCGTTTTCGTAGTGGGAACAATAAATATACGAGCGTAAGTATCTTGCTTGTTTATTCACATGAACGAGGCCAGAGAGGTATGTTGGACTGCAGTCTGTCAGTTAATCATAGCACACAGAACACAGATGAGTCTCAGTTCAAGATATGCAGCCTTGTATATGTTCATGACATGCTTTTGCAGTGTGAGAGTACTGTCTAGAGTAGCATGAAGATTTCGTACCGACAGTGAGACTTTAATGTTGGTAAAGGATGTGAATGAGAAAGTCTTTGTCTATATATGAAAATAAAAGAAAGGCATTACATACATATCGATCATAAAACATATTTTCTTGCTGAAGTGGCTGAAGCTAAAGGGGCTCACCGTTCTACAAACTGCTGCTTTTTTTTCATTTCTATTTATTGTGTTTCTGCCATCTCAAAGTACGATGGAATGTAAATATAAGAAAATGTGTCGGTCAAGAGTTGTTCACTGTGAGACCATACTATTGACCGCTTTCATAAAATTTAGTTTTCATATTTCATTTCTAACTTGTTAATGTTCGTTTCACCTTTGATCATTATTATTTTCGTTCTATTTAGAAAACATGGTACCATTACGAACTAATGAAACATATCACAACTTGACATTAGATCAGTTTTAATTGCAAAACCCAGTTTTCTTATACTTTTTCCCTGTTGCAACCGCTTTATCTATGTTGTCTATATTTGCATCTATCAATCATTCGTGTTGTGTGTTCGTCTGTCTCTGCCATTTCATATCGTTATCTTTTTTTTCTGACTACCTTCATATACATTTGTATTGTTTCCTTCTATATCTTTCTGTTTATGTTTATTTCTTTTTACTATAATTATGTCAGCTCAAATCGTGACGTAATGATAATATAATATAATGTGACGGTCAGTTGTTCCACTTCATAATATTCTCAATCCAAACAGCTATTATCATGGATATCACCACATGTTTTCCTCTGCACAGTAAGTAGTTGTTTGCTTGTATTCCTCTGCACAGTAAGTGGTTGTTTGCTTGTATTCCTCTGCATAAAAAGTAGCTGCTGCTTGTATTCCTCTGCACAGTAAGTAGTTGTTTGCTTGTATTCCTTTGCATAGGAAGTATTTGTTTGCTTGTATTCCTATGTTTGCAGGTAGTGTTTAAAACAAAGACGAAAATCGTAGTACTCTTACCAGTCCTAGCGATAAACTTTGAAAGAATTACCATCCATGGAGATAACACTTTCTGAACACTTTCCGACCGTTTATAAAATGTGTTTAATAAAAAAACTTGAAAAACAGAGGTATCTTTTCTATTAGATAAATAAAAAATTGAAGATTGCTATCTTTGAATCAACACTGACCACTGCGGATCAAGAGAAGTAGATACATAATTTAAAACTTGAACACAAGTATTTGAGAATCGAAATCACAACATCTCTATACGGCATTATTTTGGTTTGAACGTAATCATATGCGACAGCTTAGCGTGTTAAATGGCTCATATTTTGTTGCCCAGTACAACCGCTAGCAAACAACTCGCTCAGCAAGTGCTGCATATTCCGGTGATGGCTTTTGGATATTACTATCTTAATTCGATTGGAGCTAAATAGCCATTCATCAGCGTCAGTTCACAAGCTGTTCCATAAGATAAGTTCCATGTAGTGTACCATTTGAGTAGTAATAGCAATATATTCCATATCATATTTCCAGGTCAACAATTATACATATCCAGCACAGTCGTGAATTAGAAATCTACTCAGTCAATAAACGCTTCATTAGAACTGAAACCGGTATTGTTTTAAATGGTACAAATGCCAACCGTAGATTTCTTTTCCAGTTAGAACTGCTAACATTTAAAAGTTAACCCTTTAAAGATATATTAATTACTTATCGTTATTGTGTCATGACATTCATCAATTAAATGTGATAGTACAGTAATAATACCAAAATGTCATTATGTTTATATTTTCTCATGCGTAAAACTATGTACTTAGGATCGGCAAGTCATTCCATTGCCTTCGTTATTTCTTCGTATTGATACGCGGCATTTATACAACAATAACAAGTGGTTCGAAACGCTAATTGTACAATCCTTCCAGCAATTACAATTATAACCTTTTCTT
Source organism: Unio delphinus (assembly GCA_029339505.1). Classification (NCBI taxonomy): domain Eukaryota; kingdom Metazoa; phylum Mollusca; class Bivalvia; order Unionida; family Unionidae; genus Unio; species Unio delphinus. The sequence goes on along the minus strand of JAQISU010001239.1, from coordinate 25,268,910 downwards.
CATTTTTTTCCTTTTTTTAAGCGCAGCATTTAGTTAGATTTTGATTTGATAATTATTCATATTTTTTATAAACGAGTACAAAACCTGACGACTTTAATTTAAAGTGAGTGGCAACAATAGTAGCTGACTATTACTGTATGTGCTGAATCTGCTAACTATAATGCAAGAATGCAGGTTATTTTAATTTATTGGAAAACAAACGGGTTAGAAAACAAAATGTGTCGTTGTTTGTACCAGGAGAAGAGAATCCAAGCCAGAACCCATTGGTGAGGCAAGTTACGTAACAACGTTACTGCGATTTCTTTAACTTGGTGCAAAACCCAGGATATATTGCTTTACCGTCAATAAACATTATTGTTTGTAATGGTTGAGTTGATTTGGGATGTTACAGATTTATGATAGATTGCCATTAGGTATGTTATGTCTATTACTTATCCCTACCTTCTCTCGTCTGTTTTGTTTGTAAAAACGAATGTTGGATTGTATAGATGGATATTTAATTGGAACGGTTCCATGTTAATCAAAAAGATATGGGAAAGTCAGCACGACTGTATAAACATTTGCAAAATGTGGTTTATTCATATTTGATGATAGTAAACAAAAGTGTCAGCCATTCCCTAGTGGCCAAATACTGTATGATAATAACAAAACGTTTCAGCAATTTTATAATGACCAAAGCCCCATAATAATTTCCTATGAGTACCCAGATTGTAGACAACATTTATTTCTATCATATTTCCCGAGTATCCCAAATGTTACATTCTTATTTGTTCTCAAACTGTCGAACAATTCTAAATTGTCCTATGTTCACATAGTGTATCTAATGTTAACTTATCGCAAGTGAAAGCTGCTGTTACATCATGTTCGTATTGTAGGATTAAAATCGATTGACGATTATATGTTGTTGTTGTTGTTGTTGTTGTTGTAGGGTTTAACGCCATTTTTCAGCACATCGTAGGCTATACATGGCGACCAGTATTAATGGTGGAGGAAGAAACCGGAGAAAACCCCCGGAAAGAACCACCGACCCACGAAAAGGTACTAGCAAGCTTTCTCACATACCCACATTTGCCGAATCTGAGACTCGAACCCACGCCGACAGAGGTGAGACGACAGTGATCCGAACATTATATTTCATTATAAGTCACCACATTGCACGTGGTGTAATGACCTATGATAAAACAGAACATAAAGCGTTTAGTGTACTAGTCCTTTTCAATCCCAGGTTAAGCCGAGTGCGCACCTGTAAAAATTATTAGATATTTGCAATAATTTATGTCGACCATGCATCACACCTAGATAATCATCAAAAGCCTTCTTATTCCGTAAGACCGTATGTGTTAACAATACACCGCTATCTTTATAGATAGATAGATTTTCCACAGTCGCTACACTCTAGTATGTTAAATGCTCTTAATACGCGACACTACACAGACTGGAGACAGCAAGTGAAAACAATTTCTATCCAAATCGCATGGTTCCTGAAGTTTAAGATTCCATGCATCGTCTAAAGTTGTTTTTTAAAATCTGTTTAAATTAGAAAATTATCACCAAACTTTTTCTTACACATCTTTAAACACTTGATCTGGAAACAAAGACGTTGCAGAAACGCATTATATTGTGCAGTTATAAAAGATAAATGCGTTCACCAAGTGAATTTACGACTTCCACTATTTGATAGGATTATTGATGGTGATGACAAACTTTTTAAAGTACTTATTAATTATCTATTATTTGGAGCTATTTGATGAATAAAGTCGTGCTATTTTCTCATGTGTAAAACGTGTAAAAAAATCTGAAAAACAAAACTAAAATATTTGCATGAGCTAACAATAGACACTGACATGACTTCGCTGAATCAAAGTTTCTAGCTTTGAGCAATTCAATCCACATATACATGAAACGTTTAAGAAATTTGAGAAAAATGGATGTGGCTATCACCATTAGCCAGATAAGCTAACATACAAGGCGATGAAACACTCATTTCGTCCTCCATCGAGATTATTTAATGTGTAGACGTTTTCAGCAGAGATACTGCCCCACGTCATCCATTAAACAATAAATGCTGCATTGCTGTTTATATCAATTAATTCATCAATAGCTGTCACGTTGAAAGATTTTATATTGGAATGAGCATGACGATTTAATCCACTTTTAATAATTGGCGGGAAAAGGTGGTGCCTTTATGTTTTGAATGAACATGATAAAGTTCAATTATAAGCGTCAATATCTGTGTATTTTATTGTGAAAATTGTCACTGCTCCTCATCTTTTAACGTTTCGTTTATTCAAGCTTCTGGTTACGGTTCTTGGGAAAATTTAGGGGTATGTTTAATAAATGCAGTGTACATATGTATTGATCCCACTACGACTTTGCTTAGTGCTTTTATCGTGTCCATGACAACTCATACGACCATATAAACCCAAGAGTTGTCCATTGGTTATCAGTTGCGTGAAAATCAGTGCCAGTTGTCCTTTTCAATTTTGGCTGTGATTGTCTAATTTGATCAACTCGCTACATTGCTTAAGTAAGTGAGATGTCCTTCAATAGTTTTCTTTGTAAATAAGTCATAATTAATTATATTTATTTCTGCTGAATCAAATTGTTCTGGAATATTTTGTAACACATTGTAATCAACTTTGATGCATACTCAAATTGTTTTCTATCATTTTGTTACTCTTAATAATCAATTATAAAAAAAGACTTCGTCATATATCGTAGTTATTATTCTATAAAGTTACTTTCTGCAAAACCAGTTTGACTTAACAAATTCAATTCTCTCTTTCAGATGAAGATGTCTCTGATGATCTGCACACTTGCAATACTCTTCATACTCAGTGGTACGTATCATATCATTGTCATTTGTAAACGTTATATAATTCGATAAGACAATTTCAACAATAAAATATAAGCCTTGTTGTATGAATGCACATATAATCTGATGCTTAGTTTCCATGTTCCTAAATATGCTAACTAGCCATGCAATCACAGATGACTCAATTATATAGATTTTGATATTGTATTATACCGAGGTAGAGAAACAGTGTTGCTAGATTGCAACTATACGTTTTGAAATAATATATAACACGCGTACAAACCGGAAGTAATGCGTTTTTTTTGGAAGCAGGTTAAATATGCTTGAGAGAACATTATCTCAGGAAGTAACAATGTAGAGATGTTTGATGTACAGCGCTCTAACCAACTATAATTTCATATATGAATAGGCATTAGACCTGTAAAAAGTCAAATTTTAGAATACGTTTAGGAACATATTCGTCGCACATGTCGCTTTCAAATAAGTCAACTGTTTAATAAAAACGACAGCATTTTGTTAATGGTCTTTGAAGCACAAATTCGATAATTCCTTGCACTGTAGAGTAAGTATTATTTTAAACTCTGAACATCTCCGTATAACATTTTAATAAGATAATAAATCAGATCATTGTGTAGAGAAATTTCGAACATAATCGAGGTTAATTTATCAAAGGTATAGCCTTTCTTAACTTTATTTGATGGATTTGAAATTTGAAATAATCAAGAACTATCGTGCAAAGAAATAAACCTTGCTTATTTCTTAATTATGGTGTCAATATATAATGCTCGTATTATAGACATAATGAACCCGCATCAACCAAGCAGACGATAAAATGTTTCTACTAAATTTAAAAAGCTTTTTTAAATATTAATTAATCTACTCATCACGGTAACATTTTGTTTGTCTCTACTTTTTTCTTTTTAATTAGAAATCATGATTGTAAACTTAAATGTTTTGTGCACTGATAGTTAGAATAGATATTTTTGTTTGCTATCCAGATCAACTTGATCGTCGTAATTTTCAGGGAATTAAACAATACCATTGACTAACTAGAGAATCTTTTTTAATCAATTTAGCTTTTTTGTAGTCAACTATGCACCAATCATTCTGAGCCACAGGCAGATAAATCATAGACAAAGATACGTACGTTATTGTTGCTAATAATATATCTCGTATTTCCACTACAATCTTGCTTATTCTTTAAAATCCCATTTTAATGAGGGAGAAGAAAAAAAAACTCATCACAAGCTTAATATGTTTTTCTTGACATAAAAGCACCTTTGTCGTTGATAAAACCCTTCTGTAACAATCTTAGTTTAGAAATAAAAAAAAACTATTCAGTTTATGATTACATATAGGAAAAAACAATTATATTCGTGCGCAAGAACAAGAATAAAAGTTTGAATTGCCTGATTGGGTATATTGTCGTACGATCAAGTAAAAAAAGAGACATTGTAACCTTTACCTTGAATATTTGCTTCAAATGTTGAAAAATATCCATGCCATCTAAAACAGTCATTCCGGAAAACAGTTATGCTAAAGCTGTGAAGTAATGTCCATTTACATTTAATCATATTTTTAGCCAGCTAATTGGAAAGATATATGCATAAACAATTTAATATAGTGCGCTGCCATCTTGACTGTAAATGATGTTGTTAATAAGCGGCCGAGTAACCTCACCTTGCAATGTCAGATGTAAATACATTAAATTATACGGCACATCAATCGTATTACTAAAATATCAACATGTTGAAAGCTTGATCATATTAAAATAATAATTTTATGATAAAAGACGAGAGTTGCGTGTATCAGACTGCATATACACAGCAAAACTGGGCTTTTTATTTTAATCTTTGAAAAGTAAATCCTGTATGAGGCGGTCAAGTACAAGTCGAATGCAGATTATTTGAAGTGGAAATTCTACTTGTGAATAGTAGATTTAGTGCCCGCCTACCGTACAAATCTTACATATTCGTGAATAAAATATTGTTTTTCAAGTTTAACCACTGAAAAAGATATATATTTTCTACGACAAGACGATTAGATTTATTAGTGCTAACATTGTCAATAGCAGCTGAAGGACCAATAAAAACGAATTTATTTCACCGTGATTACAGTTCTACAATACATTATTATTCCATACATATATCGTAATGTGGCCAAACTACATAATTTTCATTATGACTTTCACAATGCAGCCGTTGGTACAATAGTTTTTTTTTTTTGCTTAAGCCCATATTATCATCATGGTTTTGTGAGAAACCTAAATCATAAGCAAATGTCAAATCGAGGACTGTTTCACAACTTTTGTGTCTGTCTTAATTATGTTATCAATAAGAGTGGACATTAATTGTATCCTGTTCACATTATATCATTGCAATCATACGTTTTTACGCTTTATGATACAACTTTCCGTTAGGGAATATTGCTGTTTCATACAGTCTTCGAAATTTATATATTTACATATGGGTCTAATACGGTCACGATATATTTTAACTGGATATTAGTCAGCTGTTTCAAAGTGTATGCAAATAGTTTCAACACAACGTATTCAAACTTGTAAATGTATTCCTTGTTCGTCTGTTATGAACCATTAAAACTTTGAAATCCTTCCAAAATGAAGGATACGTTATCCCAACTTCGAATGAATTTTACCAGTTCATCATTTTAACCACTTTGTTGACTGTTGAAAAATAACACCTATGTATGTATTCCTTGCATGTATTCCCTACTGGAAAATTGCATTTGCTATTGATCGATAATGGTCACATACATTTTGTTCGTGCTTTTCGCAATCTCGTACTTTCGTCTCAATTTTTATATTATCAAATATGTTACACCTTTCTGTCCATTAACCAAAAAATCTTTCAGAGAAAACATACCAGGTAATTCATATTTCAGTATTTATTCCATGTGCACTAATATTGCAATATTCCCAAAAACAGTGGTAATTATTTTAATCCATTTTACTCAGTTGGGAACAATTGTGGTGCAAAGGACTTTGATTCATTTGAGGTAAATATAAAATGCCGATGGAACGTTTATCGCTGTTTTGATTTTCTTGGACAGTGAGTTCAAAACATTTTTGGGTCACACTCCCCTTGTTAGTCTAAGCGCCCCTCCACCTTACCCTGTAATAACCGTTATTTACCATTAGAGCCCCCATTGTTAGTCACATCGCCCACTTTCGGAACCACTGGTCTAGAATATTTAATTTTGTCACTAATTTTGGCTCTCTCCATCCATTGCATTTACACTGTGGGACATCTTGAATACGACAATATACGGAACCTACCTCTGGCACGATAATAATATTCAAATCGAATTTAAAAAGATGATGATTGGTGTTGTCATTTATATTTATGTTGAATATATACAACATTCCATTCTTCATGCATTATACCCATTGTGTTATCTACATGTTTTAAATGGTAGTTTGTGTTTTGATAATTTTTGCGTGCATAGAATAATGTAAGCTTTTGCACATATTGCAGTGCACAACGCTACGTCAATTTATATGGCAATTCAATGAAATAAAGTTCTATCTTTTCATCATCAGCTTACATATCCAACACAGTTTCCAATAATGACAGAAATGCTTAAGGCATTTGTTGTTTTGAAATTAATGCACTTTCATCTTCTATTCAGAGTTAGGCAGATGCATATATGATGTTCCTATAAGCGATGGACATCTATGGATGTTGGAACCTAGTATACTCAGACCCGTCATGTCCATCTATACTTTTCGTTGTTTTCAGTGTTTCACATTACTTTTACAAACCAAATTGTCAAATGTTTGGACTGACATATACACTGTTCCTCCATGATATTCATAGGAAACACTTAAAAAAAACTTTATACTCTTAGAGAAATGTAGAAAATGAACATTAAAATTCTTAAGTTACTATTCGATTTTGTTCCGTCAATACAACCAACCACCACCTTAACTATTTTCAAGTTATAATTCTTAATAAAGGTGACCGTTATTTAATTTTGGGGGAGGAAGGATGTTTTAATTATGCACCTATATCGCTTATCATGAGAATGTTTATTGTACCTGATTCGTGTTCTGACTTTGATACAGTAATAGGTGTTTTTAGGTAACAAATGCACGATTTATGGTTACGTAATACCAATTACCTTAGGTACAACGTAAATGTCGTTAACATGTAAATACAACCATGGGTCATATCCAGTAAATAAATTAATCAATAAATAATGAACTAACCCTTGCAAAAACGGCCTCTGCACAATGCAAACGCTTTGCAAAATTAATGGAAGAAGAAACGTATGACATTGTGCTCTACGTTTGGTACTGAGCTGTACACTCCAATAGTTACACCCCATGATGTGCACACTAACCAAGTTACACCAGTATACATGCAACAGTACTTGATATACTGAGTTAAATGTTACTTCACCTTGCCACCTGCGAAGAAGAAAAAAAACCGTCAAAAATATAGTTTATGTTACATACTATACGTTTCGCAGCACCTGGTACAAATATGAATGCAGATTACCTGTCCTTGATCTCGCCACAAGTATGTTAAGTCATGTAGATATATCTTCCACCCACCTTTCGACTCGGTTAAATGTAAACTAAAGAAAGGCGATTCTTAATTTAAAATGTTAAAATCGCAGCTTGCCAATACATTTCTTTTACGTTCAACGAAACACGGTTCTTCTTCCTACTTTGTAGTCGAACATCACTCAGCTATGATACTTTGCTTGTCCATTTAGTGGTCATGTGTTAGAGGGTATTACATTTTACACCCTTATATGTTTCCCACGAAGGGGGGTAAATGTGAAGAATGACACCTCGCAACTAGTTTACATGTATTCTATCATATATTTGTTACTATTTACTTGTCTAAGGTGGTAATGTTTAATGTTATATATTAATTTCATTTTTCAAAGATTGGCAAACGAGAAATATGTAGGAAGTGTTTCAAATTTTAGCTAAATGTATTGGATTTACGATAGTATAGCTGTCAACACAATTCTGCTTTCAAAATCGTTGAATTAAAACTACGTATTAATACATTGACAAGTATATTACTATATTAAGAAATCAGTCGTGATGATATGTTGAATTCCTTAATAAATCGTGTTGTGCCTTTAATTTTCATTCAGAAGTGATTACAGCTGGTGCGTGGAATACATCATATACTCCAGCAGCTACACCAGCAGCTAAACCAACAGCTACACCAACAGCTACACCAGCAACTACAGGTATTCCATCAAGAAAAAATGGCGCTATATCCGTAACAAAAGGAAGTGGACATATGATCCTGTTCCCTATAATGGCTCTGGCGCTCATCATATTGAAGTAGAAACTCATTTTCCAAAGCCCTACTCCTCTCCTGGATCGTTTCACTATGTTTTTTTTTTCAAAAGAGAATAATTCTAATTACTATGTAGAATATATATTCTACTACGCTAGCAACATAATCTGTAACCTACCATTTAGTTTGTCTTCCTGAAGATATAGACACGATGAATCAAACAGAATACATTTATAGTTAAGCACATATTAACAAAGAATTGTAAATATTCTGAATGAAGAAACCATCTTTTATTTTATAACAAAACTTAGCGGGAAGATAAAGGGAATAGATTCCAAGTCATTTGCTCTGGTTTAATAATGATACTACTTTATAATTTCTTTTGTACGTTAATAGACACCAGTTTAACCAATACGAACATAATTGATTACGTGCTATCATTTCTTGTGGAAAGAAAAAGAGTATTACGAAAGATATGAAACTACAATTGTTGAATTTGCAGCTATCATGTTTTGCATTACCTTCTATTTTACTTCTCTCTCAAACATAACAATGTAACTCCGCTTGAAATCAGGAATAGTAATAAAAAATGTTTTCTTACGTGGATTTGTTTCCGAATGATAGTGCGATATGACGAGTGTGTAATTACACCTTTGGTCACATGTACAGTATAATTGAATAAATTATTAGCATTTACTTCCTCTTGTTTTATTTCTCTCTACAATACAATACCGACAGTGTCAATATATCATGGCCTTTGTTACTTCGTAAACATGTATAATTTTAATTGGCACTTGAATAATATATACTATTTAAATGGTCATACCATACTCCATTTCTATAATATATTACTATCTAAATAGTGTATATTTGACGCAATCAGACAAGGAAACACATTTGAAGAAATAGAAAAATTAGTCCTTTGCTACACATCTGTTTTGCTAATAAAACAGCATAAAATAAATCAAAGTACTTTCAACCATCCGCTCAGTTCCTCGATATCGGTGTCAAAAGATTACAAAATATGACTATTGATTTAAGTGCCTTGGCCTATTTATGTCAAAATTTTAGTCACTATCTTTGTTCATTATCTTTGTAGTTTATACTTCATTAAAATATATTTCGCATATAACATTCGAAGTACAAAGCCGTTGGTATTAAGAAATTTAAACATATATTCCACGATACTTTCAAAACGAACTTAAGCAGGTAAGATATCATTCCAGAGATCAAACTAAACTTTATAATCTTTCATTAGCCCAACTTAATAGTGGGTATCTAAACTGAATACATACCATACCGTGATATTTCATTGAACATAATTACAGAGATATTGTTGAAAATATATACATCTTCGGAAGCAAATAGTCATAACTGTATCAAATGAGTGACAATCATACATAAGCAATACTTTAACATGCAAGCACACACACACACTTTACCCTCACACACACACACACACACACACACACACACACACATACATACATACATACATACGTACATACATACATACATACATACATACATACATACATACTTTCCAATGCACAGTTACAATACACTTGTATAAATATACTTGTATAAATACATAAATAGCCAGTCAATAATGATATAGACAGAATATTGTGAATTTCTTGGACTTGGAATTGTTGTGAGATAGCATGTTCAAGTACAAAGTGTTAAAAAGTATGAAAAGTAAAAAATGCAATGAGGTTATAATGTCCTGAACATCTGACTGTGTCAGTTATATATAAAATCTGTCTTCCCCAATTGTTATTACTTAACTATGGGAACAAGATTTTATTTTCAAAATCTAAGTCTGAAAAGTCTATATCAAGGTGACCCTGCACAGCCACACAGGAACAGCTGCATAATCACATATCAGCAGGTTTCTCTTTGTAGCAATTATAACTGGACAGTTAGTTGGGAGTCTAAAAGCAATTATATTTGACACCAGTGAAGTTCAGGCTTGCTGATAACAAGGTGATGACAGATATAGCAAAGACAAGCATGCTTCAGAATCTAGAGATATTCTGAAAACTTTGACCTGTCCCAGGAGTAAGTCCAGTAATTGGGTTTCTCATAAAAGGAAACAAATCATTTGCCTGGATAGTTCTGAAGAGACACAGTAGAGCCAAATGATACAGAAAAATAAGTGGGGGATAAAAGACAATCTTTTTGAAAGTCGATGTGATTATCTATATCAGTTATGTAAAATGTATTGACTTGAATTGAGCTGCAGATTCTTTATTAGCTTAAGAATGCCCTTATAGATATCAGTAAATATTATTTCAGGGCATTTGTTGTATTGTGACTAGTACAACAAAATATAACAGCCCAAAACTGACATTTAGTCAAAAAGACAAGAAAGTTATGAAAGTTACTCAGTTGCAAGTCCAATCTTGGTAGACTATATTCATTGAACATGTAATGTTAAATACTTCAATTACATATTTATTCATATTGGAAGCATTTTATGTGAATTAAGTAAATAAGAACCTCTGCAACATATGCTATGAATATTGTACACTGGAAGGAAGAATACATAAGGTACAATTCTATAAACAGATTTGTGTTAAAAATGTAACAAATACATTTTCCATCTGCTTTGCAGAAACTCATGCTTCCAACACTTTCTTATAATCCCACTTACTATACTTATTAAGTAATATATTTCATATCTAGGTTGTACTTAAAGATGGAGTTCATCTTCGTTGTAACCTGAATGACTTTTGTCCTGGAGAGAAAAGTGGCTTTATTGAGCAATACAGAACATCAAGGACACAATTTTTGCAATGGCTGGGATTTGAAGAGGCAAATGTTGATAGTGACAGAGATAAATTGCAAGATGGTAACACACCATACAAAGAAATGGATGGTAAAGCTAACATTCAGGTGGAGAGAGAAGTATGTCAAGGCAAGACAAGTCTATATAGGACAGTGATAAAGACTCACTTATTAGGTATGAACATAACAAATACTTAACATTTTGGCAGCCTAATCAGCTCCAATAACTTTATCCATTTCTTAAATATATAAAGCCATGAAATTTAGGTAAAGAAAGCACAAAAAGACCTGACTTACAATGTTGCACAAAATGATTGGTCTTATACAATACTTAAATTAATAACAATTGCATACACTTGTATTTGTTTCATGAAGATTAATTTATAATCATGAATAAATTTCAATGGAATAAATTATCTTTTTCAAGATCACATATTAAAGTGCACATCGACAATTTGATTGAACCCCTAGAAAATCTACTTGAGAGGCCCATAAATCTGGAGCATGTATCAGCAATAGCTGATTCTTTTCAGGGCTCCTTTGACCATTTTACAACTCTGCTTGGATTAATAGACAGGGGTTGCAGTATTAACATCAACTGTTAGAGAAGAAGAAAATGTCAATGCACAACAAATCACTGAAAGTCATTGCAGTATCAGGGAGAGCTGACATTTCCACATTCACAAGGAAAACTGTGAGTACAGTGTATTAAGCTGAAAATAATAATATTAGCTGTAACTTACCAAAGACAGTGTTTTAAATCATAATGGGAACTTTGGTATGACTCAGCCAGGCTTCGAACCTGCGACCTGCTGCATCTGAGGTGGGTGCTAACTTGCATGGCAATCACTTTCAAATCAATTATCTGTCAGTATGTCCTTCGTGAATCTGAGCAAGGGTATAAAGTTTTTTTGACTTTTGAAATACATACAAATAGACTTTAAAAAGATTGTGTCCATGCCAGTGTTAGTGCTACATTATTACAGTCTTATGATCAATCCAGCCAATTCCAAATTGTTTAACTGGATGTCTTAATTTAGTTTCCGACAAGTTCTAGTAGGTATTTTGATGCCCTTGAGACAATATGCATGTTCACTTATCCAAATCTTAAGTTTCTTCAACTTCAGAATATTATGTCTTTGTCCCATGAAAAGAATGTTGCCTTAACTATGGGATGACCTCAACAAGAGCAATAGCAGAAACAATAATCATCATCATTATTTGTTCCAAAAAAACATAAATGCAAACTGAAGAAGAAATAAATACATGCAACAAGTTAAGGTAGATGCAAATATTACAGGGCAAAATGTTGTTTCTGTTTGTATTGTATTTAACTCGGAAGAAGATGAGAATTATATTTTGTATATAGTTCTCTAAACCCTTGATATACTTAATTATTTCTTTTTGTAGAGAAGCTGACCATGATATATGTGTACAGTTGTATTTACTGTAAATTTTAGCAACTGATTCCTATTAAATTCAGTATTGTACTTTACCCAATTCTGACCTCACAGTGGGGGATGCTATCAAATCACCATAACAACCTCAATAAAGACCTGTTAGAGCCCTAAATCTAGACAAAGTGGTCAATCTATGTGTAACTGACCAAACTCCCTGTCCTAATTAGTGTCAGTTAGATGTGTATTAGATTAGATAATTTATTTAAGCTTGTTATTTTCTCAGAGAACTATTTTACATGATACAGCATGAGGAAGTTAAATATAGGTGATGACAAAAGGACAGATGGTTAGCAGGTGAAGTGGATTTAAGATAAGTCTTCTTTAAGTCATATTTGGAATATAATCAAATGAATAAAACATGTGCGGGGGGGATAAATAAATTATTTTTTGACACCAAATCACATCTTCTCTCATCATCGATGCATTGTCAAGGTTGTCAACACACTCCATGAAACAAACATAAGTGGTTATATACTAACCATTTGCATTGCTTAGGTCAGAAATAAATGTAACCTAAATTTGAGATTCTCCAGAGTGCCAAAAGTATTTATGAATAAATGCATTTTCAAGAGGAAAAGCTTGAATATATGAATAAAGAAATTCAAAGGCATTAAATGTGAAACTAGATTTGTCTCTGACAAAAGATTTCCAGTTTTTCTCATTATTCTATTACTGGCTTATCATTTACACAGGGGATTAAAAGTAACCATATATCTGAGTGATCATTATCTCTGACAGTGAATAAAAAAATAAAAATCATTGTAGGCATATGTGCTAAACATGAGTAAATCAATATCTGCCCTAATTACATGCAAAGGGACATAACAAGAGAAGTAATGCTATGTGAAAGTGTCTAAAAAATAATAAAACAATATTTGTTTAAAATAAAATTGAACAGTTATCTCAAAATCAGGATAGAAACATGATCAGTTGATTAAAATTTCCACATACTTTTCCTTTTTTTATTAGGGTACAGCATACTTGCACATGCATCTTAGCAGACACAGAAGAAAAGGAAAATAATTGAAAATAAGATTATTTTAAGAATACAGACTATTTGAAAAAACCTTGGTTGAGTGTAGCTATAAGATCTATACAATTTAGTTGAAGTAAAGTTTGAAGAAGTGATTAGAACAAAAATAGTCGGCAATTCATTTTATTTAAATTTAAAATATCAGAATCATGCAGCAGACTCCTGACAATATTGCAAGAAACAAGTTATTTTTTGACAGTTTTTTTTTTTTTCTCCAAACTTTAATCAGTTGACTAAAGATTTATTTTCTTTGTGGTAAAGAGGCAAAGTATACATGTTAAATGGATATCTGCACACTGAAAACAAGAAATCTAATGGAAATAAGTTAATTTTGAACATCAGACTCTTTTGCAAATATCTTGGCTGAGTACATATCTGAAATAATAAAATTAATTGAAGTTATGTTTGAAGAAGTGAATTGCAATTAGAACTATGTTCCATGAAAGAGATTGAATTTATTTCAATTAGGTATAAAATTTCTAAATCATGAATCAGAATCATGCATATGCTGCAAGAAAACTGAAGTTAGTTTTCTTTTAAATGAAATTTGACATTTATCTCAAAGTCAGGTTAGCACCCTGAGCAATCGATTAGAGTGCAGACTGGCATATGCTGAATAAGTTTGACAAATAATGTATTAGTATGAAATAGAAACAGATGTTTAGTTGGCATAGTGTGGTAATATAGCTAAATTAGGGAGTAATAACAAGACACATGCTGTTCATCAATTTTGATAATTGATAGGTAAGACTTATATAACCATTTAGAGAATCAAATCCATAATGTTATTTTACAAAATAATATAAAGAAATGCAGGGAAGTTTTTAAAAGGTCAATGAACATTATACACTTCATAAAAGTCTGGGTATGCATGTTAAGCCAATGATTAGACATTGCAGTAAAATGTATTACTTTGGCTCAAAAGGCCAACTTCAGAATAAGTTATCTTAACTTCATAATAGTTTATAACAAGTATAAAGAAAATAGTGTTTAGGAAACTGAAATAAACCTTAAGCAAAACCATAAGACACTAATGATGCAGCAGCCCCCCTCACCCCACTGAAGAGTGACTATGTCTTTCTTCCAACAATAAGCAAGAAAAAGTTCATGCAATGTTACATAATGCACTATACTGAAGTAGCTACATAACATGTACTTCATTTCAGGACCTTGAAGGTGACAATGAAGAAGTACCTAGCAGAAAAGTGATTTTGAAACAAAACAGATCTAATGAAGAACATTCTAAGATGCAAAGAGAATGTGAAGTTAGTATACAAAAATAGAATAATGTATCACTCCTTCTTATTTAATGGTGCATTTATGCACGATAGTTACTGATAGGCCATCCTAATATCCATTTGTCTTCCTGATCAGTTAAATTTCTCAATTCTCTGTATGCAGGACACTATTTGAATATATATTGAATAACTAATTGATCATAAAAATCCTTACACAATTATAAAGGATCAGTGTCGGTGTCAACTTGATTTGTGAGCTTAATTCTAAATTTATACTAATTATTAATTTTATATTTATGCAAATAAATGTTAGTGATTATTTGACATGATTATGACTTAAATTACACTTTACAATTCAATACAAATCAATAATGCAACATATATTCCCATGATAATTTTCTTTCTGTTGATGTAAAGTTTACTTAGCTTTACTCATTCATGTAGCGGTCTTTGAGATTTTTGTCTTTAGCACACTTGTGAAAATTAAACATGTTTCTCAAGATTATAGTCTTAATTATTTCATCTTCAGTTTTTATGCAGTTGGTTTTTAAATTGGTAGGAACAAATTAATTTTTTTCTAACTTTGATTGCAGGAAGGAAAAGGATCAGAAGGCACAGAACAAGAGTTAGCAATTGTTGAATACAATCACCAAAAATTTTTTCTGGGCATTTTTTCGGACGAAAACACTTTTATATTTTGTAAAGAACCAATAGCAAAAGTGCAAAAAGAGAAATTTATATACAATATCAGCAAAATGTCAATTAAGATTGATAGGAAAGACAAACAGATTATAGATACAGGTTATCTAGTGTGTAAATTTTTGGGACATGTCACCAAAGATACAATTTCAATGAAAGCTATTAACATGGAGAATCTAGATACTCAAATAAGAAATTATTTAAAATAAATCTAACAATCTTGGCATGGTGAGACACAACTGCAAATTTGATATTAATCATAATATGCCAAAAGTAAACTGCTGTACAATCTGTGTGATTTATTTTCCTATGGAGACTGGTTTGATCCTATCATGACATCAATGTTTTGAGCAACATCTAAAAACTTTTTCAATCTTTAATGTTAAAATATGAAATTTATGACATAATCTATATAGGAAGCATTTTGTACTATTTTGTTAATGCAGTATATGCACACTTGTTATTGTTTGCTTCTTTATGAAGATATGATCGTGTTATTATAACCATTAGGACTATTCTATTTAAAAGTACATGGTACCCAGGGAAGGCAGTTTTTAAAACATCTATGCCAGGGTACTTTGATTTCATCGAGTTCATATTAAAATGATAAAGAAAATTATAAATTGCATCATGGCTGAGTACCCCACTTTAAATGTGCCTTCCCTAGAGAACAGCCCTTACTATCTAAAACAATGTTCATTATTCATTTTAAGGAGACACACTTGTTCTGTATCTATCTCTGAAATTATCATGAAAAGAAGGCTTATCATCGTCTTCAAGATGACAAACTTGATGTACAAATGACAGCTTTCTTTGTATCCAAATATTATATATAAAAAAAATCTATAACTAAGCACATTATACATTAACACCTCTTGGTATAAGCAAATATTAAATGTTATGAAATGGTGTGTAAATGTATTTAGGGATTACATTACATTTAATTAGATATGTGATATGTTTACAAAGGACTGATACAAAAATCATGCTCTTTTTTATGTAACAGAAAGGTACTCACATGATTTTTTATTTGATTTATTGTATTTTTATGGTAACAAAATCAAAGGAAACCTTTTTAGGAGATATAAAAAAGTTCATAATAGGATTGTTGCTTGTTGTTCATTTGACATTGATGCATAAACACAAGGAAAATAGAAAAAAGGATTTATATTAATTGAGTAAAAAATGTTCAGATATAGTTGTAGAAGTTTGAATTGTTGTTATACATGATGATAATACTGGTTTATACAACTGCTTCTAAGATTGTAAACTTAATTATCTAGACTTCTAAGCAAATTAATATTACTACAATGACATTGGTTTACAGTCTTATAGACACATTTAGTAATCTTGTTAAACAGAGTTTGACGAGCTACATTTTAGTAATATTAGTGTGATGCAGATAATGTCTGTCAATGGTGATGTATGGTAACATTACAACTAGTTTATTTCATCAGCCTTTTGAACCCAATTTATATGTAGCAAATATGGTACAAGGAATGCTTCATACATGCCATGTAAGAAAAATAAAGGTTATATGAGCATAATGAAGTCTCTTTCAACACACTTTCTATTCATGATAACAAGTATATTCCACTATGTAACCACACACACACACACACACACACACACACAAACACATATATATGTATATATATATATATATATATATATATATATATATATATATATATATATATATATATATATATATATATTAGGGTGTCCCATATTTTGCGAAAAAAATTTTTTTTAAATATTGTATAGCATACCCTCCTAAAAGTTTCCTTTTGGTTCCATAATAACATCTACACAATTATAGGTCCTTCAAATAATATTTAGGGGTCCCCCAAGGGTGATGAAATTTTAGGCAATAGTCATGATGGCATTCGACATTGTGAAAACAGTTCGATACGGTTTAATACATTAACCGTTCGTACCATGACAAAATGACAGCCTATTTGACACCATTAGAAAGCTCTTGATTAGTATAATCTAGAAATGTATTACAGTGGTATACACCTAGATTTTATTAGCTGCAGTTGTACAACAATTAAGGTGAAAAAACTGAAAATCGTACAAATACAACATAAAACGCTCAGTTCTACATATCCAAAAGATTGTCACGATTGCACTTTGCAAAGTCATGCCTGTGCTTCTCGATAACTTTCATAAGGTATTGTTTTTGTTCTTCATCCTTAGTTATTGCAACATTAAAATTATTGATAAGGGCGACACCCCGTTCGGCAACATCATTGACACAGGCCAAATTACTGATCAACTTGAATGCAATCTTGTACGATTCACTTTCAGGCCATTCTTCAACCGGAATGTTGAGGAAACTATCATCGATGGCGGTGGTTTTGAAGAAACTTTGTGAGATCAATAATGCGGCAGTGTATGCAGTGACTTAACCAAATGCAATCCTCGGTCATCTTTGATTGCTAACACTAACTGTTTTTTCTCCTCGCACGACAGATGCTGAGAAAACAGAGATAGGGTAGCTAGTTCTTCGGTTAAGTACCACGAGTGACGCAACATCATTTTTAGGCCAACGTTCTTCAGTGCAACATCATTGTAGTCATCTAGTCTTTGGATGAGTAGAATGTCATTGTATGGCGCATCAACCACTACTCGAGATGTGAAGCAAGACTGAAGGTAGACGTTAACCACAAATCTGTTGAATCGTTGGATTCCCTGTAATTCACGGGCTGTTAGCTTGATAACAGATTCATTCCCATCAAAGACCAATTCAATCTTCATGGATTAGATTGCCTTCGCCATCCAGCGAGCCCGATGAAGGGCACCAGGTTTTCGAAGCGTCGCTGAACTGTCCAGTCCAACCAGTGATGCCGCAAGTTGAAGAAATTCTTGATAATAATCTCGAGGGTGGCTGAGTTGAAACTGTTCTGCAATGAATGCTTTAAGTTTGTCACACACAGAGATTAATGGTGTCACAGTTGGCTTTGGTTGACGGTGGACTAAGTTTGACCATTTTTCTTTGAATCGCTTAAAAAGCAGAATTTCAGACCCAGTTGATGGACCAAAGAAGCACACTCCAAATGCATCGGACTAAAGTACCTCGAACATGTGATTGCGACAGGCCAACCATAGCAAACTGCGACCAATGGCTGTCTCCAGAAGTGTGCAGGTTCCATTAATTCTACCAGTGTTTGATGCTGTCGTGTCTAAACACATGCCAATCACAAGCAATTTGCATTTCCATGACTTCAAATACTCCAGAACTGCCTCTGTTGCAGCCTTTCCTAATCCTGATGTCAACTTCGGCACACCCAGAACTTTTGTGCTACCATCAACAAGAGAAGATAGCAAAACTGGCAATGTATCCACTTGCTCAGTATCTACTCCTGTGAGATCAGGCAGCAGTTTGCCATCCCAGTGCACAACAGCTTTACTGGGTCTAAAGTCATCCATGATCTGGGTGGCAGCTTCACAGTGAAACTTCAGTCTTTGGCGGTGAATTTTACTTTTTGAAAGTATTGCTGAGGATGTTGAACAGCCTACTTCATTGACCACAGAAGCTAGGATCATAGTTGCTGTACGAACGCTTGTATTTGTTCGGTCCAATACAGCTGACACTTTCGGAGTGATTACAGTGCGACAAGTGCGTTTACACTGTTTACTGCTACTTGGCGTCGCAGATTTAACGATGAATTCGTCTGCTGAAGATTCATCTGATTTTGAGGAACTGCTTTGACTGTGATGAGTTTGTTGTTTTGTCTTCATCATCTTCACATTCTTCAGCTCTGACAGTCGCCTGAACACTGCAGAGTTGTTCTGCTGTTGCGGCGGCTCGCTTCAGTTGTCGTTCTTTGCGCTCAGCCGATCGTTATCGCGACAAAAAGTTTTCCTGTCAACTGACCCAAGGCATCCGGCTCTTGACTCTTGCTGCAGTTTCAGAAACTGACGGTCTTCCTTGTTTGTAATCAGTTCATTAGAATTAGCATGACTGATGTCAAACAGAATATCAAGTTTTTCACCATATTCTTTCTGGTTCTGCTGGTCCTTGGTGTTGTTCCTCGAGCGATGTTTCACCAAACCAACATGCTGACAATCAAGATCTTTGATCTTCGGAATAATGTTTGGTTTGTGGCGCACCGGAAGTCGAGATTTCATCCAGAAGGGCAACAGTTGATCAAACACTCCCTGTGCACTCTCTGCAACAGTCAATTTCTGCTGTCGGTGGTAGTAGACAAAATTTCTCATGATATCACGACCAGATGGAAGGCAAGCATCTGTGATCATGTCACGGGGATGTCCAATCAACCAAACAATATCCCTACTGCGAGTACTAGTCGATTTTGCCATTGCTCTGGAAATAATAATAACACTAATATTATTCAATTCAATTCAATTATTAATATTTTTTATTCTGTAAATAAACTTTTTTTTATGAATTAATAATATTATGTACTAGCTGAAGTACCCGGCGTTGCCTGGGTAGTTACCAAAAAAAAATTCCTTTTTTCAAGTAAAGTTTTATTCTTACATTAAGTTTACAAAACATTGTTAAAAATACACAACTAACACAAAAAGTGATATGACAAATAATTATTAATAAGTAGTATATATACTTGTAAAATGCAGTTGTTGAAATCCAGTTTTTCACAGTTTTCCATTGTTTATATTTGAAACCACATTAGCATAAATATAAAGGTGTAGACATTGCTAGAATCTACTAATCAAGATCTTTCTAATGGTACCAAACAATATATCATGGAAACAGTGATTGATTCACAGAAACTTTTAGAACTATGACCTGTTGAACGCCATTTACACCGATTTGCCAAAATTTCATGGGCCATGGGGGACCCCTAAACATTATTTTAAAAGTTTCATTTTTTTGGGGTGTTATTTTGTAACCCAAAGGAAACTTTTAGGGGGGTATGCACCAACATTTTAAAAAAAAAATTTTTTGGGACACCCTAATATATATATATATATATATATATATATATATATATATATATATATATATATATATATATATATATATATATATATATATATATATATATACTTAAATGAAATGTTGTCTCTCTTTAGGGGGGTTACACATGAGCCAGAATCTGAATGAAATAATGTACATGAATATGATGATTTCCAGTCCATGCTAGGCTAGTCCCATCATTAAACTGTATTTTGAGCATGATCCCAGCTTAAGTATCATCTGTGCTAGACTAAGACTACTCAGTGAGTTAGTGCATATTCTGTGCTGATCCCAGCTAATGTAAATCTATGCTCAATTCATCTCACCTAGGAGAAAGTATTCTAATTTCAA
Organism: Unio delphinus; assembly: GCA_029339505.1. Taxonomy (NCBI): domain Eukaryota; kingdom Metazoa; phylum Mollusca; class Bivalvia; order Unionida; family Unionidae; genus Unio; species Unio delphinus. The sequence continues at coordinate 25,248,288 of JAQISU010001239.1, read as the reverse complement.
ATTGAATGTATCCTAACAAGGTCTAAAACACCTGACCGACTCCAACTTGGCAATATAGTGATATTATCACATTCATATACACATGTACTGGGAGCACACAAAATATCAAATATGTCCCAATTTGCATTATCACTTGAACATATTTTTCCAATCATAAAGACAAGCATTAATTGCAACATATTTAAAACATACTAATCTAACAATGGTTTAAGTTGTTTTTGAGCTGATCGATCTAACAAAATGAACAGGTTTTATGGTCTAATTTTGAGTTGAAAAAGCTGCTGTTGTAACTGTTGCTTTGTTTATACAATTTATATTATTATTATATCTTTTCTGAATGGTATATCAATTGTACCTCAAAGTTGAATGAGAACTAAGCCATTTTTTATCCATCTTGATTAATCTTATCAAAGAAGGTGTACTTATTTTTGTGACCTCTTCATATGTGTATCATTGCTATGTCGTAAACAATTCAGTGTATTGATATTACTGTAGTACATTTTAACTACTGTGTTTGTGTTCTTTGAAAGCTAAAAGGAAAATCACTGAAAGTTTCACTGAATATTGCAGTGTAAATCTCATTTTGTAAGCTCTATCATAAGGTAAAGAAATTTTCAATGGTTCTTTTGCAACATTAAAATTGCTGCAATATTAACAGTATGCCTTTTTGACATGAACTTCCGTTTTTCAATAAAAAGTGTCAGAAAATAATCGATGTAGGATAGAAATCTCACCTCCCCGGGAGGGATTACAAATCTGCATCAAACTCTCAGCAAAACCTTGTATACCACTTAAAATTCTGAGCCAAGGATCGATTTTCATGATCTACACAGAGGCATCTGATGGATTCTATTATTGCTACAATGGGCAGTCTTGACTTGGGAAAGTGGTACAGTTGATAATTAGTAGTGTAATATTAGTATATAAAAAGCAATTACAAGTAATATTAAACAAAGTTCAAGTCCTATATGAATAACAACACAGAATTTTCTTTTATATTCTGGAGGCAGTGTGAGGCATAGCTCTATTAATCTTACATCAGATATTTTAAATGACCAAATGAATGTTACACTCTCACCATGGAAATAGAGTAATGTTGCTACTTGCGCTTTGGAGTTAACGATGTAGTATTTTTTCTACACCATGTTTTGCAAATCACATATGTCAAAGTTAAATGGAAATTGGGAAATGCCACCACATGAACAATTTAGTATTGTGGCTACATCAAGTTTTGGAGATAAAGAAAATCAGTTTTACACTGTCACATAGAAACAAAGTAATGTTACTACACAAATTTGGTGATTGACAATGCAGTAATGTTATTACATCAGATTTTGGATATCACAAACTCTGCTTTACAATGTTACAGGGGGCCCCAAGTGGCAGAATGGTCTAAAGTGCTCTCCATTGCTAAACACTGCCATCTCACTTCTGTCTGTGTAGGTTCGAGTCTAAGATTTGGCTAATATGGGTATGTGAGAAAGCTTGCCAGTAGCTTCTTGTGGGTTGGTGGTTCTTTCTGTGGTTTTTTCCAGGTTATTCCTCCATCATTAATAATAGCCTATCATGTGCTGAAAAATGGCATTAAACCCTACAACACCAACAGCAACAGCAGCAGAGGGGGCGAATCAGACAAACCTTTTTGTTCGAATGATATGTTATGTATTGTATAGTATGTTATGTATTGTATAGTATGGTGAATCATACAACCATATGATATGTATTGTATAGTATGGTGAATCATACAACCTTTTTGTTCGAAATGATATGTTATGTATTGTATAGTATGTTATGTATTGTATAGTATGGTGAATCATACAACCATATGATATGTATTGTATAGTATGGTGAATCCTACAACATTTTTGTTCGAAATCTCATATTTACCCCCAAAAAATAAAGTCTCTTTTTGGCAAATGGAGACTTAATCATCAGGGTCGCAACGTCATTGTCATTCACCCCCTTTGCTGCTAGAACTTTCAGTTCTGGGTTAACAATGAAAATCACTACGATGAAAATCCTTTTAGGATTTTAACCGAATATTTGATCCAGTCCGATACGATATCGTGTTCGAGGGTCATGTAAATTTATTGTTATAAATCCGTGTGGGGCCGACTGAGCGTGACTAAAGAAATTTCTAAATTGATTGAAGTCCATATCAGAACACCATGTCTGCCAAATCATTCGTAGCGTATGAGTTTCAACGCCGTTGAATACAGCAAGAATGTTACAGTTATCTCTGATCACTTTTGGAATCTGAGTGTATCGTTGAGTGACATAGATCGTATCAGTGTTTTTGTGCCTGCCTCGGGAAAATATTCTAGCTGGGTTTTTTTTGTTTATCTAAGATTACATCGTCGTATACAACTAAATTTTTTATACTTCCATCGAGGTCTTCTACTGATGATGCCTCATCAATATCGGTTATAAATTCAATAATATCCTCGCCGGCAATCTCTGAAGCATTTTCATTAAAATCTTTTAGCACTTCATAGCATCGTTGATCATCTACGATAGGGGCAATTAAATACAACTTATCCCACTTCATCCATCTCATTATTAAATTGAGTAACAATTGCGTCTTGCCGGATCCAGATGGCCCGATTATAATTGCGCGGATAGAGTTTGGTAGCGCTGCATGATGCTTGACTGGTTCTCTTGTTTTAGTCGCTGAAAAATCAATTATATTCATATCTCTATACATAAATTATGGATCTATATTGTGTGAAGTGTAAAAAACGTACTGGCACAGATGACTTGACGACGATTACAACTAAAAATAACCAATCAGCGCTTTCTGGTAAATGCGTACAATGTAGTACAAAGAAATTTAAATTTGTTTCTAAACCCAAGGAACCTTTAAAAAAAACGAGGAGGTGATATCGCAGCCAAGCTAACTAAACTCTCTGGAACCCCATGGGCAAAGTATCCAGGAGAAAAACACCTTCCAGGGTATAGTTATTGTGGACCGGGAACAAGACTTGATATCAGACTCAATAATCATAACCAACCCAACCCCGGTGAGGAACCAATAAACACCATTGATAAGGCCTGTCACCTTCATGATGCTGCTTATAAAAGCAGCAATTTGCAACACAGGCATCTGCAGATGTGAAATTAATTCATGCTTTAAACGCTATTCCTGATAAATCCTTCAAAGAAAAATTGGCTTCATTTTTGATAAAATCGGCTATGAAAAGTAAATTGATGTTAGGTGCTGGTAATTAATAACAACATGGAATCTATTTATTATTCCCCAACAGGATACTGTAGGGGTAGCGCTGCAATCCATAAACTCGCTAGAGCTGCAAAAGTGAAAAAAGCTACTGCCGCTCATTGGTTATCTAAACAGGCACTATGACAGATTTATCTACCACCGCCTAAGCAAATTCAATTCTCGCATTTTGATGTGACCGGACCCAATGAAGTTCATCAGGCTGATCTATTATTTTTGCCACATGACCACGGTTACAAATACGCTCTAACCGTAGTTGATATTGCAAGTCGATACAAAGAAGCAGAACCGTTAAAAACAAAATCGGCCACTGAAGTGGCTTCTGCATTTGAAAGGATTTATGGACGGGGCCCTCTGCACTGGCCAAATCTATTACATCTTGATCCTGGCAAGGAATTTCAGGGTGCAGTGTTATCTACAATGAAACATCACAATGTCACCATCAGACGGGGGCATACTGCACTACATCGCGATCAGGCAATTGTTGAACGATTTAATCGGACACTTGCTGAGCGGTTATTTGGATATCAATACGCAACAGAATTCATCCAAGAAAAAAGATCCCGTGAATGGGTTAAAAGATTACCATCTGTGATTACTGCACTGAATAACGAGATTACTAGAACAATCAACATGAAACCTATCAACACGATTAAAAAGAAGTCTATACCCGCACACCCACAAAAAGATTTCAAAGAACCAATTCTTGGTGGTAATGTCATTGTGAGGTACTTATACGAACCAGGAGAGCTTGAAGGGGGGAAAAAAAGGGCTACTGATTCTATTTGGAGTGTTACTGCACACAAGATATCTAGTATAACACGATCTACGGGTAGACCTCCAATCTATAAACTGGATTCAACTGCCCCTCAGCGGGATTTTACTCGACAACAACTGCAAGTGATTCCTGACGATACTCAATTGCCACCGCATGGTCTTAACTAGCACCGTTGCGTCTATTGCACTCAAGACAAGTCAACATCACATTATTTCTGACATGACCGAGATTGTTATTTTTTCTGTCTACGGTGAATTGGCGAGTATCCTTATCCGAATACTGCCAACGCATTATACAATTGCAATTTGCGCAGTGATTATTTTGTTGTTTCTTTAAAGTGATTATTAATTCAGCATCAATGTCAAATCCTCGTTGTTTTTTTTTTTGTCCTGTTGTTTGTAACCGGAGAGTTTTTTATCAATAATTTTAATATCAATATCATCTATTGTGGTGTCATTATCATCGAAAACAATTCTTCGAAGTTGATTTATTTTTCGTACTCTGGATACTGCAAGATAGACTAAATTTGACCATTCGATGCGAGTATCTACCATCCAAACAATTGTATCCGATATAGTCAATCCTTGTGAGGAATGTATTGTTGCTGCGTATCCTAGCGTCCATGGGGATTTATTAGCACGCAATGCATCTTCAACGACATTGATATCAACCAGCACAATATCATTTAATACTAAATTCTGTTTTTCACTTTGTCCTGAAATATCAACTTCAATGTTCTGTTTTCGTGTATCCGATGGCCTATAACAAAGAGGCACTGGAAGTGTTGCAAATTTTCGTTTATGCAATTCAAATAACTTCATCTGAAGTGTATCCCTGACTATTTTTCTACTTGCAATTATCAAATCATTTGGTCTGCACGTTTCCCAGAAATCATTCATTGGAGTTTCCGAAATTATTTCACGGGCTATTTCACACTGGATTTTATCCGGTTGTAATCTAATTAGTTTCTTAAATTCTTCTAATTTTTCATCAAGTTATCTATGATCGGTATCAATTTCTTCATAATAGTCTACAAAACCCCTTAGCCATTCATGTGGGGATGCACCTACAAATGGTGGTGGTTGGCCGTGATCACCGCGCATGACGATTTTTGTATTTTTCAATAACAACCACTCAAAAAATATTTTTAATATATCTTCTGACACTGTGTCTATTTTATCCCAAATGATAATTTCAGGAATAAATTTCTCTCCCATACGCTCAGGAGTCCATTTATCTCCCTTCCATCGGAAAAAGCTGTGATAAGTGCAGGCATTTACCCCTCGCTGTATCATTTCTCTTGGAAGTCTATGAGTTGGTGTTAGAACAATCATTTTTGTGAAATCCGTAGGATTTTTCCCACGAAAAAACTCAATTGCCCGAGTTGTTTTTCCTGACCCACCACAACCGTTTAAATAAACTGTTTTACATCTACAGATTGGATCAGAAATCGGTGGTGCACTAGAAAATTCTGAACACTGATTGCTTTCTAAATAATTATTTTCAATTGTAACATCTGCTGATTGAATATAATCATGAAGCATTTCCTTCTTAATTCTCCATGACCCCCATTTCTCGTTGCCAGTAGCCTTAAAATCAGCCATTTTGCTATTTATGTAAAATGAATCAGTGGCGACTCTAACTGCGGTGTTAAGAAATGTATTGATCATTGAAAACAGATTAATAGAAGCATAACCAAGCATAGAAGCTCTCAAGTGTGTGTACTGCGGATTGTATCCATCATTGTAAGTAACAATTGTACCAAATTTGGTTCCATCGGACATAAATGCGTCCTTACGATTGACATATATCCCCTATTTGTTAAATCCGCGATTACAAAATCGTATTCAGCATTGTCTATAATCAATCGTGAAGAATATCTTGTATTATCGTATTTACCACCCTGAGTGAATTTACCGATTATTCTTCTACTGAAATCTTTTGCTTCGTTGTTTCTGATTTCAAATAACTGTTTGGACCAATTCATGATTTGTTGTTCATTAAAATCAGGAAACAGTTTTCGCTGTTCATTAATTATTTTTTCTAGATCAGGTTGGGGTAACCACACTGATTTCTGTGCTCGATAGGATATAATTGCTTCACTGACAATTAATGATTTTAACATCTTACAATTAAGCATATACCGTAATAACACTATTGGCATCCAGTGTTTTTCAGACATGTGTTTACCAACCCAATGATAACTACATGGATGAAGTCCTTCAGCCATTTCAAATGATACTACACAAGCGAATCCTGTTAAATCAAAATCAGGCAGTGGTCCATTAATAGCAACACGGGTCATTTCGTGTGTGGGGTGCCCAAATCGTTTAAAATATTTCTCGCATTCTCCATACCCAAGAAAACTTCCTGGATAACACGCAATCATATCAACTGAAATAACGGTTTCAGCGGTGTATTTTGTATTCCATAATCCTCCATGGCTGTATTCAAGACAGGACAATCTGACATCTGATAAAAACTCACTTCGTGTTGGTTTCCACGCGTTTTTCTTTCTAGCAAAATGTGCTGCAATTGATGGTACTGTAAAACAGTTTTCTAATAATTGATCGTTGTCTTCCCCTGAGAACTCTCTGAAGAAAACTCACTAGCTTGTTGTTTCATTTGATTATGCAGCTCTTCAGTACGGTACAATTCTCCGTTGGGTCTTACAAACTGATCAAATCTACATTCCTCGTCTGAAGTACTATGAAATAGCCACATCGACACAGGATCGTTTTTACTCAAATGGTAAATAGCATCAAATAATTTCTGCTCTGATAAAAACTCTCCAGTTTGGGGATATATTTTACGGTTCTATCCCGTAGGAATATTGTTACTGCAGATGACCACGCGTGTTCGTTATGATCAATAATTTCAATTGGAGCTCCCTGTGATTTATATTTCGATTCGTATAATACTTCTCCGGTGATTGTCCTTACCGATATTGGAAATCTTAATGATTTTTCTAATTTGGTTATATCTTGAATTGTTGCCCCATTCTCTCTTACCGTTAATTCTCACTCGGTTATTTTTTTTCGTCTTAGATCAGTCAGTTTATTTTCCCGGGACGCATTTGTGAAGTGTTCCATTATTCGTTCTGCTACACAATTTAGCCCTGTCGAATATTTCATGGGTGCTAGTTTTGCAATATCAGGTTTTTCATTGAGTGGATATATCCCGTAAACAACTACTGTTACAGGATAAGATCTTTCGTAGTATGGTTTATCAATTCCGGTTAAAATTCCTGGTTTTGAATCCTGATTCACGGTGACAGTTTTATTGTCCCTGAGAATGGGTTCAAATTTCTCCCTAATAATCCATTTTTCATCATCATGGATAATGAATTTTATTCGAAAAATATTTCTCTCTTTCCCAAGACGTGAAATTATCACTGCTGCTTTTTCATCATTCATGGTAGCGTCAACAACACCAACAATTCGAAATGTTGACCAACAATAAGATGCTCCATCACGCTTGAATTCATTAAAACAGCCTCTGATTTTACTAATCAGGGCTTTATCAAGAATTTTATGCTTTGGTGTATTAGAAACTATATCAAGATTGAATTGAGCATCTTTCCAGGGTGATCTCTTGTTACGTTTTTTGGGTCTATCGCGATTAAATCTAGGATTAATTTTCAATAATCTCTTAAACTACTTCATGTTTCTGTCTATTAAACGTTTTTTGGGTCTATCGATATTAAATTTAGGATTAATTTTCAAAAATCTCTTAAACTCCTTCATGTTTCCGTCTCTTGGACGTTTGGGTTTAATTTTGTTACGTTTTTTGGGTTTATCGATATTAAATTTAGGATTAATTTTCAATAATCTCTTAAACTCCTTCATGTTTCCGTCTCTTGGACGTTTGAGATTAATTTTGTTACGTTTTTTGGGTTTATCGAGATTAAATTTAGGATTAATTTTCAATAATCTCTTAAACTCCTTCATATTTCCGTCTATTGGACGTTTTTTGGGTCTATCGATATTAAATTTAGGATTAATTTTCAATAATCTCTTAAACTCTCTATCAGTATTGAATTTAGCATTTTTCAAGGGTAATCTCCTTAACTCCCTCATGCTATGCTAAAAACAAGTATCTAAATGAAAGATTTATGTATAATGAATCACTGCAAATGGATCAGTCATTGAATTAGACAAATAGTATAGTATACGAATGACCCAAGAATTCAGACAGCACCCTGTGAGTACAAATTATGAAGCATCCAGTGATGGTGTTGTAAGACACTGTAGACTGAAGAATCCAGTTGGGAGGGATAATGGTATGGGGTATTTGATGTTTACTGTTGGAAAAAAGAAATATTACAATCATCGTTTCGTATTTGAATGTTTTAATGGATTGATCAAAAATGGTTTTGTTATCGATCACATTGATTCTAATCCGAAAAACAATTCTTTATCAAATCTTCAAGCTATCACACAGAGTGAGAATTCCAAACGAGGAAGGACTGGCACTTGTTCAAAAAAAACGAAACCAGTAAAATCTTTTAATACAACAACTAACGAAGAGAAAATATTTAAATAAATATATGAAGCCGGCAAGTATTTCAATATTTGTAGACCCTCAGTACGATATGTTGCAGAGGGGGTTTGTCGATCGGCTATTTCAAAAAAGACCGGACAGAAAATTCAATTTAGTTATGTCAAATGTGTCATATTTTTCAATTAGTGATATGTCATTGTTATAGAATAATGAATTCTGAAAACATGAATAGCATCATTGTTGAAATTTTAAAATTGAAAAATCAGGATATCAAACTATCAGATGGCTTAAATCCTGATTAAATCAAGTCAGATTTTCAGGATATAGAATACGGGGTTAGCACTAACAAATATATGCTACCCAAGAAATATGCACTCATCAAAAGAATTCAGAATTCTATTAGAGACTCTCTTGAATTTTCCAGTGACATCAGTGTGTTTGCTCCGTTGTATACTATCGTAGAACGAATACGAAAAGAATTAGGTAACGAATACGAATTGAAAAAAGATATCAATTCTAAAGTTAGAAACCTACGAGCATTAATTCAGGAAAATGAACAATTTTGATTGCCCGACCCCTTTATCATGTTTTGATTGCCTGACCCCTTATCATTTTTTGTTCGCCCGATCATTTATCATTTTTTTTAGCCGACCCTCAAGGGGTATGTCAAAAATCGTGGACAATCAAAATAGAATTGCGAAACTATCAGTATTATTTATTTTATATACAATTATGATACTTTCGCCACACCTAATAGAGCTGTTAAAACAATCAAATAACACTTCCATGACTGTGTTAAAAATCATCCGACATGTCAAAATAGAAATGTTGAAAGTCACAGTATTTTTTATTTTATATACAATTATGTGACTTTCAACATCAATGAGAGAGCTGTTAAAACAATCAAATAACACTTCCATGACCGCATCAAAAATCATCCGACATGTCATTGATGTACAAAAAAATGGAGCAAGTGTCAGTATTATTTATTTTATATACAATTTTGACACTTGCTCCATCATTGATAGAGCTGTTAAAACAATCAAATAACACTTCCATGGTGGAATTAAAAATCATCTGACATGTCAAAAAAGTGGCGAAAGTAACAGTATTATTTGTTTTATATACAATTATGTGACTTTCGCCATCAATGATAGAGCCGTTAATACTTCCATGACCGTATCAAAAATCATCTGACATGTCTGACATGTAACAAAAGTGAGGAAAGTGTCAGTATTAATATTTTATATACAATTTGGTCACTTTCCTCATCAATGATAGGATGAAATAACACTTCCATGACCATCCGAGGTGTTAGGTCGGTATTGCAAAATTGTTTTACAATTTAAAAATTGTTTCTGATTTCAAATAATGGTCAATGAAGCATTAACAACCCGATTAGCACGTGAACGATTAGATGCAATTAAGAGATTTGTACCAATTCGTGACTGTCAGGAATAAACTGCAACAACGACAGAGTCTTCAGACTGATTTTGCTTTGGGGTCTGAAGAATTGTTTAAACCAGTAACCACAGCAACGAAAGGGGTAGAGTTTGCTATACTGGGAGATGTTCCCGAGACGGGAAAATCTGTTATCGGTGAACTTGAAAAAATAGCAACAAAAACTGAAAAAAACTGAACCACCTACTAATCCGAAAAAAACGACTGTTTGTCTGTTGAATAAATTTACTGATAATGCTAAAACATTCATAAAACAATTTAATTTATTGAAACCAAAGGATTATCAAGCTTTTGGTGATTTTGCTGCTCAAAGCTGTAATTCAAAAAAAGAGTTTTTAAAGGACGAGTATAAGGATGATAGAATATCAAGTAATGATTGGTCCGATAATTTGCATAAAATAAATAAAGGGATTGGTCGTTTGAATAAGGATGAGATGGGGTACAAGGAATTTCAAAGGGGAATTAGTAATTATAAAATAGAACAAATAGAAGAGCGACAACGAGAAATAGAAGAACGACAAGAGCTAAAACGTCAAACACCAACACGAAGACAAACACGAAGACAAAAAAAAAACATGAAGAACTAGATGATCCTCTTGATTATTTACAACCCTCAATGAATGAAAGTTTCGGGAGTGGGATTTCAGGGGAAAATCATCTAGTTGGAAACACTTGTCCTGATAGTGTTATCAATGATATATCACGATTAGAAGTTCTCAACGGAGGGTTCCGAGCTGGAAATAATTCACCGGAAATAATGAATGAAGCAGCTGATATCTGTAGACGGTTATTTCAAGGCGGTATCATGCATATCAGTAAATATCGAGATTTCATTGACGAGTTAGCAAATGGGTATCACAGTGACTGAATTCATAATTGACAAATTGTTTTACAAATGAAAAATTGTTTCTGATTTCAAATAATGATCATACATTACAATCATGATAAACCAACCCCTGTCTATGTAGTTAATTCACGGTTTCCAGTTTATAGAGCATACTATGGTGATGGTTTGGGTAATACCATTGCAGGGTTATTTGCAAGAATGGCTCCAAAAGTGATGCCGTTAGCTAAACAATTATCAATGAAAGCCATTGATGTTATTCGTGATAAGGGTATTGGTGCTGTTGGAGATCTTGCCGGGAAAGCGTTTTCTGCAGCAAAGGATAAAAAAAATCATTAGTGAGACGAAAAAAGAAACCGTTACCGTCTACAGCAGAAATGCCTGCAAGTGTTAGTAAAATTATAAATAACGCAGTAGATGAAAAATTAGCATCGATGGCTTTAACCCCCGACGCAAATATGATAGCAGGAAGTGGCTTTAGAAAACCCCGTAGAAAACGCTAGCGTTTCTCACGATGAAAATCTTTTTACGATGAAAATCGTTTACGATTTCACGATTTAGACTCTGATAAATAGAATAAAATGTTCAAACAGTCACGTGATCCAGCGTTTGATATAGACGCCCCAGTTGGCAAGGATGATTCTGTACGCGATTATCAATATTACGCCTATCATGCAATAGACCCAAATAGTCGAGCAAGAATTGAACTTCAAGTCCATGATACCAGTAAATACTTTCTACCCGCTGAAGCGTTTATTGAAGTAGAAGGAGAAATTTTAACAGCTGATGATACTCCTGCTGTACCAGCACCGTATCCAGCTGGTACTCAAGTCGGTTTTGTCAATAATGGTATTATGGCGTTATTTGAGAGTGCAAGATATCTCATCGATGGAAAAGAAATTGAGTCGATAGATCGCGATGTTGATGTGGCTACAACAATCATAGGACTAGCAAGATATTCTGATGATTATACAAGATCAGCAGGACCCTCTATGATGTTTGCATAGGATGCTAAAAATACCGCTGGAAGAAATCAATTTATTATAAGACGACCACAGAATAATGCTGGTGCTGCTAATGTTGATGTTGAAAATATGATTATAAACAACGATCCTAATTTCAATCTAGGAGCCGCAACACGTATTTTAATGTTGGAAGGTCGGCGTAAGTTTTTTTCATGCGCGATTCCACTGCATCATATATTTGGATTCTGTAGAAACGTCAGAAAAGTTATCTACGGGGCGAAGCATACAGTAGCACTTGTACGAAAAAGTGATGATAACGACGCAATTTGGAGGATTCCAGCAGATGTTGCTAATCCCAATGCTGATGCCGGTAAAGTCAATTTAACAAAAATATCATTGTGGATGCCAGTGTTGACTCCAGCAATTACCGCAGAAGAACGATTACTATCATTTATGGACCAAGGAGGAAAGTCGTTGTTAAGTTGGCTAACCGTGAGTACAGATGTGAAACAATCAAATGTTAATAATGTGTTTACGTCGAATCTAGCATCAAAACAGGGCACTGCTGCACCACGTCATATATTTATTGTGTTACAGGATAACACACGAGTTGGCAATCAATTCTCCAGCCATATGATATTTGATCAATTAGGTGTTAAAGACGTCTCACTGAGAATAAACGGCCAGCAGGAACCATCTGAATATATACAACTTAATTACACCGAAAATCATATTGCACGCGTGTATCATAGATTGTTGTCATTTATGGCACGTGATCAAAATGTGGATACTGGTTTGCAAATATCGAAGTTGGATTTTAAAATCTGTATCCAATCTATTACTTTTCACTGGAACATCTTGATTTAACAAGACAATCTGTCGTTGATATACATTTTAGAGCTAATGTGAGCCGTGGTGCTATTGCTAATTATAGAGCGGTTGCTTCATTCTCAGTGATAAATCAATGCTACTTGAAAGTGTTGGAGGAAGAATGAGAGTGGTAGATGCGCCTGTAGAAAATCTTTGAACGATTTTTCCATTGAATCGCTTTACAATTTAGAATCAATTTATTATGTATAATATGTCATATAGTGTTATTAGTGTTGCGTTAACTCCTGGTCAAATCAAAAAATTGCAATCAGAATCGGCTAAAAAATGCGGAACCACAATCACTTTGAAACCGAATCAAATGACTGGTGGTGCAAATAAATTATCACTGACAACTCGTCAAATAAAACATTTCAATGATGCACTTGTAGCCAAAAAAGGTGTTCAGATTACTCTTTCTGCGGCTGCTATCAAAAATATGATGAAAACGGGTGGTATGTTTCAATTGTTAGCTGCAATTCCAGCATTGATTGAAGCAGCAGCCCCAGCGGTGGCTAAAGCGGCAGCGTTAGGAGCCGTTGGTACTGCAGCAGGAATGGCACTAATAAAAGCAGCTGGACAGGGTTATAAAAAAAGGGGAAAGGGTCTAAGACTACCAGGAACCCCGTATTCATGGTACAGCGGAAAGGGTCTAAGACTAGGACCGGTTTATTAATTCAGAAATATTCGATTTCCAAACCGATGGTTCCTATGTCCAATTTTGATTTAATGGATGCTGCTAAAAAAACTAGCCATAAAAAACTTCAGAGGTGTCTTTATGAAAGATCAGTTACCAGCACAACCCAACAGCGTTGAAACCGGTATCATTAATCTCGATAACAGCACCGGACCTGGAACTCACTGGGTTGCATACGCTATTGATCCACGTGGGATTGTCTATTTTGATTCATATGGATTAGCACCGCCAAAAGAGTTTATGCGTTATATAAAAACTTTTCCAATGAAAACTTGGTATTCTACGCTACCAACACAACAAATGAATGACCCACCAATATGTGGCAGCGAAGTATTAAATGTTCTTGACGCTATTTCAGCATCTAGAGAAACAAACCACCACATGTTGTCGTAAATGACTACACTAGTAGTCACTGGCAACGACGAAGTCGTCAACAAAGATTTTAGAGAGAGATGTATAAAATATCATGATCGATATTTGGGGAAGACCTCTGAAACCCAAACCCGATGACACTGCATCCCCTGATTCTATCAAGGATATAAAAAAAAAATAATTGAAGATGAAATCGCTGAGACGTTGAATTTAGCAAGTGTTGATCCTAATGAAATAGTTGTATTTCAAGATCGTCAGGGTAAATTGAAATCTAGTAATATTTCTCTGGATGATATTTTAGTTAAACAACGAAACGCAATCGAGGATACATACTGTCGTGTTATTTTCCGATCAGGGAAAACTCAAACCAGGTGTACTCTTCTCGACTATTACAGATAGATTCACTGAATACAATAAAGAATTTGAAGATCATTTGAAAAATTATACTCAATTTCGTAGAAATGTAATTCATAAGTTCTTTGGGTCTCCAATGGTAGTTACACCATCTATCGCTGAAATTAGAACGTTTATTGATGAGACGAAAACTTTGATAGAAGCCATCGAAACTGATTTTCCGAGGATGATAACAATCATTGAAAAAACAAACATCTCTCATGAGAAAACCAAAAACTTAGTATACACGATCCAACATGGATCATTTGCGTGGACACCTACAAACTACAAATTAGATATCACTGCAACCGTTAAAGGTATTTATCGATTAACACTAGTAACAACGACTCAATTTAATATTTCATCGTCCAGTTCATCCGGGGTCAATAATACGATTTCAACGATTATCGACAAGGATACAACTGAACAGTTCACGTTAACATCTACTGATAAAAATTTGGTTAGGGTTTCAACAACATGGTATGTGGAATTCGTAGCGGATTTAAGTTGAAATCGTAATTGAAAACGCTAGCGTTTTTAAAATAAAAATGATTTCATCATCGCAATATCGCTATGATCAGGTCAGAGAATATTAAAATAGACTCAAAACCCTCGCCGAGGAGTATCAAATAAAAATAAAAAAATACCGCCGAAGAATCACCGCAATTGATGTTGCAATGTACTCGGTGTCAGGCGTTCTCGGTGGCGCCGGAATAATACTTGCATCGGTTACAATGATTGCCCAGGTCGTAGTTCCAATTTGCATTTCTGCGGTAGCTTCAATCGCGGGTATATCAACCGGGATCACAAAAAAAATATCATCATGCAGCCAGAGTAAACTGCAAGACTATGTGATTAAATTTCATGTTGTATCAACCGCATACTCGCAATTATCCTCATTGATATCGTCGTCACTCGATGATACAATTATATCAGATAATGAGTTCTCAGCGATGGTCAGTATTTATGATTCCGCGATATCAAAATTAGAAATACAACAACATGAGTATAATAACAATGACAACACCGATGGAATTACTTCAACAAATAGTGGAGAACACGAACCCAGTACAAACAAGCATGATCTCAATAACATCAACGAATCCAGAATTCAGTGTGAATTTCCCCTCTCCGGTTCCAGTGAAGGAGATAGCGCTAGCAAAATTACGAGTGTATCACAGTTGGCCTAATATCAGATCAAAATCATTTTGTGGTCAACAACCCAATAATTCCTTGGTATTTGCAAATAAGAATAAAGACGACGGTACCCCAGACTAGAACGTTGTTTCCATACCAACCGGATCATAACAAATTGAACAAATCAATGCTGATTGCAACGTAGAATAAAATCGATTACTGGAAAAGAATCAAAAATAGCTATAACGGTTCATGAGCCAACACTATCATCTGCCATTGAAATAAGCACAGATGGTTACGTCGTAGATATCTATCAGAGTTCTATAAGAACCGTACTAGGATGGCCTGAATTACCACCTCGGATAGCTTATCAAATACCTGAACCACAAAAATCTGATTATATCACCGACAGGATAAAATCTGATAATCCAATAAAGAGTTAGAAAGATCACAGAATTACTTTAGATTTTTTTGGTATCCATATCGATATAGATAGAAAAGAGATACGTGGTTTTGTTAACGAACCTAAAATTATTGAAAATTTCACAGCAATGAATAATGATTTTTCACTGTTGTTAATACCTCTTAAATCTGGCTCTCTTACCCGAGATGCATTTATCAGCGTCGTAGAAACATGCAATAAAACATTTAATTTGAAAATTATTCAGGATATATTAGATGATGATGATCCCCTATCGAGAACAACATTTGCAACAAACTATAAAATCCCCGTCAAAGATATCCCCACATTCAAACTACCGGGATATAACGTGAAAGAACTAAAAAAACTTCTCAGTGATGCCATCTATGTCGGTTTTAAAATAATTCATGATGCATGGAAAAAAACAACATCACCGGAAATAAAAACCCTCAAACATAATAATGACCCAGATGGTGGTGGCAGGCATATCGCTCCTCAAAATGTGAATATTTCATCGGTGATAGCGCTCAATTTAGTATGTGATGTTTTCGAAGGAAGCTATCAAATAAATTTAGAACGATCAAGGATATATTTTGTATTCATTTGCACCAACAGCTCCTCCAGGATTTTTAATTGTTGAGTCTCCGGTGAATCCAGTCTATATGCGATGTCATAATGATTCGCTGACCAGAATTAATTTCAAACTCACTGACCAGTCCAATAATCTGATTGATCTACAAGGTGAGGTGTTAGCGATTAGTCTGTTTGTAAAGTCCTAAGACCCTCGAACACGATATCGTATCGGATTGGATCAAATATTCGGTTGAAATCCTAAAAGGATTTTCATCGTTGTGATTTTCATTGTTAACCCAGAACTGAAAGTTCTAGCAGCAGAGGGGGTGAATGACAACGACGTTGCGACCCTGATGATTAAGTCTCCATTTGCCAAAAAGAGACTTTATTTTTGGGGGGTAAATATGAGATTTCGAACAAAGATGTTGTAGGATTCACCATACTATACAATACATATCATATGGTTGTAGGATTCACCATACTATACAATACATAACATACTATACAATACATAACATATCATTTCGAACAAAAAGGTTGTATGATTCACCATACTATACAATACATATCATATGGTTGTATGATTCACCATACTATACAATACATAACATACTATACAATACATAACATATCATTCGAACAAAAAGGCTTGTCTGATTCGCCCCCTCTGCTGCTACAACAAATGTCACATGAAATATAGAGTAATATTACTACATGGGTTTGGTGGAGATCTATGTAGTATTGTTACTTCATCAGATTTTGAAGAAAACAAATCAGTGCTGAGAAATAGGGTATTGTTACTACATGGGTCTGGTTTAGAGCTATGTAGTATTGTTACTACATCAGATTTTAGAGATCACAAAATCAGTTCTGGGAAATAGCGTATTGTTACTACATGGGCTAGGTGGAGAGCTATGTAGTATTGTTACTACATCAAATTTTTTAAGAAAACGAATCAGTGTTGGGAGATAGGGTATTGTTACTACATGGGCTTGGTTGAGAGCTATGTAGTATTGTTACTACATCAAATTTTTGAAGAAAACAAATCAGTGCTGGGAGATAGGGTATTGTTACTACATGGGCTTGGTGGAGAGCTATGTATTATTGTTACTACATCTGATTTTGAAGAAAAAAACCAGTGCTGGGAGATAGGGTATTGTTACTACATGGGCTTGGTGGAGAGCTATGTAATATTGTTGCTACATCTGATTTTGAAGAAAACAAATCAGTGCTGGGAGATAGGGTATTGTTACTACATGGTCTTGGTGGAGATCTATGTTGTATTGTTACTACCTCAGATTTTGAAGAAAACAAATCAGTGCTGGAAGATAGGGTATTGTTACTACATGGGCTTGGTGGAGAGCTATGTAGTATTGTACTACCGGTACATCTGATTTTGAAGAAAACAAATCAGTGCTGGGAGATAGGGTATTGTTACTACATGGGCTTGGTGGAGAGCTATGCAGTATTGTTACTACTTCTGATTTTAAAGAAAACAAATCAGTGCTGGAAGATAGGGTATTGTTACTACATGGGCTTGGTGGAGAGCTATGTAGTATTGTTACTACATAAGGTTTCAGAGATCACACAATCAGTGCTGGGAAATAGGGTAATGTTACTACAGATGTTTAGGAATAAACCATGCATTATTCTTACTATAGTCCAATTCTCTTAAAAAGGACAAGAAAGCAATTCCTTTTTTATTCTGACAGCCATTATGTATGGAAAGAGATAGAGATGGACAGACAGACAAACAGACAGACTGATAGATAGATGGATGGATGGATAGATAGATAGATAGATAGATAGATAGATACATAGATAGATAGATAGATAGATAGATAGATAGATAGATAGATAGATAGATAGATAGATAGATAGATAGGTAGGTAGATAGATAGAAAGATAGATAGATAGATAGATAGATAGATAGATAGATAGATAGATAGATAGATAGATAGGTAGATAGATAGATAGATAGATAGATAGATAGATAGATAGATAGATAGATTTGTTTCAGTCCATTCTTGACATTACAGAAGAAAATAGTGCAATTATAAATAATACTTGTCGTCATACATGGTATGTGTAATCGATATTCTGCTTTTCAAAACTGCACATACCATGGTTCATAAACTTCCTTCTTAATACGTGCAGCCTTGGAGCATGTCGTGATGGCGATGGGAATATGTGCAGTTCTTCAGATGGGTGTATCATGTCTACGCAAAGGCACAAATTCACCAATAGGAGAGTATACAAGGAGACTACCTGGCATTTTGCAGCTTGCTCTGTGGTTTATTTGAAGCAAACGCTTCCTAACAAGTATGTGCAATGTGCACAAACACCATTATAACGTTGCATTGGTGTCATATGTCGTCTGATAGGGAATCAGTTGCTTAAGAGGCACACAACTTTACATCAACCTGGTTGGAAACATATTGGTTTTATATCAAACCACTTGAACGTTAACATTGAAGTTTTGAATACAGATATTACATGTCCTCAATATATATTTTTGGATGCAAGCATGATTGCACACGCACAAACACACACAGATATATATATATATATATGTGTGTGGGTGTGTGGGTGTGTGTTTGTGTGTATGTAAAGCTGGTATTAAAATTGAAAGTGATCATAAATGTCTAGGGTTTTCAAAGCTGTCACTGGCATCTGATGATACCGAATAATAACTTAAGGCAGCGTTCATTAACATAAAGTTCTTTGAAGTACTATGACTTAAACAGCAATAAATCTTTTTATGTTGATATTGACATTTTTGCTTTCATGACGACTCAAGAAGTATCTTTCACATTTCTGAAAAGTACTCCATTCAGTAGCATGCTATTTTTCTATTATGTGTTTTGTGTTAATAATATTTCAGCTTAATATTACTCATATAAATATCAAAGAAAATAATAATGTGCACTTTCATCCAGGGACTTTGGGGTTTTATTGTTTTATTCATTCTTTGAAGAATTTTGTATCAGGTTGTCATGATTTTTAGTTATAATGGTGACTGTATGTATTTAGTAGGGACTCTATGATTTATCTGTGATTGGGAAAACTTTTTTTTTTGTCATTAGAGATATCATATTTTTCACTCCCAGGAATTAATACCATTTTTTGATAATATTACAAGATGTTTTGTCATTACCTTCATAGATTTTTATGGGTTTCTCTGTAAGGCCAATATGCATGTGGAATTGAGGGGACTAGAAGGCATTCTGCCCATCGTAAATAGATGAATAGGTACATAAAAATGAATACAGAATAATCTCATTTTAATGTAAGCCTCTTTTACATGTTTTTATTTCTTTGGCGATGGTGATATGCACATTTACTTACAATTTCAAATTTTAGACAATGTGTGAAAACCAGGTATGCACAAGACCCGCGGTTTTTAGCGGAAATGAATAGTATGCTCAGACTACAAACAGGAGTGCGGTACTCTAGTAATGAACAGTGTGTCTTTATTAACGAATATGGATCTAAATCATGTTCGGTATGTACAGAGTGTGCTTATGTGTGATCACGAACGACAGAACAGAGTATTTAAACAGTTTGGCATAAAGAAAGCATATTTAAACATATATATTCTAGTATCTAAAAGTGTGAATCTTGTACTAATATGTGATATCATAGTCTTGGTATTGAACTTCATATCCGGGTTCATGATGTTTTAACTGATTTGATGTAGTGCCTTCAGAGATATTGGGTCGTGTATTGACATATTCAGTAAAACTAATGCATTTTAATATACTGTATCTCAAATTAGTAATGAATACAACAATTGAGGCTGTTTTTGTGATATTCATTCTAATACCTTTAAGCGCTATTTGCAGAAAAGGAAACGGCACATTGTTTTTAAACTATGAACACCACCTACACAATGCAAAACGCATTGTTTATTCACAAAGCAATAATACTGTTTTAATAGTATGATTCCCGTACCCTTGACACTCCACACTTTCGTTCTAACGGAAAGTAAGTTTTAACCTAAATTTTGCAGTTATGATCATCTCTGTGTAACTCATTAAACCACAGCATCTCCTTTAAAATTGTGCTGATATCAAGGTATTCATTATGTCATCAACTCGTTAGATTAATACCTGTATCTTCAAAAAATTGAGTAATATCTAACAGGTGGTTTTAATTATTTCAAAATAGATATACAAATAACACATTAATATATTAGACAAGCATCATTTATTTAATGTGACAGCTATTATGTATTCTAGATAATAATGGACTTAAAATTAGCATACCGATTTTATCAATCCGTATAGGAGACATTGGGCCAGAAAGTTGTATAGAAGCTCATTTGTTGATATCCGTTCTAGAGAGACCTGGCAAAAAATGACACATACATATGTTTGCAGGAGATTTTGGGCAAATGATGTTAGGTCTCTAAGTTAGATATTGACGTTGAGAGGATATAAAATCTTCTAAAAGCCATCAAAACCATAAGTTTACATTTTCCACCTTAGAACCTTACATAAATATATGTGACGAATAAAGAATGAACGGTGAATAACATTACATAAATGTGCAATAGCTATGATTGTAATATTCATTCCAAACCGTAATTTCTAGTGCAGGTGATGTAATGTAACACTCCACCGAGCCATAATATTTCAAACACAGTCGATATTTGAAGAGCAGCAGAGACTGTGAACAGACCAACTTTTTAAGCAAAATATTTCGTAAGCGTTTCGTTACAAACCGAAACAAAAAAAAATCTTACGATGATAGTTGCCAATTTAGTTGTCACAAACAACGGCTGCGACACTGCAACGTCCCAAGGTCGTCGTGGAAATTCTTTGAATTTCAACAATGAAAAAAATAATCTTACAACAATGTTGCTATTTAGTTGGCGTTCACACTCTCTGCTGCTATGCGCTAACAATTTTTTTACTAATTAAATATTTGATCAAGTCCGACACGATATCTTGTCCGAGGGTCTGACAAATTTATCGCTACAAATCCGTGTGGGATTGTCTGAGCGCGGCTAAAGAAATTTCTAAATTGATAATGATCCATATCACCACCGCACCAAGTTTGCCAAATATTTCTAAGAGTATGAGTATCAACTCCGTTAAATACACACAGCATATTGCAGTTATCTCTGATCACTTTTGGTATTTGAGTGTAACGTTGAGTGATATATATGACGTCGGTGTTTTTATGTCTGCCTCTGGAAAATATTCTAGCAGGATTCTTTTGATTGTCTAACATGATATCATCATATACGACTAAATTGTTAATACTTCCATCAATATCATTAATGCTCGGTGCTTCTTCGATATCGGTTATAAACTCAATAACATCATTGCCGTTAATTTCTCGCGCGGCTTCGTTAAAATCCTTTAACACTTCATAACATCGCTGATCATCTACACTCGGAGCAATCATGTACAACTTATCCCAGTTCATCCATCTCGTTATCAAATTAAGTAGCAATTGTGTCTTGCCGGATCCAGATGGTCCGATGATAATCGCGCGAATAGAATTTGGTAACATTGCATGGTGTCTAATAGGTTCCCGTCGTCTCGTAGCTGAATAATCAATTACATTCATGCCGTTATATATAAATTATGGATCTATATTGTGTGAAGTGTAGGATGCGTACTGGCACAAATGACTTGACGACGATTAAAAATAATCGATCAGCGCTTTCTGGTAAATGCGTACAATGTAGTACAAAGACATTTAGATTTACTTTCACGAAACCTTTAAAAAAAACGAGGAGGTGATATTGCAGCCAAGTTAGCAAAACTCCCAGGAACACCATGGGCAAAGTATCCAGGAGAAAAGCACCTTCCAGGATATAGCTACTGTGGACCGGGAACACGATTAGATATCAGACTTGATGATCAAAATCAGCCCCGACCCGGCGAGTATCCAAAAAAAGCTATTGATAAGGCGTGTCATGCTCATGATGTCGCTTATAAAAGCAGCAATCTTCAACACAGACATCTAGCAGATGTGAAATTAATTCATGCGTTAAATGCTATTCCTGATAAATCCTTCAAAGAAAAATTGGCTTCGTGGTTGGTAAAATCTGCTATGAAGGGTAAATTGATGTTAGGTGCTGGTAATTAAAAATATGGAATCTATTTATTATTCTCCGAGAGGATACTGGAGAGGTTACGCAGCAATCAATAAACTCGCTAGCGCATCAAAGGTGAAAAAAACTACAGCGGCAAACTGGTTATCCAAACAGGCGATATGGCAAATTTATCTACCAGCGCCTAAACAAATTAACTACTCGCATTTTGATGTGACCGTTCCTAATGAAGTTCATCAAGCTGATATACTATTTCTGCCGCATGACAACGGCTACAAATACGCGTTAACCGTAGTTGATATTGCGAGTCGATACAAACAAGCAGAACCGCTAAGGACAAAATCATCTACTGAAGTAGCTTCTGCATTTGAAAAAATTTATCGACGAGGTCCTCTGCGCTGGCCAAATCTGTTACAAGTTGATCCTGGCAAGGAATTTCAAGGCGCTGTTTTAACAACGATGAAGCATCATAATGTCGCCATCAGACGAGGGCATACTGCGTTACATCGCGATCAGGCAATTGTTGAACGGTTTAACCGGACACTTGCTGAGCGGTTATTTGGATATCAATACGCGAAAGAATTCATCCAGGATAAACGATCCCGTGAATGGGTCAAGAGATTACCAGGTGTAGTTACCGCAATCAATAATGAGATTACTAGAACAATTAATATGAAACCTGTCAACGCTATGAAAAAGAAGTATATACCCCTACAACCACAAAAAGATTTCAAAGAACCAATTCTTGGTAGTAATGTCATTGCAAGGTACTTATACGAACCAGGAGAGCTTGAGGGTGGTAAAAAAAGAGCTACTGATCCTATTTGGAGTGTCACCGTACATGAGATATCCGGTATAACACGATCAACGGGTAGACCAGCAATCTATAGACTGGATTCAACTGCTCCTCAGCGAGGATTTACTCGACAACAACTGCAAGTGATCCCCGAGGATACTCAATTGCCACCGCGTGGTCTTAACTAGCACCCGATGCCAGAGGCATTGTGCTGGCACCTCTGCGTCTATTGCACTCAAGACAAGTCAGCATAACGTTATCGTTGGTATGACCTACGCTACTATTCTTTCTGTCTACGGTAAATTGGCGAGGATCTTTATCCGAATACTGCCAACGCATTATACAATTACAACTCGCGCAGTGATTATTCTGTTAATGCTTCAGCGTAATTATTAATTCAGCATCAATGTCAAATTTTCTATTATTTTTTTTATCCTATTGTTTATAACCAGAGAGTTTTTTTTCTGATTATATCACCAGTGATATCATCGGCGCTGATAATATCGTCACTGGCATCGTCAACAACAATTCTTCGCAGTTGGTTTATTCGCCGTACTCTGGACACTGCGAGATAAACTAAATTTGACCACTCAATGCGATTATCTACTATCCAAACAATTGTGTCTGTGATAGTTAATCCCTGTGAAGAGTGTATTGTTGCTGCGTAACCTAACGTCCATGGGGATTTATCAGCACGCAATGCATCTTCGACGACGCTGATATCAACCAGCACAGTATCATTTAATACTAAATTCTGCTTTTGTTGTTGTCCAGGAATGTCAACGTCGATATTCTGCTTTCGTGTATTAGAAGGTCTATAACAGAGTGGTACTGGAAGTGTTGCAAATTTACACTTATGCAATTCAAATAATTTCATCTGAAGTGCGTCTCTGACTTTCTTTCTACTCGCGATTGGCCGAGATCCCCGCACATGACGACTTTTGTAGTTTTCAATAACAACCATTCAAGAAATATCTGTAATACTGTCAACGATACCGTGCATATTTCATCCCAGATTATGATTTCAGGAATGAATTTATCGCCCATTCGATCAGGAGTCCATGTATCGCCTTTCCATCGAAAGAAGCTGTGATAAGTACAGGCTTTTACTCCCCGCGCTATCATCTCTCTGGCGAGTCTGTGAGTTGGTGTTAACACAATCATGTTTGTGAAATCCGTAGGATTTTCCCGACGAAATAATTCAATTGCACGAGTTGTCTTTCCTGATCCACCACAGCCGTTTAAATAAACTGTCTTGTATCTACATACGGGATCAGATACCGGTGGTGCATTAGATAATTCTGATTGAATCTCTGAGAGATTATGGTTGCTTTTCAAGTATTTATCGTCGATGGTAACATCTGCGGATTCACAATACTCATGTAGTTTTTCCTTTTTAAATCGCCAACGCCCCCACGCTTCCTCGGGGTCTGTGAATGCCGCTACAGCTGATTTGTATTTGTTGTGGATATACATCGAATCAGTAGCTACTCTAACCGCGGTATCTGGAAATCTATTTATCATCGAAAATAAATTAATAATAGAATAACCGAGCATAGAACTTCTCAAATGTGTGTACTGACAACTATATCCATCACAGTAGGTAACAACCGTACCTAATTTCTCACCGTTGGATAGAAAAGCATCCCTACGGGTTATAAGTTTTTCCTGTTTTGTTAAATCCGCTATGATAAAATCGTATTCAGCGACGTCTATGATCAACCTCGAAGAGTATTTTGCATTGTCAAATCTTCCACCTTGAGTTAATTTACCAATTATTTTTCGTCCGAAATCTTTGGCTTCTTTGTTTTTAATTTCGAATAACTGCCTAGATAGTTTCATGATTTCTTCCTCGCTGAAATTAGGAAACTGTTTTCGTATTTCATCAATTATACGATCTAGATCAGGTTTTGGTAGCCAAACTTCTTTCTGCGCGTGATAGGATATAATAGCTTCACTGACAATTAACGATATTAGCATATCACAATCGATCATATATCTCAATAGCACTATTGGCATCCAGTGTTTTTCAGACATATGTCTACCAAGCCAAACATAACTACACGGATGTAACTCTGCAGCGAGTTCAAATGATATCACACGAGCGAACCCGGTTAAATCTAAATCAGGCAAACGACCATTGATCGCAACGCGAGTCATTTCATGTGTGGGATGTCCAAATCGTTTAAAATACTAAGAGCATTCTCCATACCCGAGAAAACTTCCAGGATAACACGCGGATATATCAATTGAAATCATTCCATCACGTGAGTATTTCGTATTCCACATTCCTCCATGACACAAATTCGACGCAACTCAATTTGACATCCTCGAGAAAATCACTTCGTGTTGGACGCCATGAGTTCTATTCTCTTGCGAAGTGAGCTACCACTGATGGAATTGTAAAGCTATCCGTGAGTAGTTTTTCATGGAAACTCTCCGGTGAAAATTCATTAGCGATTTTTCTCATTCTGTTATCTAATTCTTCAACGCGATATAATTCTCCATTAGGTCTTACAAACTGATCAAATCCTGATTCGGAACCAGCGCTGCTAAGTAACCACACCAACACGGGATCATCTTTACACAACGTAACAATAGCATCAAATAATTTCTCTTCATAGAACACATCCTTGAGCAATTCCCCGGGGATATATCTCACGATTCGTTCTCGTAGAAATACATTTACCGCAGGTGTCCACGCGTGTTTGTTATGATCAATAATTTCAATTGGAGCTCCTCGCGATTGATATTTCGGTTCGTATAATACTTCTCCGGTTATCGTCGCTACCGATATTGGAAATTTTAATAATGCTTCTAATTTAGCTATATCAGAAATCTTTGCCCCGCGCTGTTTCACTGTCAGTTCCCATTCGGTTATTTTTTTTCGTCTTTGTTCAGTTAATTTGTTTCCCCGGGATGCATTTGTGAAGTGTTCCATTAACCGTGTTGCTACACAATTTAACGATGACGACTCCGTCGTTAACGATGTTTTCATAGGTGCTAGTTTTGCAATACTTGGCTTATCATTTAGCTGATATATTCCGTAAACAACTGCTGTTACAGGGTAAGATCTCTCATAGTATGGTTTGTCAATTCCAGTTAGAATTCCTGGTTTGGAATCTCTACTCACAATAACAAATTTTTTATCCCTGAGGATTGGTTCAAATTTATCTCTGATAATCCATTCACCTTCGTCTTCGATAATGAATTTTATTCTAAAAAAATACCTCCGCTGGGATTTCCCGCCAAGGTGTGAAAGTATCTCAGCTGCTCTTGTATCGTTCATAGTAGCATCAATTACGGGTACATTGACACCGATATCTTCGATGTTGTTGATAATTCGAAATGTCGACCACGTATGAGATGCTCCATCGCGCTTAAATTCATTAAAACAGTCGCTGATTTTACTCAGCAGGGTTTTGTCATCTATAAGACTTTTAGGTATATCAGAGATTCTATCGAGATTAAATCTAGCATTTTTCCAAGGCGTAATTTTCGATAATCTCTTGAACTCCTTCATATTATAATTAAAACAAGTATTTAAATAAAAAGTTTTTTATATAATGAATCATTGCAAATTGCTTATGATTGGATCAAAGACTCCGTGTAACAAATCATGCAGAAATGAATTCTGTGGGTATCATATGCAAAGTGTGAGAAACGGTTCGAAAGGTCCTCTTGCTTGCCTGTATTGTGGGGTAGGTGTAAGAGGCAAGTCGTAGTTATGCGTTAATTGCGGGGGTAAGCGTTATAGAGAGTTGAAGCGTTATTATGACAAGCGAAGAATCAAAAATCCTGACTCTGTCAATGACAACGTCAAAGGCAAAATCATAAAAACTGTTCAGGACTACATAGGCAGATTTGCCAATGTTATAATTCAGCCAATTAACGAATTAGACAAATAGAAGTATTATGTATATAAATGAGCCAAGAATTTCAAAGACATCCAGTGATCACCAACTACGAAGCTTCTCGTGATGGTATTGTTAGACACTGTAGACTCAAGAAGCCAATTGGTGTTGTGACTAATCAAGGGTATTTGATATTTAAATTTAGAGGGAAGAATTATCTCAATCATCGTTTCATATATAAAGTGTTTAATGGATCAATCAAGGATGGGTTTGTTATTGATCATATTGATCGCATTAAGACTAATAATTCTTTATCGAATCTACAAGCTATTTCACAACGTGGAAACACCAAACGAGGTAGTACTGGGAAACACTCGAAAAATGCTAGACCCGTAAGATCGTTTAATACTGAAAATAACACGGAAATAGTTTTTCAATCTTTGCATTCAGCTGGTAAGTATTTCGATATTTGTATATCATCGGTACGATTTGTTGCAGAGGGAATAACCAAGACCGCTTTTTCAAAGCGTTTTAAAAACATTATTCAATTTGTTTATGAATAAGTCGTAATCACGCATTGAAATTCTTCAATTTTCCATTCACAAGGGGAATAACTCCGTTAGGTAACGCGCGTGTGATAAATCACCAATGACAGAGTTACCGTTTGTGAACGAGGAAGTAGTTTTTGATTGGTTAGTTTCGCTATTATGAATCTGAACAACACATAATCAATTTCGTCTTTTTTCAAGTATTAACAGAACTGTTTTATAGACACGTCGTATTTAAACATTTTTTTTAGTGTCTGCTTCAAGTATTATGCGTGTTTTCAACGTTGTCAGTAATCGCTAATAAACAAAACAAACAATTACAAGCACTACACCTCTTTATGTCACTTTGTTGTAATGAGTGGTTATATACAAATCCGTCTTTGTTATAATTGGGCTTAGCCGAAATTCAAGTGTAAAACCAAACCTGAAATCACACGTGGCGTGAACGTTGTTATTGACATTCAAACCATGTTTCGATTTCAGGTTTGGTTTAACACTTGAATGTAGAATAGCCCGCGTCATCCATGTCATTGAAATCAATTCATTCACCTATAATCTATTGTTGTACCGTCGTCATTGTCATTGAAATCAATTCATTGTATATACCATTGTCATTGAAATCGATTCATTCACCTATAATCTATTGTTGTACCGTCGTCATTGTCATTGAAATCAATTCATTGTATATACCATTGTCATTGAAATCAATTCATTCATTGTGTCACCTATAATCTATTGTTATGTGTTTGTCGGTTGTAACCGTTGAGCGCGCTGCTTGATGTAAAACACCAAGGGGGTTCAAAACGGTGATGTGTAATTGTGTCGTCGTCATCTATAATCATAATCACCTATAATCGCACTAAGCTTCTGGGCTGCTAAAGATGATCAACACGTTAGCGTGTCCAGAATTCATTTTGTGAAATATTTCAAGCAATTCAACAAATATATTTTTATATAATATGAATATTGAAAATCTCAAATTGATTATTATTGAAATCAACAAGCTTAAAGATCAAAATGTTAAACTATGTTCAGGGTTAGATTGTGATCAAATTATGACCGATTTCGAGGACATAAAATTTGCAGAACAGACCGGAAAATACGTCCTCGCTAAGAAATATTTTTTAACTAAGCGGATACAAAAGTTTATACGTGAAAGTTTAGTCAATACTGAAGACGTTAATGTTTTTGTACCATTATGTAGCATCGTTGAACGTGTACGTAAACAATTAGGCTTAGAATATGAACAAAAGAGGCTTATTAATTGTAAGGTGAGACAATTAAAAATGTTAATGGAGCAAGATGAGCCCCACGCGTAGAGAGCCTCATTTGTTTGTATAACCAGTACGGTACATGACATGCATAATCACTACCTGGGCAAACGAGGAAGTGAAATTGTGTGTGTGTGAGTACAACAACAGGGAAGTATAACAGGTTGGTGTACAATTTAGTGATTTCTTTTTTTTTTACTTGTAAAACTCAACGAGTTTCACAATTGCTTGCAATTTAACAATACTGATACTCTTTCAATAATGGTAGGACAAGCATTGACCACACGCAACACAAAAGAACGACTTAGCGCTCTTAATAAAATATTACCACTTCGTGATCGTATACGTGAAAAACTTCAACAGCGGCAATTATTTCAGACTGATTTCACAGAGGATACACAACAACTCTTCAAACCGATTGTTACTGCAACTACAGATGTGAAAACAGCAATTTCTAAACAAGAAAAAGCGCAGAAAGAGTCCTTTCTCCCTGTGTTAGAGAAAATAGCAAAACGATCTAAACAAACACAAAAATCATTAAAAACACTTCCTGGTGATTTAATAACTACTGCAAGACGACAAGAAGAACAACAACGAGAACTTCAGGAAGAAATTGAACGATTAGGTGATGTTGATATTTCCTCACCACCACCTGAACCTGAAGAATTTCAAGAAGAATTTCAAGAACAACAACAGGAAGAAGAAACGGGAGCTGTTTCAAAAAGGGACTATCCTCCTGAAAAGATATTTACAGTTGATGCGTTAAATACAATCAGAAATATCCAAACAGACTCTGAATTAGTTAAATTTACCAACGACAACGTTAAAAAAGCGAAGAGAAATAAGTATTTAATAGACGACACGTCTAAAGATTTTATAAAAACTATAGACGTTTGGGCAAATAAGGTGTTTTTAGCAAACCGCGGGGAAAATAAAATCACCAAAAAAATAAAATCTGATTATGACAAATTTCTAGCTATGGTAAGGGGAGTCACATCAGCACCACCAGTATACACAGCAGACCCAATCCCTGATGAAATACAAATAATGGCAGAGGCTGATTCTAAGAAGGGTGCAACTGGTACAACTAAAAAAAAAGGGTAGTGGCTTAGTTGGGAATAGAAAATCCTATGGATATTCACCTATGGATTTTCACGCTAGTGTAACATGTCCTGGTAATATTCTCGGTGATATAGCACGATTAGAAGTACTCGTAGGAGGAAAACGAGCTGGGAATAACTCACTGGAAATAATCAATGAAGCAGCTGATATCTGTAGGAGGTTATTTCAAGGTGGTATCATGGATATCGCAACATATAGAGATTTCATTGAAGAGTTATTGGACGGTTATCATAGCGATTAGATAAATATCAATTGAATAGAGAATGATCATACACTACAACCATGATAAACCAACTAACGTCTACGTGGTAAACTCACGATTGCAAAAATACCGAGCATACTATGGAGATGGTCTCGGTAATACTATAATGGGATTATTTTCAAGAATGGCTCCAAAAGTGGCTCCGCTAGTAAAACAACTATCAATGAAAGCAATTGATGTTATCCGAGATAAGGGTATTAGCGCTGTTGGTGATCTTGCCGGGAAGGCGTTTTCAGCCGCTAAGGATAAACTAACAGCGCTAGTTCGACGGGGAAAATCTAGATTTTCAAAGAAACCAGGAATGACTTCACTGTCATTTACTGAGGTTATGCCTGCGCGAGTTAGTAAAAGAATAAATAACGCAGTAGATGAAAAACTACAGTCAATGATGTCATCGTTGACTAACGCCCAGGATAATATAACAGCAAATATGATAGCTGGAAGTGGTCTTGGAAATTCAAAGAATTTCTACAAACGTCAAAAAAAAAAAATTATTATAATAAATAAAAAATCTTCGATTTTCAATTCTGTATTTCACCGGGTTTCATTGAATTTTGGGTGTTTTTTGATGATTTTTTGACTGATTTGGGTGATTTCCGTGAGAATTAGGAATAATTCCGTTGGGTCAAGTGGTCGAATTTGCATGGGATTTCCCATAGGGAAAAGTTCTCTCAGAACTTTTTAAAGCTGTTAGGAATTATTTTAAAATAATTGAAAATCTTTAGATTTCGCCTCCAATTTAGACCAACGGGTATATAATAAAAAATGTTCAAACAGAACCCTGATAGTGCATTTGACATGGACGCCCCAGTACTTAAAGATGATTCTGTACGTGATTATCAATTTTTTGCCTATCACGCAGTACAACCTGATCTTCGGGGGAGAATTGAACTTCAAGTTCATGATACCAGTAAATACTTTTTACCCGCTGAACCCTTTATTGAAGTTGAAGGTGAACTCGTAACAGATGATGCTGCTCATAATGATCCACCATATGCAGATAACCCAACTATCCGAGTTGGTTTTGTTAACAATGGCATCATGGCGTTATTTGAAAGTGCTAGATATCTCATTGATGGAAGAGAAATCGAATCTATTGAACGCGAGTTTGATATTGCTACGGGAATAATCGGGTTAGCGAGATACTCTGATGACTATACTAGATCGGCTGGTCCGTCTATGATGTTCCGAAGGATATTACTAATAACATCCAGTATTCTAGAGTAAAAGCAACACGAGCTACTGCAGTTGATCCAGCACCAGCCGGATATGTAAGACCAGCTGCTGAATTTGATTTCATAAATAATATTACCAGTTACAACCTAGGATTTGCAACACGAGTAGCAACGTTGCATAGACAGCATCGACAGTTTTCATGCGCGATTCCGCTCCATCACATATTTGGATTTTGTAGAAACGTCAGAAAAGTTATCTATGGAATAAAGCATACTATAACGCTAATGAGAAGGGGTACTGATAATTATGCAATCTGGCGCACTGGCGCCGCTGCGGGTAAAGTCGTTTTATCAAAACTAACACTGTGGATGCCAGTGTTGACTCCATCGTTGTGGGGAAAGAGATTATTAAGTTGGTTGTCAACGTCCACAGATACCATGGATTCTAATATTGATGGTACACTTACATGGCATCTAGCATCAAAACAAGGTATTTCAGCTCCACGTCATATATTTGTTGCGCTACAGAATACTGCGCGATTAAACGATCAAGAACGTTCCCACATGATATTTGATCAACTTGGGTGTAGTGAAGTCTCGCTGAGAATAAACGGACAGCAAGAACCATCAGAAGATATACAACTTAATTACGGTCAAAACCATATTGCACGAGTTTATCATCGGTTGCTGTCGTATATGGGACGCGATCAAAATGTCGATACTGGTCTACAAATATCACAGTTGGATTTTAAAGATCTATATCCGATTTATTACTTTTCGCTGGAACATCTTGACTTGATGAGACAGTCCGTCGTTGATATACACTTCCGAGCTCGTGTAACCCGTCCTGGTGGTATTGTTAATTATAGAGCGGTTGCTGTCATTCTCAGTGATAAATCAATGATACTCGAGGGTGTTGGTGGACGAATGAGACTGGTAGATGCACCAGTGGAAAATATTTGATTGAAAATTGCTGTGCAATGAAAATCACTTGCGATTTAGAATCAATCTGTTTTGTATAATGTCGTATAGTAATATCAATGTTACGTTGACACCTGGTCAGTTAAAAAAATTACAATCCAAATCAGCTAAGCAATGTGGGACCACAATAACGCTGAAACCTAATCAAATGAATGGCGGAAGGAATAAACTATCGCTGACGAAAACTCAGATTAATCATTTTAATAAAGCGTTTAAAGAAAAAAAGTGAGTTCAGGTTACTTTTTCTGCGAGCGCGATTAAAAACATGGAATAGACTGGTGGTATATTCCCGTTGTTAAGGTTGATTCCAGGGTTGATTGCCGCAGCGGCCCCAGCGGTGGCTAAAGCGGCAGCGTTAGGAGCCGTTGGTACCGCGGCAGGAATGGCACTAAAGAAAGCAACTGGTGGATCCGTCCGCACTGGTAAAAAAAGGAAAGGGTCTAAGACTACCAGGAACCCCGTATTCATGGTACAGCGGAAGCGGCCTGAGACTAGGACCGGTTTACTAACTCGGGAATCTTCGATTGAGGAACCTGTGGTTGTGGACTCTTTGATTCCTATGTCCAATTTTGATTTAATTGATGCCGCTAAAAAACTCGCGATTAAAAACTTCAGAGGTGTTTTTTATGAAAGATCAGTTACCGGCAAAACCAAATGATGTTGAAACCGGTATTATTAATTTAGATAACAGAGATGGACCTGGAACTCACTGGGTTGCATACGCGATTGATCCACGTGGGATTATTTATTTTGACTCATATGGATTAGCGCCTCCGGAGGAATTTAACCGCTATGTAAGTAAATTAAAAATACCCCGTTGGTATTCCACGTTACCAACAAAAACAATGCTTGACCCACCCATATGTGGCAATGAAGTATTAAACGAACTTGATGCTATTTCAAAGGAATCAAAGATTCCTCAGTCAAAACGACCCCATGTAGTAGTGAATGAGTATACTAGCGGTCGTTGGATTGAAAATCTTTGATTGGAAATTGCTGTGCAATTTCACTTTTAGATTGAAAATCCGCTGGATTTAGACAGAGAAAAGATTTTTATGATAACAATGATTGATATTTGGGGATGACCTTTATCAACGCTGAAGAAACCCGATACTGGTGGAGTTGAAATCCTTGATAAAATCAAGGATGTTAAAAAACTAATCGAAGATGAAATAGCCGAAACGTTGAACCTAGCAAGTGTTGATCCTGGTGAAATAGTTGTATTTCAAGATCGTCAGGGTAAATTGAAAACTAGTAATGTCTCTCTCGATGATATTTTGGTTCAACGACGAGACGCAGCAGAGGATGCTATCGCGTTATTTTCCGATCAGGGTAAACTCAAACCAGGTGTACTTGTTTCAACAATTACGGATAAATTAGCAACATTCGATAACACGGCGAATTCATTGAAATCGCTCAATGATAAGTATGACGATCATATAACTAAATTTAATCAATTCACTGAATTACAAAAATCCACCGTGGACAAAATTGATAAACCCCTGCTAGAATTTTTTGGAAATCCACCAGTGACCACACCAAAACTCGCCTCGATAAAAGATTCTATGTTGGAACTAGCAGCTCTTCAATCCGAATATGAAAAACACGTGAAACAGTTTTCAATGTTTCGTAAAAACATCATTGATAAATTTATCGGAACCCCATTTGATAAAATTGAAATAACCCTTCTTGATATTACAAAAGCCATCGATGAGCTTAAAACGACCACTAATAACATCGTAACGGATGCAACGAGGATGATAAGCGTTATTGAAAAAGTAAAAATTCCTCATAAGAGCACCAACAATATCGTATACACGATTCAACACGGTTCATTTATATGGACTCCCACAAATAACATTTTAAACATAACCGCAGCCGTCAAGGGTATTTATCGGTTAACAATAATATCACCGACTCAATTCAAGATATCATCAAATAGTTCATCTGGAGTCAATAATACGGTATCAACGATCATCGACAAGGATGTATCTGAACAATTCACGATAACGACCACAGATAGAAATCTAGTCAGGGTTTCAGTAACGTGGTACGTAGAATTCGTAGTGGATTTAAGTAAACAATTAAACTGAAAACGCTAGCGTTTTTAAGGGAAATCATGATTGAAAACGCTAGTGTTTTTAAAATAAAATGACAATCCCTTCAGTGTATCAGTATCGCTATGATCAGGTCAGAGAATTTCAAACTAAACTCAGCTCGTGCTGTGAGGAGTATCAAATAAAAATAAAAAAATACCAACGAAGAATAACCGCAGTTGATATCACCGTATACTCGGTGTCGGGAGTAATCACTGCTGCTGGGATAATACTATCTTCGGTTACAATCATTGCTCCGGTCGTAGTTCCAATCGCTATTTCTGCGGTGGCTACAATCGCGGGTATATTAACCGGGATCACAAAAAAACTATCATCGTGTAGCCAGAGTTAACTACACGGTTATGTAATTAAATTTCACATTGCATCTGCCGGTTACTCGCAATTATTCTCGTTGATATCATCGTCACTCGACGACACAACAATATCAGATAGCGAATTCTCAACGATGGCTCAATTGTATAAACAGACAATGCTGAAATTAGAGCGGGATAATAATAATAACAATGTCGTCGCAAGAACTACTTCAACAAATAGTAACAAATACAACACCGGTGAAAACAAGCATGATATCAGTAACCTCAACGCGTCCTGAATTCAGTGTGAATTTCCCGATTCCCGTTCCCGTGAACTAAATCGCGTTAGCAAAACTACGAGTGTATCGTAGCTGGCCCAATATCAGATCGGTAGCTTTTGGTGGTCAACAACCAAATAATTCCTTGGTGTTCGCGTGGAAAAATCGTGAAGACGGAACTCCAGACTGGAACGTTGTCTCGTTACCAACAGGGTCATATCAAATCGAACAAATCAATAACGAATTACAACGAAGAATTAAATCTATCACTGGAAAAGAATCAAAAATCGCTATAACGGTTCACGAGCCGACGTTATCATCTGCGATCGAGATTAATTCCCCGGGGTATGTTGTAGATATTTATCAGAGTTCTATAAGATCAGTGTTAGGATGGCCCGAATTACCACCTCGACGAGAAACCGTTGATATACCAGAACCTGTAAAGGGCGATTATATCACCGACAGGATAAAACCCGATAATCCAATAAAGAGTTATTACACGGAGATTCCCTCTTCCTTTAGTCTTACTATTCAGGAAGATGGAGAAGGTTATTTTGGAGCCAACGAAAATGAAATCACTAAAAATTTTACAGCGATGAATAATGATTTTTCATTGTTGTTAACACCTCTTAAATTCGGTACTCTCACCCGAGATGAATTTATCAGCATCGTAGAAACTTGTAACAAAATCATCGATGACATGAAAACATATAATTTGATAAATATTCAAATGATATTAGGTGGCAATCATCCTAAAACAAGAACAGAATTCGCAGCGAAGCATAACATAAAAGTTGAAGATATTCCAACATTCAAGTTTTCCATATATAACGTAGACGAATTAAAAAAATCTCTCAATGATGCCATCGATATCGGGTTTAAGAAAATCCATGACACATGGAAAAAAATACCACGACAACAAATATCAATCCTCAAACACAATAACGACCCAGAAGGCGGTGGAAGACATATCGCTCCGAACAACGTAAATATATCCTCGGTGATATCATTAAATTTAGTATGTGACGTTATCAAAGGAAGCTATCAAATAAATCTTGAGCAATCAAATCAAGCTCAGCAAGGATATATTCTTTAATCATTTGCACCAACTGCTTCTCCAGGATTTTTAATAATTGAAGACCCAACTAATCCAGTCTTTATGCGATGTCATAATAATTCTTTAACGAGAATTAATTTCAAACTCACTGACCAATCTAATAATTTAATTGATCTGCGAGGTGAAGTTTGGCAAATTAGTCTGTTTGTGAAATCGTAAATTGCTTTGCAATTTCAAATGATTTTCGTCCTAGGACTTTCATCGTAAAAAAATTGTTAGCGCATAGCAGCAGAGAGTGTGAACGCCAACTAAATAGCAACATTGTTGTAAGATTATTTTTTTCATTGTTGAAATTCAAATAATTTCCACGACGACCGTGGGACGTTGCAGTGTCGCAGCCGTTGTTTGTGACAACTAAATTGGCAACTATCATCATAAGATTTTTTTTTGTTTCGGTTTGTAACGAAACGCTTACGAAATATTTTGCTTAAAAAGTTGGTCTGTTCACACTCTCTGCTGCTTGAAGACATGCATACATCCATTTAATGACTGGCGCTATAGCGACATTTGTCATTCGAACATATTAACATTGGACACGTAGTGACTCGAGAGATGTAATATATTATTTCTTTTAAAATCAGTTTTTACAGCATTTATCATCAGGGAAGTTCCACTGGAAATTACAAGTGTTCAAAATCCGTTGCTGCTAGCTCTGTGTATAGAGGATCAATCTAACGCTGTTTCTGGAACTCCTGTAACCTTTCAAAACCGAATTGAACAAATTTAACTACCAGACAGTTCAGTAAATTCCAAATTATTCAAGAGTAACTTATGGATCCGACGAACACCTTTAAAACATTTCTTCGTGATAAGCTCTAATAATTTATCGAAAATCTTAGGTGCTAAATGTATCTGGAAAAACACACTAAAATATTTTTCCCAAGCATGTTAACTTACATACTTCAACAGGCAAATGTTATCCAACCACTTAAGTGATCTCAAACTCTTCAAGATAAAAACAATCATTTTTTTTTTTGTTATAGACAGTTTTTAAACATGTGTGTCGGTTGATCCGTTGCATGGATCCTGTGACCAACAGGTGCGATTAAAAATATTACAGCGCAGCTACTTGAACCATGTGTGGAGATGATATGGTAATGTGTATGTACGGATCATTGTCATCCTCTAGGACAGCACTAGGTGTTTACTAAAGAACGTATGTATTTATGTATGTATGTATGTATGTATGTATGTATGTATGTATGTATGTATGTATGTATGTATGTATGTATGTATGTATGTATGTATGTATGTATGTCGGTCGGTCGGTCGGTCGGACGGTCGGTCCGTCCTTCGGTCTGTCTGTCTGTCGGTCGGTCGGTCGGATGCTTGGTCGGTAAGCCTGTCTCTCTCGTTCACTCTCTGTGTCTGTCTGTCTATATATATATATATATATATATATATATATATATATATATATATATATATATATATATATATATATATATATATGTTTACATATATATTTTTTATTTCTTTTCTTTTTTTATATATCTGTATATCTAGATAGATATCTAGATAGATAGATATCTAGATAGACAGATATGTAGATAGATAGATAGATAGATAGATAGATAGATAGATAGATAGATAGATAGATAGATAGATAGATAAATAGATAGATAGATAGATAGATATATCTGTTTATCTATCTATCTATCTACCTACCTTACTATATATCTGACTAACTATCTAACTCTATCTATATATCTATATTTACACACACACACACACACACACACACACACATATATATATATATATATATATTTATCTAAATATATTAAATATAATGGGAACATTCGATTGGGGGACAGAAGTTATGATCTTAGGCCAGCGGAGGCGGACGTCGAACCAAATGACTTCTGGGAACTTACGGGTCTTCGTGGCAAACGATATGTTCTTAAGGATCAAAAAAATACACAAACTGGATTATTATTCGAAAATAAAGGTTTGCGACAGTTTGCTTTTTCAGCATCATTTGTACGCAAACAATATTTGTTATCTTGTATGCTAAAACATCAGAGCCATACATACAAACATTTAAACAGAGGAATACAGTAATAAATGGCCATATACGCTTAATTAATTCTTTACTTTTGTGCGACATGGGTTAATTGCCATAATTCCGAAGAAATATTCCTTACCATTGTTCTAAAAATCACGGTATAAAGCCAGTGTTTCTGTCTTCATTTAAAAGGAAAAAATTTAGGAAGAAATCTCATTGTATAGTCTCCTATCGGTGAATTTGTTCCTTTGCTTAGACATGATATACCCATCCGATGAACGGCACGTATTGCCATCGCCATCATGACGTGCTCCAAGGCTGCACGTATTAAGAAGGAAGCTTATGAACCATGCTCAGTGCAAATTTGAAAAGCAGAATATCGATTACACATACTAATAATGACGACAAGTATTATTATAATTGCATAATTTTCTATTGTAATGTCAAGGATAGACTGAAACAAATCTAAATATATATATATATATATATATATATATATATATATATATATATATATATATATATATATATATATATATATATATATTGACACAACATTTAAAACTATACAAAGTTTAAACGGCGTCTCCAACTTTGGGCATTGAAAAATCATCTTTAATGCAAAAGATATTAACATATGCAAAAGAAACACTTAACAAAATAACCAATAAAAAGGTTATAGACCCCAACATATTAGAATAACTAGACGTAATTTAGAACAACATCTAAAGATTTTAAAGTTGTGCGCACATAAAATGCAGTCAGTTTCATGGATTTTTTCACGTACAGAAACTGCATATTTTGACTTGTTTTTATTTTGTGAACAAACGAAAGCAGACACCGTAGCGAGATGTTTATTCTAAAGTTACTATAATATGGAGCAGTGTGACCTTGACAGTATTTGATCTAAGGTACGCAGCCGAATTGACTTATTGTACACCTTTGGAATGATTAACTAGGGATTCAATGATTGTTTAAATCTCTCTTTTAGAATTGGGGCATTTAATTGGAAAATTAGGGCGCGGGGAACACGCTTGATGGATTTCAGTTTTTTAGTTCAAACTACTGATCGATACAGTTGTGTTATTATTTTACTCCTTGAGTTTGATTTCAATGCACAAGCCGTAATGGATAATTTGTATTACATGCTGGGAGTTGCAACTAGTTTTGGGAAGATGTGCAAATCAAAAGGTATGTGTCTGTGTGTATAGTTATATTTTTGAATCTGATACAATTTGGTCAAATGAATTAATGGCAAAACGTTTTGAACCCGATACCATTGGGTCCACAGAAGGTTTTGACTAAGTAGTTATAAGCGTTAAACATTTTCAAAAATAGCAACAGTATGAAGTGGACATGCTTATTCTTAATAAATAATGTAAATATTATACATGTTTGCTAAACAAAATGATAACTGACCAATGTTTGGTGAAAGTTCAGGTGCGTACAACGGTAATAAAATACAAAGTTTGAAAACTAAACATATATGAAACCATGAGACGCGTTTAACAATAAAACTGACATTTTGTGGGCTAATCAGTGAAAATATTAGTAGAATGCAACTTTCAATAAATGGTCAGATGATACTAATATTGAACTATATCACGCACTTAATTGATATAAAAGATGTTGTTATCGAAGATTTAATCACCTGCCTCTAAATACAATGTGCAAACATTATACAGCTCAGAACAATATATATGTATATCAAAAGTAATCCATAATGAAGTAAACGCTAAAGACGTATAAATGTCTCTTCTGAATATACAACATGCTATTCATTGCACGACATATACCCCCTCCTCAATAAATAAAACCGTTCTAGAACTTGTCATGAGAAACGAGGACAGAGGCAACAGGCCCCAGGTAATTGCAAATATAGAACTATGGCATATAAATAATTATAAAATAGGTCCGACCGATAGATTACACAGCCTATATAATAAAATATGGTTCTTAAAGCTTCTTAAATTCGGATAGGTATTGCTTAGTTTTAAAATACTAATCTTGTGAATCAGAATTTCAAAATTCAAAAGTGGCTTCGAAAATGTTTATATATGACATATTACTGCTATTTGAAGATTTATTCATATCAACGTCGCTTTTCTAACACTTTTCTAACTCAGTCTATGATAGGTTTATCTGATCGAAACATGTGCAACTGTTTCACAACTATGCGTTCTGTTTACGAATAAATGTCTACGCAAGAATAAAGGTTTGCGATGATTTAACTTTTTAATTTCATCTGTATGAGCGCTGAAAGAAACGTACAAAATTACTATATAGCAATCTGTAATATTTATCTCACTATTCAAATAACTGTGCACATAAGATACTTTAATATACCCAATTACCTATAGCTTTGTTATTTATTAAACGTTTGCTTTCCATTTGAATTAATAGATGCTGTAATGTTTTAATTCGTCAAATGAATATACAAAACTGGCACATGAATTTATGATAAATATATTAGGAACGTAGTGTTTCTTCATATGAATTGGGCCCTTTTTCCACAGCTGTTAAGAGTCCATTATATCTTTTTTTCAATACGTGAATTTGTATCCCCAAAAATATACTGGATTGTACTTAAAATAGCAATGCGTCTATTACTTTGTATATTCATTTCAACTCAAATGGGTGACAATTAACATTTGTAGAAATTTCACCTGAGAATATACCACTTCACAACATATTGCTTGTAAAGCTGACCTCTCCAGTGGCCTAATGGTTATAGCGTCTGCCACCAATGCCGAATTCGTGTGTTATATTCTCGCCTGAGTCATTGCAAAGGTGTACACAAATGATACTAACAATTACCTCGCTTGGCGCTCATCATTAACAGTTTAACATTATAACTGGTCGGTATAGTATCAGGATAATGTGACTGGGTGAGGCATCAATCTACATGTCCGCGGAATGATTATTCAGTGTTAGACATCACTGTAAACTGTCACCCTGCAGACATCGTATTGATATGACTGTAAAATTGTTCAGGCTACGGTAAAACTCGAAATCACACACTCACACACACACATAGAACAAGTGAGGGCAGCTCAAAGATATAAAAGGACGCTTGGGTTCGACTTACGCGTGTCCAATGCGTGTGCTGCAGACTTTGTGGTTATAAAAAAGTCTTGTACACGGACAATTGCAACTCTGCTACCAATATCACATACACTCGCAATGAGGGACATACCTAAACGGAAAAGAGAATAAGAACTAGATATGGTGATGATATGGTGATGAAATTTATAAAGAAAAATATTAATATTTAACAGTTGTTATGATCTGGCACACTTATTTAATTTAAAGCAGTGCACATACAAGAGTATCTGACTATAAATAGTCCTTAAAATAAACTCATATCGGAAACACGAATAGTAGACGTTAAAATACATAGGGTCAAACGATCTTATCAATTCAGATGTCCTGACGTTAGTTGTAAAGGATTATATATATATATATATATATATATATATATATATATATATATATATATATATATATATATATATATATAAAAAGTCATAACGAGTATATGATGTGATGACGGTAAGTACATGGCCTTGGAAAGTAAAGTCTTATTTGTAACTAGAAAATATCCTGAGCAAAGAGTAATGAAATATATTCCTGTTGTAGCGTGCTAGGATAAGAAAAGAACATGTTATCCCTTTTCGTTATACAAGGCAATAAAAACACGAATCTGAAACACATTAGATGGTCAAGTGCTGAATGTGATAGTATGATGTCTTTTCGAACTTATACATTTTACAGGTGATTATTGATCGAATATTAATTTTCACACCAAGATGAAGATTCTGAACAATATTTTAAGTCATTCAGAGCAATGTGTAGTTTTAGCAGAGGTAATGCAAAGCGGCACAATGTAGGATATAGTAGGAATGGAAATCTATTTAAGACTGTCTTTGTTTCCATCACGAAAGGCCAATTGCTTTTAACTATTGGAATAGTTAGTCCAGTCAGTGCTACATTGGGCTCAGTTAGAATTAATGAATAAAGGAATATGACAAAACGGAAAAAATAGCTTACTATAGTAACTAAAAAAGGTTATGTTTGATGCCTTGTTATCCTATCATGATTATATAGAACATATTACGCAATACAGATCGAACAGCAGGGAGGGGGAATCGGACAACCTTTTATTGAAGCGTCCATTTGGCAAACCAAGGCTTCCTCCAAAACAGTAAAAAAACGTCTATTTAGCAAACCAAGGCTTCCTCCAAAATCGTAAAAAAACGTTTTCTATGGAGACACAAAGTCGTTGTCGCACCCTCCCTGCTGCTTTGGGGGTGAAAATCTTCTTACGATTTCAACCGAATATTTGATCAAGTCCGATACGATATTTTGATCTAGAATCATGCAAATTTATCGTTACAAATCAATGTGTACTGACTGAGCGTGACTAAAGAAATTTCTAAAGAGATTATAATCCATATCACCACCGCACCAAGTTTGCCAAATATTTCGTAGCGTATGTGTGCCAACTCCGTTGAATACAGCAAGAATATTGCAGTTATCTCTGATCATTTGTTTTGTATTTGAGTGTATCGTTGTGTGATATATATATAACTTCGGTATTTTTATGCCTACCTCTGGAAAATATCCTAGCAGGATTCTTTTGATTGGCTAACATGACATCATCATATACGACTAAATTGTTAATACTTCCATCAATATCATAAACACTCGATTTCTGATTTAGCTTTTTCGTTAAAATACTTTAACACCTCGTAACATCGCTGATCGTCTGCGCTAGGAGCAATCAAATATAGTTTATCTCATTTCATCCATCTTAATATCAAATTAAGTAGCAGTTGCGTCTTGCCACTTCCAGATGGTCCGATTATAATCATGCGAATATAATTTGGTAGTGCTGCAAGGTGTTTAAATGGTTGTCGTGTTTTTTTCGCCGAAAAATCAATTACATTCATGTGATAATAAATAAATGTATGGATCTATATTGTGTGAAATGTAAG
Source organism: Unio delphinus (assembly GCA_029339505.1). Lineage (NCBI taxonomy): Eukaryota > Metazoa > Mollusca > Bivalvia > Unionida > Unionidae > Unio > Unio delphinus. Next base: position 25,205,153 of record JAQISU010001239.1, on the reverse strand, counting down.
AAGCGTACTGGCACAAACGACTTGACGACGATTACAACTAAAAATAACAGATCAGCATTTCCTGGTAAGTGTGTACAATGTGGTACATAATTAGGATTTGTTTCTATGAAATCTGAAGATGATTTAAAAAAAAAGGTGATCTTGCAGCCAAATTAGTAAAACTCCAAAGAACGCCATGGGCAAAATATCCGGGAGAAAAACACCTTCCAGAGTATAGTTATTGTGGAATCGGGACCAGACTCGATATCAGACTCGATGATCAAAACCATCCCCGACCCGGTGAAAACCCAATAAACGCCATTGATAAGGCGTGTCATGATGTAGCTTATAAAAGTAGCAGTCTGCAACACAAACATATCGCTAGCGCCGCGAAAGTGAAAAATACCACTGCAGCGGATTGGTTATCCAAACAGGCGATATGGCAAATTTATCGACCACCGCCTAAATAAATTAACTACTGGCCTGTTGATGTCAGCCCACCTAATGAAGTTCATCAGGCTGATATATTATTTCTGTCGCATGATGGTGTTTACAAGTATGCGATAACCGTAGTTGATGTTGCGAGTCGATACAAACAAGTAGAATCACTAAAAACAAAATCAACTGAAGTGGCTTCTGCGTTTGAAAGGATTTATCGACGAGGTCCTCTGCATTGGCCAAATCTATTACAAGTTGATCCTGGCAAGGAATTTCAGGGCGCAGTGTTATCAGCAATGAAGCATCATAATGTCACCATCAGACGAGGACATACTGCATTAAATCGCGATAAGGCAATTGTTGACCGATTTAATCACACACTTGCTGAGCGGTTATTTGGATGTCAATACGCGAAGGAAGTTATTCAGGATAAACGATCTCGTGAATGGGTTTAGAGATTACCAGGCGTAATTACGGCGCTAAATAATGAGATTACTCGAACAATTGATATGAAACCTAACAATGCGATTAAAAAAAGTATATACCCGTAAAACCACAAATCGATTTTTCAAAACAGCCAATAATCGGTAACGTCACTGTAAGATGAGCCAGGAGAGCTTAAAGGTTGCACAAAAAAGAGCTACTGATCCTACTTGGAGTATTACTGCACATAAAATATCTAGCACAACACGATCTACGGGTAGACCGCCAGTCTATATAGGTTGGATTCAACTGATCCTCAGCGAGGATTTACTCGTGAACAACTACAAGTAATACCCGAGGATATTCAATTACCGTGTTCGTTATGGTCAATAATTTTGATTGGAGCTCCTTTTGATTTATATTTTGATTCGTGTAATACCTCTCCTTTTATCGTCATTACGGTTATTGGGAATCTTAATGATATTTCTAATTTGGTTATATCTTAAATTGTTGCTCCTCTCAACTTCACTGTTAATCCCCATTCATTGTTTTTTTCACGTATTAGATCCGTCAGATTGTTTCCACGCAACGCGTTTGTAAAATGCTCTATTATTAGTTCTGCTACACAATTTATCCTTGATGAATATTTCATTGGTTTTAGTTTTTCAATCCTCGGTTTATCATTTATCGAATAGATTCCATTAACAACTGCTGTTACAGGATAGGATCGCTCGTAATACGGTTTGTCAATTCCAGTCAGAATTCCTGGTTAGGAATCCTGATTCAGAGTGACAGTTCTCTTTTTTTGCAGGATGGGTTCACATTTGTCGCGTATGATCCAATTCCCCATTTCTGAGGAGCGGATAATGAATTTCACTCTAAAAAATACTTTTTCGTGTCAAGATTTGAGATTATCACTAATGCTATTTCGTCGTTCATGGCAGCATCAACACTAGCATCAATTCGAAAAATGTCGACCAACAGCGAGATGCTCCATCGTGCTTCAATGCATTGAAACCATCAGGGATTCTGCCTATCATGCTTCTATCACTTATTAGACCCTTTGGTACATCAGTGGAGACTCTATCGAGATTGAATTCAAAATTTGTCCAAGGCGTAATTTTCGATAATCTTTTCAACTCCTCCATATTATAATTAAAACAAGTATTTAAATAAAGAATTTATTATGTAATGAATTATTGCAAATGGCTTATCATAGGATCAGTAACCGAATGTAACAAATCGTGTATAAATGAATTCTGTGGATATTATTTACAAAGCGTACGTCGTTGGAGTTTAGGTCCGCTACCTTGCATACGATGTTGGGTAGGTGTTCGTGGCAAATCGCAATTGTGTCTCAGTTGTGGTGGTAAACGATACAGAGAGACAAAGCGCCTCGTAGGAGGGAACCGAACCAGAAATATCTCACCGGAAGTAATTAATGAGGCAGGTGATATCTGCAGACGACTATTTGAGAGTATTATCATGGATTTTTGTGTTTACCGATAGTGTATTGATGAGCTAGCCGAAAATCCAAGGGATAATTACGGTTACTATAGTGAGTAATTGGAAATCGTTTACGATGAAGATCCGTATTATTTTACGATTAGATAAATAGCATTTAAATACGATGATTATACACTACAACCACAGAAAACCAACTATGGTCTATGTAGTAAACTCATGATTGATTGTTTATAGAGCATACTATGGAGATGGTCTCGGCAATACCATTGCAGGGTTATTTGCAAGAATGGCTCCAACAATAGCACCAATCGCAAAGCAATTATCATTGAAAGCTATTGAAGTTATTCGTGGTAAGGGTATTAGCGCTGTTGGTAATATTGCCGGGAAATCATTTTTTGCGGATAAATAAAAACTAGTAGCGTTTGTTCGTCTGCGAAGGAAACCGATGAAAAAGTCACCGGTGATAAAATCACTAGAACCACTATCATCTACGGAAATTATCCTTGAAAGTTTTAGTAAAAAAATAAAGAATGCGGTGGAGCAGAATATAGTATCACGGATAAATGATGGATATAACACTCAGGGAAATAGTACTGCAAATATGATAGCGAGAAGTGGCTTGAAATCGCGACATCACGATTTGGATCAAGGGATATATAATAATGTGTTCAAATCTGATTCTGACACAGCGTTTGATTTAGAAGCTCCAGTGCTCAAGAATGGTTCTCTACTTAGTTATCAGTATTATGCCTATAATGCAGTACAACCAAGTAGTCGATCAAGAATCGAACTTAAAGACCAGGATACCAGCAAATACTTTCTATCGAATGAAGCGTTTATCGAAGTAGAACGAGAAATTGTAACAGCTGTGATCCTCCTGCGGTAACGGCACCATATCCACGTGATGTCAAAGTCGGTGTTGTCAATAATGGTATCATGGAACTATTTCACAGCGCTAGATACATGATTGATAACAAAGAAATCGGGTCTATAAAACACGATGTTGATATTGCCACAACAATAGTGGGGTTGGCAAGGTACTCTGACGATTATACAAGATCGGCGGGTCCAACTATGATGTTCTCTAAGGACGTTAATGATCAAGCTGGACCGACGCCCTATATTATAAGACGACCAAAGAATCGGGCTGATCCTCCTGCTGATGTTGATAATATCGAAAATATGATTATAAATAATGATCATGATTACAACCTAGGAGCTGCAACAAGTATATCAATGTTGGAAGGAGATCGTAGATTATTCTAATACGCTATTGCACTACATCATTTATTTGGATTCTGCAGAAATGTTAGAAAAGTTATATATGGATCGAAGCATACAGTAGCGCTCGTGCGAAAGGGTGATGATAATGATGCAATCTGGAGGATCCCAGTACATCCTGCACATCCGTGGCAAGGTGAATATAACACAACTAACAAAGTGGATGTCAGTAATGACTCCATTAATCACCGTAGAGCAAAAATTACTCTCAGATACTAGTACATGCGGCATAGCATTACTAACTTGGCTAACAGTGACCACAGGTACCATGGATTCTGCTATTGATGGTACACTTATATGGCACCTGATATCAAAACAACGTGTTTCTTCGCTGTGTCATATATTTGTTGAGTTACAGGATAAGGCGCGATTGGGTTCACAAACACGCAGCCACATGATATTTGAATAATAGCAGCTAGTAAATCCACTGCGTTAGGAGCTGCTGAATCTCTTGGTGCAAAAGCAGTACACAACATTGCTCAAGCAAATGAAACAAAAAAGGGACGGGAATACAAAAAAAGGGACATGGTCTAAGACTACCAGGAACTCCGTATTCATGGTACAGCGGAAACGGCCTGAGACTAGGAACAGTTTACTAACAACAATAGTTCCTATGTTAAATTTTGATTTACTCCATGCTGCTAAAAAAACTAGCGATACAAAACTTTAGTGGTGTCTTTATGAAAGATCAATTACCACAACAACCAAACAGCGTTCAAACCTGTATTAATAATCTCGATAAGAGCACCTGACCTGGAACTCACTGGGTTGCGTATGTGATAGATCTACGTGCAGTTTCGATTCATATGGGTTAGCGCCGCCTAAAGAATTTACGTGTTATATAAACCACTTAAAAACTCTTATCTGGTATTCTACGCTACAAACACAGAACATGGATGACCTACCAATATGCGGCATAGAAGTATTGAAAGTCCTCAACGCTATTTCATCATTGGGAAAACCACCCCATAAAACCGTACACGAATATACGAGCAATCGCTTTTTAGAAAGATCTTAGAGTATAATGATTGATATTTGGGGGAGATATTTATCAAGCCGGAAAAAACCACCACGGAAATATCTGCAACCGGTGATGTAAAAAAAATAATCGAAGATGAAATAGTTGAAATGTTGAACTTAGCAAGTGTTGATCCCAGTGAAACAGTTGTATTACAAGATCATCAGGGTAAATCGAAAACTATTAATATTTCCCTTGATGATATTTTAGTTAAACAACGCGACGCAGTAGAAGATACTATCGCGTTGTTTTCCGATTAGGGTAAACTCAAACCGGGTGTACTTGTTTCAACTACCGTGGATGCCCAACAAAAACCAAAATCGGAAAACAACGATCATATAATTAATAACATATAGTATAATTGATAACATCGAAGCCCCGATAAATAATTTCTTCGCTATTCCACGTTCGCAAACCGAGTTGCATATCATACAGGTAAAAACTGCTATCGATAAATTGGCAAAATTGCGATCCGATTATGATGCTCATGTATCTCAATTTACTACGCTACGTAAAAACTTTAACAGAACCGATGACACCATTGATACATTGTTTGGTAAAAAAAATTATTCGAACCCCGATGATGTTAAATTAGATCTCACTGGTTTTATCACGAAACTCGATGAAATAACAGCGATTATTCAGTGATTAGGGGTTATTCAGATGCATTCGTGGAAATAAGGAGGTCAATCACGGGTAATATAACGATCACCGATGCCATCAAGAATGATCTACCAAGAATAATAGAAAAATTTAAAAACATAAATCCCCCTCACGAACCAAAAAATATCATAAATAACTTGTACGCGATCCAACACGGATTATTTACGTGGACAACTACAAACAACATATTAAATATCACCGCGACCGTCAAGGGTATTTATCTATTACCACTAGTGACACCAACTCAATTTAATATTTTATTAACGAGTTCAGCTGAGGTCAACCATATGATATCAACGATCTTCTACAAGGGAACAATTGAACAATTGACGATAGTATCCACTGATAAAAATTTGGATAGGGTTTCAGTAACATGGTATGTGGATTTCATAGCGGATTTAAGTAAACAACTAAATTGAATTCTATTGTAATAAATAAAATTTCATCACAGCAGTATCGCTATGATCAGGTCAGAAAATTTCAAACTAAACTCAAAACACTCACTGAGGAGTTTCAAGTTAAAATAAAAAATATCGACGAAGAATCACCGCAGTTGACGTTACCGTGTACTCGGTGTCAGGTGTAATCACCGGAGCTGGTATTATACTCTCCTTAGTGACAATGATTGCCCCGATAATTGTTTCAATTTTTAAATCAGCGGCGACAGCAATCGCTGGAATTATTCCAACAATAAAAAAATATAATCATGCAGCCAGCGTAAACTGCAATATTCCGTAGTTAAATTTCATGTTGTGTCAACAGCGTACTCCCAATTACCCTCGATGATATCGTTGTCACTCGATGACACATTAATATCCAATAGTGAGTTCTCAGCGATGGTACGTGTTTATGATTCCGCGATGTCAAAATTAGAGCGACAACACAAATATAATAACAATGGCGACAAGGCAAGAGCTACTTCAACGAATATCGGAAAATACCACACCGGTGAAAACCAGCATGATCTCAATAACCTCAACGAATCCTGAATTCAGTGTTAATTTCCCTACTGCGATTTTATTGAAAGAGATAGCGCTAGCAAAATTACGAGTATACCATAGTTGGCCAAATATTAGATCAGCACTTTTCGGTGGTCAACAACCGAATAAGTCCCTGGTCTTTACGAGTAAGAATAAACCTGATGGTACTACAGACTGGAACGTTGTTTCGTTACCATCTGGGTCGTATCAAATTGAACAGATCAATAACGAATTACAACGAATTACAACGCATAATAAAATCCATTACTGGAAAAGAATCAAAAATCGCTATTACAGTTCATGAACCAACACTATCATCCGCGATTGAAATAAACTCACCCGGGTATATCGTATATATCTATCAGAGTTATATAAGAACAATACTGGGTTGGCCTGAAAATCCACCACTACCTGAACCACAAAACTCCGATTATGTTTCCGACAAGGAACATTATCATGGTGTCGATAATGGATTAACATATCTGTCATCGGTAGATGCTCTTTCTCGTCATGCAATACTACTAATGGAAGCAATTTCAACAAGGGAAGAATCACGAAATACTAAAATTTGTACAGAGATGAATACCAATTTTGAGCGATTTAGAAATAATCTTATAATATCAATCAATACTATTCTTCCCTCGAGAGATGATGCCATCAAATACACAGAGATATGTAATACAATTATCTCCGACATGGGAAAGTAGTTAATTTGTGGATTATGCAAGTTATATTAAGTGATGCTGGCCGTACAAGAATAGCATTCGCAGAAAACCGTAATATACGCATAGAAGATATCCCTACATTTAAGTTTTCAGGCTATGAATTAAACAAAACCTCAATGATGCCATCGATGATGGTTTCAAAAAGATTCACGACACATGAAGAAAAAAAACAAACACAACAGCAAACAACCATCCTCAAATATAATAATGACCCAGACGGAGGCGGGAGACATATCGCTCCTCGAAACGTCAATATATCATCGGTGATCGCATTCAATTTAGTATGTGATTTGATCGAAGGAAGTTATCAATTAAATCTCTAAACATGAAATCAAGCCCATCAGGGATATATTTTATATTCATTTGCACCAACAGCTCCTCCAGGATTTCTAATAATTGAGGATCCAACTAATCTAGTCTATATGCGATGTCATAATGATTCGTTAAGGAGAATTAATTTTAAACTCACTGACCAATCCAATAAGCTGATTGATTTATGAGGTGAGGTTTTATAAATTAGTCTGTTTGTGAAATCCTTAGAGGATTTTGAACCCCATAGCAGCATGGAAGTTACGACAACGACTTGCGTCCCTAAAAGAAACTTGTTTTTAATGATTTTGGTTGAAGCCTTGGTTTGCTAAATAGACGCTTTTTATTATTTTGGAGGAAGCATTGGAATGCAAAATGGACTCTTCTATAAATGGTTGTTAAATTCGCCTTCCCTGCTGCTGATAGGAAGCAACTTTCTGATTAATTCACCTTGTGTAAATTCAGCTATTACTATTCAATTTGTCCATAAACTTACAAATAATAATAATTATAACAATAAGATATTGCTGTATGCAAGGAGGGACAGATGTAGATGTAAACCAAATTAGCTTCGAAAACATAACCTATATAGATTAGTCGGATGACAAAGATTCACGACCAAATCAATTTGTATCACATTGACTATGTCATTCATCATCTATTAATATACTGTGAAACCAAAATAATACATTCGTCCCTGGCTCGCAGTAAGCTTATATTACAGTTTAATGTCTTATTCGTTTCTACGCAGAAGAGAGAGAGAGAGAGAGAGAGAGAGACAAGAGACAGAGAGAGACAGAGAGGTGAGAACGTACCTTCATGTTCAGGAATATCCATGTTACTGGAATTCAACATATGCCTAATGATACAAATAGAAGTTGTACAAGGTGTTATTATATGAAAAGACATGTATTCATAGCGATTAATTAACAAATCATAATGCCGGCATGTGGTGAATAATTTAAACGTCTATTAAAAGAAAAATAAAGTGTTATGATGTCTGAGAGTTAGCTCAGATGGATTCATTTACCACTCCACTGACAGCCATCCTTAACTCTGCAACAGAATAATATGCGAGTCGGGTAGAATAAATATTTCCCAAATTCTCAAAAGCTTTGTAACAAGGTTTCTCAACATAAAAGATCCATACAATGTAATGTTATTGATAACCAACGATTCTTTTCTGAGAAACTCCAGTTAAGCGTAATATTTTCAAACCGGAATCAACACCATGTGATATAAGACCTTTCAATTTGAATGGTTGGAGCTCTCCAAAATCGGATATGGCTAGGATTTTTGTGACAAAACCAGTTCATTGCATTAAATACAATGCGTCGACCTTGCTGTCTTTGATAAATAAGCTTATGGGATAGCTCTGTCTTTATTATAATTTTAAACCTGCAGCAATACATCCTAACATAGAAAACACTTTAACCCTTTACCCTGACATATGAGTATTAGCACTATGAATCTTTATCTTTATGTATTGCTTAATTTTATACCTGCCCATAAATAACAAACACCTTCGTCTACATTTAACACATGTAAATATAGCTTCAAATTCAGTTTTGTTACATGTTTCTGTTTAAACGGTGTGCCAGGTTGAGATATGGAAGTACCTGTACCAAACATTGACGATTATCGTATTATGTCATTTCTGAGAAAGAATTGGTATGAAAAATATAACACGTGTCAGTCAAGAAATAAATAGGACAGCAATTTCCAAACGTTTCAGGATAGATCTTTAACATCATCACTTCAATAATGATGCAATTCTTGAACGTGTACATATAATAGCAGTTATCTGATATGCAATTCCTCAGCTGTTGTCGATATCAATCAGGTAAAAACTAATAATCTTGCAATATACATTTTTTTCTATTCCCACAACATAACTAGATTTCTGTTTTCCCAACAGTAAATATCAAATGTTTATCAATAAGTCAATTTTTAATAACACAGTACGCACCTCCTTCGGCCAAATAAAGTTTTCGGATCTTTTTTTTCAAAATGAGGAATGCATTTATCTACTATCGTTTACATGACATGACGGTACTACTATACAATTTTAATGGTAACATCAATGCCTTAACATGTCTGCAAAAGAGTGTTTACTGTCTGCCAGTTCATCTCTCAGCGTCTACATTTGCTTGTCTCTTTCTTATAATTATATCCGCCTGTATATGTCCTTTAAACACAGTACCCTTGAAAAGTCTACAAACAATCAGATTAAGTATGATCTGTCCAATTTTTTTATAGACTCAAGCTCTTTAACTATGTAACAGAAAAGAAGTGGGACCACACTTTTTGAGTACAATTGATCAAGCATTTTCTTGTCTCTCTATTCTATAATAAGAAACAATAGAAGACACTCTCATCGTTGTTTATTACATCACAAATAATCCTTAACGTTTTAATGCAAAACCAAATTAGCACAATGTTCTGGGTGAATTCCAATAGTCCTAAATGTACTGGTATACGACATTGTTTCATTTGAGAGACAATATGTCGTCCAGGGAAAGTGTATTATTGAATAGGCATTGCATCTTGATGTACTAAATCTGCTCGGCTAATAGCACATCTACTAACATCATTGATTATACACCACGATAATTCGCACTATATCGTTGGTAAAAGTCAATTGATTGGCTCTCATTTCAGGTCTAATTTCCACTATCAAATGGTCACGTCAACATCGAATGAGATTTGCATCTTATGTTCACTGGTTGATTTCAAAATGCTCGTTCGGTACATTAAGTGGATATATCATAGCCGGAAAATATGAGCTAAGTCGTAATGTCTTTGCATTTTATATACAAATTGAAGAATACAATGACTCTAAGCTATTATTTCGCATCCAGTATGTACGTTGCATTATAAAAAGAAAGACATATATGCATATCTATCTATCTATCTATCTATCTATCTATCTATCTATCTATATATATATATATGTATATATATATATATATATATATATATATATATATATATATATATATATATATATATATATATATATATATATATATATATATAGTCTACGTCTCAATTAGACCAATGTAGATATTTTAGAAAACCTTAAAGCAGCTTCACGTGGTTTAGACTTTCTGTTTAATGTATCCTTAGGTACTCTTGCCTTCAGAATATACGGACCGCATGGTATATACAATAGTGGTTATATACTATTCGTATTAGTACATACTATTTGCAACATGTAATGTTTGGATATAGCTTGCGTAAATATTCTTACCTCGTAAAGATAATGACTTGGTCGTGAGGCGGTAAATCTTTCGATCCTATGTTAATATCCCAAGTTTTAAGATCGTCCAAATATTTCATTCCGTCAATCACCGATTGTCTGCCCTGTTTCTGCACTATACACGGCAGGTGCGGAAAAAGTGCTCCTGACTATAAACATAAGAGGTAACAAACAGATACTAAAATTGATTTGGTAACATTAGGTCGTTTTCTATATTAACAAACATGAATATTTGAAGACGATACTGCTATTACGAGTAAGTTCTTTAATTCAGTGCTGATCACCAGCAATATAACGTATACAAATCATTGATTCAAACATGCATACTATTATGTTTAAGGGCTTAAGGGGATTTCTATATGTGAATTTATTTTCCCGTACGGTATGAATACGCCTAGACTCATCCTGTATACATTCTTATTAAAGGTTTCGGATGTGATTCAAGTAAATATAATACAGGAAAATCATACAATGTAATGAACGATACATAAGGAATATATATATATATATATATATATATATATATATATATATATATATATATATATATATATATATATATATATATAAGTGATAAGATTATTTCTAAATCGCTCAAAATCGGTATTCATCTCTGTACAAATTTTAGTAATTCGTGATTCTTCCCATTGTTGAAATTGCTTCCATTGCATGACGAGAAAGAGCATCTACCGACGACAGATATGTTAATTCGTTTTTAAATTAACTATAGCGAACACACACCTTTTAGTTCTTTTTATATTCATGATACTTTAGACCACGCTTATTTTCAAAGATGTCCGATTTGGTATCATGTGGGTATGAGTCGAGTTCAAATTTGAATATCATGTATACAGTGCAAATAGACTTTCACTTGCTTTCCCGAAATGATCCAATGCTGAAGATGGTGATGAACAAATAGTCTTAAATGAACTACTGTAAGAATGTCGTGAAATTGTGCTAATTTGCCATTACGTTTGGACGAACTACAATACAATTAGCCCAGAATTCGCTTTAATTCATGGCAATTGCAATAGTAATAGTGTGCAGGTTGTACTTCCACAGATTAATAAGTTGATCAAACAATTACAATCCAAATGAAACAGTGAAAACAACAAAAGTCACGATTCCACTGACTATTATCCCGATCATACTTAATATGTTAACTTAAGTTGATAATGATTTAACCCTTACTCTTAGAGGAAATATTAGGTCTGTATTGTTTACACAAATGAAGGCTAATAATCACGTACAACATAAACATGATTTTTGACTAGGTCAAGTACAAAATATAATTGTAACTTATTATAAATGAAGAATAGTAACACGCGAATACAGATAACAGCAAGTTCTTTATACGTCCTTAATGAAGATAAATGTGGACGAATACAAAAATACTAAATGAAATTATAAAACCATATGTAAGGCGCATGCTGGACAGAAACGTTTCAAACATTAGTATAAAACTCTGTAGTCTCATATCCGTGACACTTTAAACGTTTATAGAGATCTTATTAGCTAACTAGAATGACTGCCAGTCCAGATTAAATAAAGCAATGTATCAAACTTTGAAAGGTAAGTGTAGGTATGTCTTTAGCAAACCGAGCAGCATGGTGGTACAATTTTGTATTATTATACAGTACATAAAAGTCTGAGACAGTCATCCCAATACTTTCATTTATTGGGTTTAACAATAATCTAGGATGAATACGCTATAATACAATTAATTCAAAATTCCCTAAACGAGTTGAAAAACATGATTCTGTTTGTGGCTGTTGTTGATTTTAAAGAAACTTTCGTCACATGCTATCTACATTCGTGTTAAAGAAAACGGATAATCTTTGGTACACATCCTACTCCATTGGAAGTTACTGGCAAGCAATCTACATACCAACATTGAGTGAGGTAAGACTGGAACTCACACATAGGTGAGTTGTTTGAGTGGTAGGGAAGTGCCAGAAACCTATTACACTCTTTCACATGGGGCTACCTATCGAGAAGAGCATGAGTAAGGGCTATGTTAATAGGAAGAAAAAGTAATAGTCTTATAATTAGAACATTTCAAGTTGAATGAAATGTACAAGATTAACCATGCATAGATACTGATACCATGGGATACTTGAATACTCCATTGTAATAGTTCCAGTTTCGACAGGATCAAATAGGTTTGTATTAGTATCATACGTCTACATCCCTTGGAAAGTATAGATGTATGTCTCGGGAAGTATGCTGTGCTCGAAATGCTTTTTTACCAAACTTTTAACTAACATGTAAAACATTATGTCTGCTAATAATACAATTAGTAGTATTACTCTGTCCTACAAGAATGTCACACTCATTAGACGAGCGGAGTAGAACACGCATATTGTTCTACCTTTCCTTCTAAGTGTGACTGATATTTCTTAAAAAGTAATTGTATTCAGATCATTGACAATGCGTTTTAAAAGTGTTAAAACAGACTTTTTGGGGGAAAAACTAGGAGAAAGAAATGGAGTAATTACACTTTTAATCTGGGCTGTAATTATCAAAATAATTCTTATTATTGCAGATATTGGGATAATCATGCGTTGCTTAATTGGAAACGCTGCTAAATCATATCGAAATATGTAATGTACCTATATAATTTTCCTTTTAATTGTTTTCATGGTGATGTAACTTCTTATCTTGCCCATATGATTTGGCCATCATATTAACAGTATCAAATAACAGTTGCTAACGTTATTCATTTATCACTGTAATTTTCTTTACTGATATACTACTACTACTACTACACACACACATATATGTATGTATGTATGTATGTATGTATGTATGTATGTATGTATGTATGTATGTATGTATGTATGTATGTATGTATGTATGTATATTTCAATGTCCGATTATGCCAAAAAAATCGTATAAAATGAAGGCACAATCAGAAAACAAATTTTGTCAAAATAAGTTTATTTATCGTTCTTCTAAAAATATAAAACTTATTTGGCCTTTGTGTCTGCCATATTATAAATAAAATGTATCTAACATTTCTTTGATTATGTTACATTCTGCTATAAAGATTTTTTTGTTTGTATTAGTGGCATATCATGTTGCTGTTTTACAGCTATCGTACGATAGTAACATACGGCGTGTGGAACAAGTAAAAAATCATTTTGAAATAAGAAGTGTAACGATTGCTTTTCAATTTGTTTGCTGATATATTTTATTATATTATATATGAATGCAATTCATTTATCTTTGATCTGAATCTCACAGCATCTGACGTTATGAGGCTTATGTTTGACGGATTCAATCTCTCTTATTTCTTTGTTAAAGCTTAAACAGTTTTCAGTCACATGTCCACATCATTGTATTTCTAAGTAGGTAGTATATATACATATACAGCTATCAGAACACCACTATGAGAGTTCTGGCAATTATTTATGTCTTTCATTATAAAATCTCGCGTGAAATGAATAATAATTAGAAATGGCGATGAATTAACAGTAATTAGTAGTTTATTTCTATTACCACAGTCAGCTTTATAATTTTCATCAGAGTCAAACAAATATAATCAGCGTTATGCTTAGAGTTACGTATATATTTATTGGACCAGACCATCGTCATATTCATCACAGCTAGATCATAATTAGAACTATAGTTAATAGCACAACCTCCGTCATTTTGTTTTCTTATGTTTTTTATTTGTTCGTTTGGTTTCACATTAGTGCTTTAAAAAATGTATATATTTAACCTGTCTTTGTTTTTATATAGTGATAAGAACAATATGGTTTTATTCTCTAGTTATCATCAAACGTTTGTATATATGTTACGGTGGTTGTTTCAATTATTGATATTAGCCAAAAAAATTGTTTAACGAACTAGAGTTGTATCGATGTGGAATATGGTACCCGTTTGGTATAGTTTGTCTTATATCTGCTGCTCCTACCGTGTGCAATTACATATTCAATACTTTTAAACGTATATATTGTTTGGTTTTTTAGTACTACACCTGATTTAAAAGTACAAACTTGACACATGTATGGAATAGATTATTATGTATTGATTCCATTTCTTCAGACAATATTATGTGATATTAGGCATCGTTTCAGTACAAATCCTTTTAGGGTATTTTGCATGGTACACATTATTACAACATTTTTCGGGATGGGCGTTTTGTGACATAAAACTGTTGCCTAAATACTTCAATGATAAAGATGAATGCTTCTTGTGGAGTAACCATCACAGATATTATGACTTGATCAAGCATAGCTTGTTCAAGCTTTGATTGTAGTAAGTATAATTGTCTTTATTATACATGCCTCCACATAATTTGTGGAACACATCAGAACATAAGATAATGTTCAAAGGGTGATATAATCACAATCCATTGTCGCTGGCTTCAGTACAAGGGTGCTCTCAATAAATACTACAATGAAAAGGAAACGCTAAAAACGAATATGTATTTTGTTTAAATAGTGTGTTGCCACAAATCTTACATCAACGCATCAGTTGTATTGATATTTTAATGGAAGGAACATACCCAGAATACAGAGGATAGGTATTCCAGGGTGTACTCTATACGTAGTCTTGGATTATTTTCACCAGCACCATAACTAATGAGTTCATTCACCTATGTAAGGCGCTAAAACAGCATTGCCTCTTCCCACTTATATTGTAAATAAGTATGGTAACAATTTGTGAAATGAAAGACCTAATAACATCACGAGACTGTCATCAGTACACGTATTTTAAGAGACGTACTCAAGAGCACACCTAAAAAAAGAAGCTCTTACCTGGAATGCTACAATGGCGCAAATGGTGACAGATATTGATATACTAGAGTCGGTTATTCCTTAGTAAAGCTGGTGCACCTAATAAATTAATGCAAATGTTGCCTTTTAACAATGCTAATAATAAATACTGACCAAAAGACATACCCCACAATGCTATTTTTTCCCAACATATTTCTGAGAGATGCAAGTTAGTAGTATCATTTATAGAGAACATATAACATGTATCTAATGTCTCTGCAATCAAAAACGATCGGACGATATTCACATTCACGATGACTACGTTTTAGTGAAAAAAAGTGTTTATGTTTTCTGTTTTCATTTTAAAGAATATATAGTAAGTATTCTCTAAACCCAATACGTTGTACACTGATAACTTTGTTCATGTAATATATATATATCAATTTTATCAGAGTTTGCTTAGGATTTAACGCATTTCTAAATTATTTTGGGATCACGTTTTAAAGACGAACACATCAAGATCCATGCAGCCAACTCAAATATATTTCCCGAGCATGCTAAACAAACGTAATTGTGCTGGTCCAGCGTAGTCACGGATCGTTCGATACCCAAAAGCCTTTTTTGTGTTAATCATATTAAGTATGTGAATTAAATGAATGTTAACGTGTTATAGAATCAGGTATACAATACTTATACCGTTGATAATGTGTATTAATTATTCCCTCGAGTCTATGGTGGCTTTATGATATCTATCAGCGAGTCCGATCGAACTTGCCATCGCTAGAAACCTGCAAGTAGAGATTATGTCTAAATATATAATCGTTGTGATTCTCTGGAATAAGAAAGGTAGTAATGACCATAAAGATTAAATGAGTGTGATCTAAGTCTCAGTTGCTTCCAACTTCAGAAATATCGACCTCACACACCTGCTTTGAAGCTGAAATACATTATGTAAGGGCGAATGTCTTCGCAAAGGCAGTTATAGCGCAAAATGTTTGGTTACAATGACAGAGTTAAATGCTTTACTTTGTGTATAGTCTTGAATTGGAAGAAATATGTCTCGGACGTTATCTCAAACACTCACTGGCTGACAAATAAATACCATCTGTTTTAGAAGGTTGGTCAAATACTGACTTGAGCGCATAATGAAATTCTTTTATCCAGATTAACGCCCACGTGTCTCTACACATTCGGTTTCAAAAGATTAATTTCTCTTTATGTATGCTTCCATTGCCCACAGTCCCAAGGTACTACCAACGTGTTGTCTCCGAAGGTGAATATGTATCAATGGATTGTACACCTCGTGCTGCATATCTCTGACATTACTCATAACATAATGTCGTCTATATTATAGTTTCTGATACGCGATAAGTGTTAGACCGCGCAGACTTGTGATCTAATTCTGGGTTGAAATTGTATATCATTACAGAAAAAAAAACAACCTGACTGCACACGGCCTTGTCCTGCACCCTGCTTAATATTCAAGAGTTTGGATAGTATTCCCGCAAATAAAATATAACGTGTTAGTCCCTCGCAAGAGATTTTCGTGTTGCGCCAGGCCATTCATCTTTTCTTCAGCTTGTATAGTAACCCACTATGCCAAACTGTGCTGAATGCTTTAGCATTATCAAGACATGTAACATATACAGGATTATCTTGATTCATATAGTAGCGTGTATTCTGTTAAACATATCGTTGCAGTGATACTACGCAAATATTTATAAAACCCTGTTGAAATCGATCAGGAACACAGACTGACGACAGAGCGAAACACCTTCATCTTGGCTGTAAAATGTTACTTGAAGAACGAAACATTTTCTTTGAGAGAGTGATTTAAACACTATAGGTGAGAGACGCGGTTAACGTGTTTAATCAAGAAGACGAGACATAGTTGGATACACTTCTTGGAAGTAGGGTTGACTGCAACAAGTCAATTGATGATGATGTATGGGTTAAACGCTTCTGGTGACTACAAAAAAGCATAGCTTCAAAATACTATAAAACGTGTACCCTACTATTAACCAACAAGTCCTAACATAGCATTAATACTGACTAGTACAACGCTTAGGAAATGTACCAACGTCCTCCTGTCAAAATCCACACATTTAGTTGTATAACAATTCGTGGAGACCTAAAGTTTTCTGATTCATATATAGTTAGTTTTAACACAAATTGTCGTCTCCTGTTCTTTTTTCTTCAGGTTTCATGTTGTTTCCTATATATCAATCTGAAAAAGAATATATATACACATACTTGATTGTGTAAATGTCCATTTGAGTGCATGTGTATGTATATATCTATATATATATATCTATCTATCTATCTACGTATCTATCTATCTATCTATCTATCTATCTATCTATCTATCTATCTATCTATCTATCTATCTATCTATCTATCTATCTATCTATCTATCTATCTAGTTATGTATGCATGTATGTATGTATGTATGTATGTATGTCTGTATGTATGTATGTATGTATGTATGTATGTATGTATGTCTGTCTGTCTGACTGACTTACTGACTGATATGGATATATATATATATATATATATATATATATATATATATATATATATATATATATATATATATATATATATATATATCCATGCATACATTCATACATCCATACATCCATACATACACACACACACACACGCACGCACGCATGCACGCACGCAGCATGCATGCATGCATGCGTGCATACATAGATACATAGATACATACATACATACATACATACATACATACATACATACATACATACATACATAGAGATAAATAGATAGCTAGATATATATATATATATATATATATATATATATATATATATATATATAGAGAGAGAGAGAGAGAGAGAGAGAGAGAGAGAGTATAGATAGATATATAGATATATAAATATATAGATAAATAAATATATAATATAAACATGATAGATAGATCATTAGATAGATCATTAGGTAGAAATACTGATAGATAAAAATAAAGTTTTATAAACTGTTAAATATGTACGTAGAAGGAGGATTCATTCATAATATATATATATATATATATATATATATATATATATATATATATATATATATATATATATATATATATATATCAATGTATAGATACATAGCTAGATAGATGCTTATTGCTTTACTTATCCACGTACAATTCCATTACACTTGAGTCTGCTACTACAACGACGTCCACGTAATATCTTTTTTGGTTGCGAGACTTATCTGGAATTTTAAAAATACAATCACATTTAGTTTACATTCACCATTACGTTAAAAATTGCGATGATAAATTGATTTTGTAATCAGTTTGCGTCTATTAGAAATTACATTACACAGTAAGTTCTTTTCTTTCAAAAGGAAACTATGTATATATCTATATTGCATTGTGACAGCTTTACAATTCAGAAACGATACTATCATAATAATTCAATATATTGTAGCAACGTACCATTCTTGTTGTTGATTCTACTATATTCATTGTTTGCTGTTGGTAAGCTATCGCCATTTATATTTGAGAACATGTTATCTGGATTTATATTGAGATTGGTTCTGTCCTGTCCATATGGATTACTTATTAGATGATTTATATGTTTCTCCTGTACATTTTTATCGATGAAGTTTGTTTGTTCTGAAACAAAATACGATTTGAATCATACGAGGACAGTAATTTAATATGAATTTTATTTTTCTACAATTAGCATCTGTCAAACTGGTTAAAAAGCAAGGAAATACAATATAGTTTTAATGACGAACTTGTATGAGTAAAACAAATGTTTTCAACAAATTAATTTGGTTGCACTTTCTTCATATCTTGCATTCTCTATACATTATGGCAGGAATACTTTCATTACAAAATGATTGATATAAAGATGGTAATACTTTTTTCTTTTGAATTATAGCAATTAACCAATGTTACCAAAATGATGAAGACAAAGTAATAATTCACAGTTAATGTCATTTCAATATTGCAATCGTCTGTTGCAATTTATGTATCGATATGTTCCTTTGGCATATAAAAGACAAAATACTGATCCCGAATATATAATGTTGCAAATAAAGCAAACTTTCGCAAACCGTTATTGTCGATTGACATTCCACTTGGATGTTTGCTTCATCATGAAGAACATATTGTCTGCCATGAAGATCCATACTTTCCATAAAGACGTTTGGTATGCGTCCGCGTTTGACGGCCGTAGAGTGTAACTTCTGTCTCCTAATTGAATGTTCCCATTGTAGTTAATAAGGAATATATATATATATATATATATATATATATATATATATATATATATATATATATATATATATATATATATATATATAGAGAGAGAGAGAGAGAGAGAGAGAGAGAGAGAGAGACGTGTGTGTGTACTTGTGTGCATTATGTGCTATGCGTGTTGATTGTGACTTTGTACGTATTCTCAAAGGATATCAACCAACTGGTTTCTTCAACTTTGTCTTTGCATGCCATTTAGTAATGAAACTGTTAATTTGTATAGATGCAGTAGTTTTATACCAATAATAATTGATACATTATCCTAATAGTGTTGAAACATAAACTAAGAATACTTCTAATGATACAGAACTAGAAATTAATACATTCTTTACTTATGTTACAGTAAACTCATTAAATGACACATCAATATATTATCAATTTAAATATCCGTGACTAAAAATGTTTTTTGCATCTCAAATCGTGAGTTTATAGTGTTTATTTTTTCAGTTTATTTACAAACCTTTTAAAACTCTATTTCTTCTATCAGAATATGAATACAGATAACAAATATTAAACATTTTATTTAGTTTGAATTATATTTGCTCAATATCAAATTATCGCAATCAGATACTTAATCAACAATATTTCTTGAAGTTGAAATTAGAAAAGGACATTTCCAACGCTGAGCGGCCGACCATGGATATGGAGAGGATAATTTAGATACATTCATATAGGTCTATGGCTCTGCGTATTTGATATCTGTCTGCTCGTTGGAAAGTCCTTCTTAATTGCAATGAGCTTACCAATGCAAGAGGGAGACGCTTTGTCGCGTTTGCAAGCTACAACAACTTAGTACTAGCCAACACCCTGGGCCATCATAAAGCTTCATGATGCTGGACATGGCACGCAACAAATAGAATCCATCATAACCAGATCGAATACATACTGGTTCAAAACCGTTACAGATCTGGTATCAATATCGCCAAAAAAGAACGTTCCCAGGTTTTGATGTTTGGAGTGATTACGACCTTCTCATTATGAACTTCCGAGTGAACCGGAAGGAAATTAACAAGTCAAAGAAAATCAGGTTCAAATTCAACATTGAACTACTGAAGGACCATCACATTTCCAAGTCAATCCAAGCCACAACTAGAAGACAATTGCCTCCACTCCTTGTGATGGATCTTAATGAGAAAGTGATGACAGAAAATTTTAACACAGTCATGACAACATCTTTCAATGACATTTTTGACCTCCATCGCTCAAATATTAAACCCTGGGTTACAGAAGACACTCTGAATCTGTGTGATCACCAACAAATCCTTTACAAGACCAGACACACAACAGAGACACTGGGGTACCGGGAAATAACATAGAATTTCAGATAAAAAAAGATTGAAGAAAGCAAAAGACGATTGGATTGGACAAAATTACACAGCAATGACGCGTAGTCTGATTAAAGAATAACAAAAAAGGCATTCCAAATATTGAAAGACCTCACCAGTCAAAAGCAACCAAGAGTCAGTACCGTTAGAAGATGAAAATGGAAAATTCTTCTTATAAACAAGTGTCAATGCAAAAAGATGGACAGTGTATTTGTGAACAAAACTATACAACTATCCGTCCACAGGAGACCCATATTTGCGTGAAGTTCCAAGCACCAAATATGATGATTATTTCCCGCTTCTCAAAGAAGAAGTGGAGACAGAAATAAGAGCACTGGAAAATGGGAAAGTAGCTGGAGTACGCAGGATAGCAGGCAGTGAAGTTGAGCTTGCCACCTTAGTGAAGAGCTTGGATGAAACATCTTCCAGATGTGATATGGAGATAAGTACCGTGAAGACAACGCGGATGACAAATAGTGGTAAACCATTCTCAACCAAGATTAAAGACAGAGAACAGGAATTGGAAACAGTGGGCCAATTAAAATATATTGGTTCCATGGTATGCCAACAGGGATCAAGAGCAGAAATCTTGTCACGAGCAGCACACAAATCGGCAGCTATGTCAAAGTTAAGATCCATCTGGAGAGACGAGAATATCTGTCTGAAAACTAAAATCAGACTGTTGAAAGCGCTATTGATCTCAGTCTTTCTGTATTCATTTGACGCCGGGACCCTGACAAGAGAATTACAACGAAGAATCCAGGAACTTGAAATGAGATGCTACCGAACCATTCTTAGCATCTGTTACATGGACCACATCACAAATGAAGATTTGCGAAACTCCATCTGGCACAACGTAGTCCATTATGAATTCCTTCCCACGACTGTTAAAAACAGAACTCTGAAATGGTACTAGAGCCAACAGTCTATCCAAGACAGTACGGCAGGGTAGTGCCCAAGCTGGCAAAATGAGAGGTAGATAGAATAGAAAGTGGAGTGACAACATCACATAATTGAACAAGACTACTTTTGCATTGACTCAGGCTTTGACACATGATCGAGACAAGTAAAATGAACAGCGGTTTTATTGCAAACGTGTATGTCGTTAAACAAAACAACAACGAAAGTAATAATCACATTTTCGAATTAACAAGTACATTTCGAAATATACATATATTTGTCATTTTTGTTGTTGAATTCTTTGGTCATATGAACATGTTTTATGCACTTGAGACTGAATTCAACTTGTGATGGAACATCGGAAACCATACATATGTTCTGAAAACAATGATTTCCTACATTTTGCATCGGGTACTTTATACATGATTGTCATCCAATGTCTCCGTCTTACCTCCGGATCATCTTAAATTAGGCGGCACGAAATGAGCTTGTTTGATGATTTGACAAAGCTATTATGTAGCTAGTAATTCACATAACAAAAGCAATATAAGAGACCAACAATTTATCTTCGCTTTGTCATAAACAATTCTGTACGAGCTTACTAGAGTCGAAAATGTCACAACTGTGTCATATATAATCCATGTCTGCTTAATATTCCACGAATGCTTTGTCATTGATCATTTCCGGAAATATACTGCCTGCAGCGGGTGTATTGCAAATGTGTATGTCTGCACATTTTTCGTTCCCATGAATCATTGGGTGGTCTTGTTAGAGGCAAATTACGCATACGTTTGGTTTTGTCTTTATTAGTGACGTTGTTCACTCTGAGACCTTCTTATTTTGACTGCCGTAGGCTAAAACCTTTGCTACTTGCATCACACGTAGTATGTACATATGACCTCCGAAAAGCAAGCATACTTGTGCTGAATGAAATGGATACCTTGAATAATTATTAATGCATTAGTATACTTACGATAAGTATGTCACACTGCCCACTTGATCTTTTGACACATCTGGCTGTCATGAATGCTCCATTATCAATGTCTTGGTAATAAGCCACATCCTAGTTTTCAAAGTAAAAAGCTTAGGTTTTTATATTTGTATTTAGGTAGAGAGACAATGCGGTATTAAACGGTAGTTAGTTTTGTACTGAATCTAACACTAAGCCTTTTGTACATAGGTACCTTTTTGAGAAAGGTAAATAAGCATGTAGGGTACAAATTGTGTTACATTATAGGTGTTATTTATGTGATGATTAGGCAGCGGTGTTTGATTTATTAATTAGGTATGTACATAACTAGGCACAGTTCATCCTAAGTTACTTTTCATGAGCAGTACATTAATGTTTCAGTTATGTATAATGAGTTGTGCCAATTAGAACATGCACAGTTTTTAAATAGGACATACGAATAGGGTAATATCTTATGTTTTTTGAAATTAGACGCTCAAATTAAATGATCGATCAACCAGACATTCAGTACTCTCTCTCTCTCTCTCTCTCTCTCTCTCTCTCTCTCTCTCTCTCTCTCTCTCTCTATCTATATATATATATATATATATATATATATATATATATATATATATATATACCGTTTCAAACACACTCAACCACTCTAGTGGCCTTGGAGGAAGAGCGTCCTTCAACAAAGAGGGAGGTCGCGAATTCGAGATTCGAATTCCGGCCTAGTTATACCAAAGACTATAAAATGTCACCAGCAGTGACCCTTTATTTCGCACACTGCTTTAAGAGTTTAGTTTCAGGGCAGGTCTGTCTGGTGTCAGGATCTTGTGCCTGGATGGGACATTATGCTATATATTTGTGTCATAATGCCACAGTGCTATATATGACTGTATTATGAGATATTGCAGATATCGTAGCAATATGATTGAGAAAGTGTTAAATCATACACACCAACTCAAAGTCATTCTGCACTGGAGATAACCACTGAGACAAAATACATGTATTACAGTATCAAGGAAGATAATAAGGTTAAACATGTTTCAAAATGCAAATGTTCATACATTTAACAAACGTAGAGAACAAATACCATATTTGTTATGTGAAATGAGTTGACTATAAAAACCAGAATGAAAAATAAAATAGCTCACTAAACATCAAAGGAAAGAAAACAATCATCTATATCTGAAACGTGAAAATGTCTTAGTATATAAAAAGTGTCTAACAACTTGACCACTGAGCTTACAAAAGGACTTTATGAAATATGGAAACAAACGATTAGCAACATTAACCAAAATATTTCCAAAGACAATTATTCCCGGAGATATTACAACAAAAAAATTATAAAGGTGTAAAAATACAAGTAAATAAGTGTTGGCCTTCCAAAGTTTGTTCATTAAAATTTGGTGTTCAATTTAACGTCTAGAGGTGTCCAGCAATATTTGCAGTAATTAAGCTTTCATCAATTTATATTTTCTGCCCGTCTCCCTTTAATGCAGATGGCTTTAGAAAGATGTCATCAAACTTTGAAAAAAAAAAATGCTCGTCTATATCGTTTCTTTCACGCACAGGTTGCTATCATGTTGTTCATTTTTGTTTTAGCTGCTAGGGAAGCAGTTCAAGTTACTTTACGTTCTAATTAGAAGGCATTGGTGTTATGGAAGTATTAACAATGTAACTGCGTTCAAAGGAAATGTTAAAATTAATAATTATGAGTATACATCTTATATTTCCTAGTACACATTTTCAAAATTTGAAATTTAGGTATGATATAAATACACCAGAAAGAATTTAGTTTTGTTATTGAGTACTGGTTCCCGTTCCTATTCCTTAAAATATTCTTCAGATATTGTGTATGGTGTACAGTCGCATGGCAATTTAAATTAATGTACAATACCTGAATTATGTCATTTCCTCGCCTGGATAGCGGGCATATAAGTAAAAGTTGTGGAGTACATATACAATGATAAAATTGTTGTTGAAATATGATCGATTTACTGATACAATAACAGACTCAATTATTCATAAAAGATTTATCTCTAAAGTACGATATAGATGATCAAATCTGTTTCATCAATGTTGCACACAGCCTCTTATCGACAGTAACCACAAGAGTTCCAGAGGCAATTATTCTCTAAACGTATATTTACCCCAGTATATAAGTGTAAACCTTCTTTTAGACTATTCCGTAAAATCAGGTGTTACATTTTATGTCTCGATGTTCCAGCAATAAATACATTAATTAACCTTCCAACAGTTTGTATATTCTGCACATCTCAAATTGGAAATTTAAGGTATGATAGAAATGTCCAGGAAATATTCTAGATAGCTAACTGAGCATTAGTTCCCGTACCACCCCTTAAAATATTATTCGCCTATATCGTATGGTCTCTTGGTAATTGACAATAATGTAAGGTGCTTTATTCATATAATTTCCTCTCCAGGATGGGCGACACGTATGTAAATTTGTGCTGTAGATTTACAATGAGAATATTGTGTAACAATATGATCAATCTGCCTGCACACAGTGATGACATAAACAATCTGATTGTAGTCACTTTTCTTAAAAAAGTTATCTATACAGAAACATATACACTGATGTTTGGGGTTCTTACACAAACAACACAAGCCTATATTGCAATTCCTGCGCTAAGCAAAGGTTTTCTAAAGAGTGTCTGCAGAACCAAAAGCAATATTCAATGGCAAATAAATTATTAGAAACATGTAGACGTATCAGGAGAATACAATGTATACTTAAGCCTAAAAAAAAAAATATTTTCAACATTGACTATTAACATTACATAATTACCAAATACAAATACTTTACAAAATTGGAAATGAAAATTACGTTTAAAAAATGACATTTCCAAAGGATTCTGGCACATTCTACTCTCTAGAGCAAACATTTTACAATACGAATAACAAGTGATGTATTTTGGCACCAATCAGTCTCCGTTAATATTCTAGAGTTTACTGAACAGGATAACATCTCATCAAATCAATTATGACGAAAAGATAAATATTATCATCAGGAAAAACAGTTTCAAAGATAGCATACTGGACTTAGGTAAAATTAAGTTTGAAGTGCTTGGTTTACATTTTAGGATATGATATTCGACACGTTTAAATTAAACATGTAGATGTAAGGGTAAATGTTACATCTGTAATTCCCATTACTGGTTAGGCAAGAAAACTGAAGGAATATTTGTGTATGACTGGATATAATTTAACAATTCGCCCACATGTTTCCGTAATTGCTGACCATTTACTAATTTATATTATAATTAAAGTAATATTTCATTGGTCTGACAATTTTCATTAACTAGAGTGTCTACGTAACAGTGCAACAGTTTGTTATTGTTCAGCTCCTAACTCAAATATTTAAAATATATGTTGATGCATGAAAAGAATGTTTGGTGAGAATGTTTGGTAAAGTATTTAAGTTTAATATGGTGTGGAATATGAATTATTGAGTGTGTAATTAAATAAATAACGGAGCAAGTACCGTATATATTATTAGCATGATGTTGTGTTCAGCCCCAGATGAGAATATTGTGCCTAATATTCTTCATATTATAACATGATCAGTTTTATATCGTAATAAGATTTTAGTACCTAATGACATTATATCGCACTGAGCGATATATATTATGCATGTTCAATATGATTCATGAGTTTGTCTTGGTAAACAAGCGTTATTTTATTAGATAATATTGGTACGTTCCGATAAAGTCACCAATTTGAACCTGTATTTATATTGTAACTTTGTACGATCAAGTTATGTCTCTCCATGTAGTTTATCACAGAATTTAGAATTTCAAAGAGCAAAGCGAACATAGGCCGTCTACAAGTGTTTAAAAGTTATATTATTGTGTGCTTATAAACGTCGCATTCTAAAACATTCTGCAAATGATCTTTCTGATGTTTATGATCTCATCACAATCCTCATTGATATGTTACTATTATTAAATGTATAAACAAAGAAGTCAGTGATTACTATGTATTAAAGCGATAGATTTAATGGTTGAACACTTACCACATTTTCCAAATTGTGCATTTTTTCCAGAAGTGGCCATCTTTTAATTGCTGTACAATATAGATGTCAGTATTTGGATCAATGTGATAATTTCTCTTCAAATTTAATATAAGATCATGTGTCTTGCGTTGGAGAAGGATAGACAACTGGTCGGGGAGGCCAGGACCAGTGAATCACTGTTTGTCCGTCTGTAATCCTGTGGTCCAATCTTTCAGCCAAACTGTATCCGAGTCCGTTGTTGCTACGATGATGAGGATAAGACAAAGATAGGGCATATGAAATAATTTTTCAACTGTCGCGGAGTACAATTTATTCGATACAATTGATACAAAATTATAGCGAATTGTATGATGCTCGATTTTTTAAAATGAGGCTAATGTATCACTTGTGTTAACAATATTTTAAGCATACACGCGACTGTGTAATGACAAACATGTAGTGAAGCTTTAACTTCAAACCAACGATAGGCATATGGAAAAGAATGAATATTACAAATGTAAACTACATGCGCAGTGATTCATATTCAGTTTCTTTATTGGCTTCAGTAAATTGTTTTCAGCCAAAATAGCATGCAGGGAGAAAAGAATTTGATCTCGTTATATTGTAATGTCTGGCAGAAACATGTCATACAATCAAGAGTATACAATTTCATATGAATACAAAATAATATACCTACACGATAATAACACATATTAAACTGCTTTATATATGCGTACGTTATAACTAATTCTATATTTTCATTTCCGTTGGATCAATATCTCGGAATGATAATGAATGTGATATTGGTAGTAGTTTCATCGAAAATCCTGTTTTAATCATCCATATAATAATGGCCAAATTGTATACGCGTCAATTGTTTTCAAATAATATCCATGATATTGCAAAAAAACTAAAAATAGCAAATGTATTTGGATTGTCTGACATTTTGCATTTGTTCGGGAGTATAGACTATCATATATATATATATATATATATATATATATATATATATATATATATATATATATATATATATATATATATATATATATATATATATATATATATATATATATATACTTTAAAGGAAGTTAGAATGTAACGTACTTTTTCGAAAATAGGCTGAGAGACCGAGAACAAAATAAAGTATTGTGATCTTCATTCTCAACTCAACGACTGCCTTGCGAGTTTGGAAAGACTGTCTGGCTTAACTGTTCGAATTCAGTTTATATTTTTGTGGGCTTACATAAATTACATAATCAAAGGATAAAGTATTGAATACATTCAATTTCTAATAAAAGATAAAAGCTGAATCTGTTGAGGTCATGCATGACTAACTACGTGGCAAATTGTTTGTGCTGCGATGGCGTTGTTAAGGAATTGCATAACATATTACGGCAATAATGTTAAAAGGGAATTTTTCGGTATTTCGGCATTTCGGTATGCTCACGAGCCTTAAACAACACAACTAACAAAGATATGTGGAATTAGTTGTGTTGACGGACTGACAGGTTATTTCCTTAAATCCACCAAATTAGAAATCGTAACATTGCTGTGTAATTTGTAAGATCAACAAAGTATTGGTTTATATTTATTTTCTACGTAACGAGTCTGGGTTTGAGAAAACTGGGTTAGCATTGGTGTGAACCCAAATATAAGTAGGCATATCATATTGCTGTACATTGTTAATATAAAAGAAAAAAAATAATTATTTCGAATATACCGTTAAGTCAAATTTTAATTTAGGTTTATCTGTATGACAATTAATTTTGAATTTATTTGTTTTGTAAAACATTAACATTCCGTGTCATCCGTCCGTCTACCTGAGACGATGGCATAGCTCCAAAGTCAGCTGTTCCTTCCTTCTGGCTCTCTTTTGAGCATGCTTCCTATTTCCGTCATCCTCAACTTTGCTAACTCTGTGCTTGACAGCTATGCGCCAGATGGGACGGTCATTAGTAAGGCTCTCCCATTTGTTGACATCGATGTTGGGCGTCTTTATATCTCTCTTGCAAACGTCTTTGTAGCGCTGGTGTGGACGTCCAGTTGGTCGTGTACCTTCTGCTAGTTTCCCAAATAATATGTCCTTAGGGATGCGGCCCGAGTCCATTCTCTTGACATGGCCGAGCCAGCAGGGCGCCTCTCACTGAGAATGACGAACATGCTGTTGATGTTGGCGCGTTTTAGAACCTCTGTGTTCGGCACTATGTCCTGCCACTTGATGTGCATAATGCGCCGCAGACATCTCAGTTGGAAGCTGTTGAGTTTTCTCTCGTGACTTGCATAGGTGGTCCATGTTTCGCTGCTTTAGAGGAGTGAGCTGATTACGCAGGCTTAGTAGACACGAAGTTTGGTCTTCTCTGTGAGGTTGGGTTTCTTCCATACCCTCCGGCTAAGTCTGGCTATCACTGCAGCTGCCTTGACAATCCTACCATTTGCCTCGTAATCATTTGAGAGTGAGATGGAGATGTTGGACCCGAGGTATGTGAAGTTCTCGACAACTTCCAAGTTGTATCCATCAATGATGACAGAGGAAGGGGAGACTGCCTCTTGCGCCAAGACGCTTGGTTTCTTCAATCTGATGGTCAGTCCTTGCAAGCGTTGGAGCGGCGGCATACCAGCTGCTGAAGTCCATCTTCCGTGTGGGATGTCAAAGCTGCATCATCGGCAAAAGGCAATTCACGGATGAGTATCTTCGTAATTTTAGTCTTAGCACAGAGACGGGCGATGTTGAACAGCTTTCCGTCAGCCATGGTATGGATGTACACTCCATCGTTGCAGCCCTTGAAGGCATACTGGAGAAGCATGGATAAGAATATGGCGAAGAGAGTCGGCGCTAGCACACAGACTTGTTTGACGAAGCTGATTACTATGAAGGCCTCTGATGTTGCGCCATTGAATCACACTGTGCTGTGCATGTTTTCGTGGAATGACATGATGACAGCAAATAGACGTGGGGGGCAGCCAATCTTCTGCAGGATTCTGAAGAGTCCGCTCCGTCTGACCAGGTCAAATGCCTTCGTCAGGTCTATGAACGAAATTTAGAGGGGCATCTGCTCCTCATGACACTTCTCCTGTAGCTCATGTTTACAGTTGACCTGCCGGCTCAAAATCCACAATGGGACTCTGGGTAGACGCGGGAGGCTATGATCTGCAAGCGCGCCAAGGCAACACGGGCGAAAGCCTTTCCGACAACACTAAGGAGGGGAATGCCCCTGTAGTTGTTGCAGTCACTACGGTTTCCCTTGTTCTTGTACAAAGTGACGATGTTGGCATTATGCATATCCTGTGGGATGTATCCCTCTTTCCAACAGAGGCAGAGGAGTGTGTGTAGCGGCTGGATCAGCGCTGGATTCCCACTCTTGAGGACTTCAGACGGAATGGCGTCGCTTCCAGGAGCCTTCCCACAGGCAAGGCAGTCTATGGCTTTTGCTAGTTCTTCCAGGGTGGGCTGTGTGTCTAGCTCCTCCGTGACAGGCAGGTCTGGATTGGCATCCAGGGCAGTGTCAATGACGTTGTTTTGGGTTGCATATAGCTCGAGATAGTGTTAAACCCATTGCTGAAGTTGTTTGCTCTGGTCTGTGCTGTCTTCACCTGTCTTGGACTTGAGGGGAGCGGTCTTTGAGACGGAGAGGCCTGTCGCCTTCTTGATGCCCTCATACATTCCTCTTGCATCCTTGTTCTCGGCAGCTGTCTGTATACTGTTGCAAAGGTTAAGCCAGTATATGCTGACACAGTGGCGGGCAGTCTTCTGGTGTTCTTATTTGCATCTCTGAGTGCTTGCAATGTTCTTGAGCTAGGTACAGCCTTGTATGCTAGGAGGGCTTTCCTTTATGCCTCAGTAATGGACTCCATCTCCTCCCAGTTTGCCTCATACCAGTTGGCCTTTTTCCGTTCCCTCTTCCCGTAAGCTATGATAGATCAGTTGTACATAGAGTCACGGAGATGGGCCCACTTGGAGTCCATGGTGTCGTAAGGTGTCACTTTGGTGAGAGTTTCGTGCACATTGCTGATGAACTGCTGTGTTTTCTCTGGGTTACATGCACAGCAGGTGACCCTTCTTCTTGGCATGGTGCAGCAAAATGGGTAATATTCGCACCTTAGTGACCACAAGGGAATGGTTCGTGTTGCAGTCGTCACTGTGGTAGCTGCGGGTTAGGAGGACGCTGGCCAGTTCCGTACGCCTGGTGATGACAAGGTCTAGCTGTTGCCAGTGTAGTGAACGTGTGTGTCTCCAAGACACCTGGTGGATCTCCTTGCATTGGAAGAAAGTGTTGGTCACACATAGGCTGTGGGAGCAGCACATCTCCAGGAGTCGTCGACTCTTCCATAAACTCCAAGACAGGCGAACCAGGCCTCATGGTCAGCTCCCACTCTAGCATTGAAGTCTTCTAGCACGTAAAGGGTTTAATTTTCTGGAATTCTGGATATCGCCTGATCCAGAGCCTAATAAAACTTGTCTTTCTCCTCGTGGGTAGAACGGAGGGTTAGGGGCATATACGCTGAAGATGTGGATCGGGCCTAAGGATGTTGACATCCTGAGGGCAATGGTACTCTCCGTACCTGATGATGGAGGTTCGATGAAGGCAATTAGGGTATTCTTTACGGCAAAGCCTACACCGTGCTGCCTAGGTTCATTTGAGGGCTTCCCCTGCCAAAAGAACGTGTAATTGGCTTTCCTGATGGTGCCGCTGTCAGCCAGTCCGGTCTCCTGGAGACAGGCAATGTCGATGTTCGGACGGGCGAGTTCTCTATCAATGACGGCAGTCTTCCGTGCATCGTCAATCTGTTATAGTTCATTTGTCAGTCCAGGAAACATGATCCTAACGTTCCAGGTCGCAAAATGAAGTGTTGGAGTTTTATTTTTTCTTCTTTTAGAAATTCGTCCTGGTGTGGAGTTTTGTTGTCCACTAGTCGACATGGTTCTCTAAGGTCCACGCACCAAGTGAAGCAAGCAGGCCATGGCAGAAAGCACCTTACTGACTTGGGGCTGCATAGATTAAGGCGGGCGTTAGCTGTCCAGTGAGACCTGATGATCTCTCCCACTATCAGAAGTAACCCCAGGCGCCAAGCTCATTGCCAGTCGAGCTTTGGCTTAGAATCTGTAAACTGATACTTCTCGTGTTGCGGCGACGTCATACGACGACGCTGGAGTGTCCTCTCCAGTGGAGCTACGAAGCCTGGGCAGGATGGTATGGAGAATCATTTGTTGCCCATGCAGGAGATCAGCCCTCTCCACGCAGCTGGTGGGCCAAAGTCAATAACAAATGTCGATACAGCTTGGCACCAACGGCGTCGCAGGAGTTGCCGGAATGACATTGAGGTCAATGTCATACCGCCTTAGGGACTCCGTTTCCGGATTTTTGTTGGGGTTTACTACCTTAGCCTTTCACATGAGTGTGTATAACCGCAAGGCAGCAGAGGTTTGGAATCAGAGTTTTCCTTCTCCTAGATAAGCTACCATCCAAGGTTTACGAGTCCCGTCTACCCGAAGCAACTGGTTTTAAGGCTCTAGTTGCCTAAGCTTTTTCTAATATTATATGGTTGTATGGGACAAAGACATATTTGCAATAAACTGAGTAGTATAATGATGTCATTATATTATTATAATATTGGTTGTAGAGAAGTAAACTGAGCGTTAATAATCACAATGGCATGCACCAAACAAACCGCATGCCATTTAACCGGTATTTAGGATCCGAGAAAGCAATTGACAACCAAATCTGCGTGTAAGAGGTCACCATGCACTGGTGGTTTGGAGCAATCATACATATCCAGGTTCAGTACCGTCGCTCTGACCTAAATCAGACCAATCAAGAAGAGCACTGAGCTTTTAATTAAAACTAACTGCAGCGTATGGTTCGTGAAATCGCTCAGTATTTAAAGAACGATTATCGATTCATGAGCTGTTCAGGAGTCTAGCAAGGCCTACATATTAGGTATCTTTGATGACAGAAACTTGTGTTCACACCATGATAGTGACCATTATGTTCACGGATATACAGCTGGCCCGTTGTTTTCGTGGGGAGGATGCTTGATTATGTTGATACTCAAAAGTAGGACATTAAATGGTATATATTGTTTTAAGCCTGTCATTTAGTGTATATGCTATCACGCAAGTCTTCAGTTGGAGAGCATTCGGTCAAAATATAGGGTTCCCACTTCAGCAGATGATTCCAAATAAAATTGGAAAACATAACATTTGTATGCAAGTTCGTCTTTCAAAAATGGTTTTAGTGAAATAATTGCATGAGGTTTACCAGTAGATTCATAGACAAGAACTCTTTGTCTCATTGTTCAATGTGTTCAGTTTCCTGTCAGCTATTTATATAACAAGGAAGGTCATGTGTTGTTTTATGTTGTATATCTAACCTGAAATCGAAACGTATCAGAGGATTACTTGTTCAAAATTTACATGTACGCCTGTGAATAACAGCCCTTCTCCCCATGAAAAAATTCAATTTAAAATTTTAAATATCGTTAATATAATTAATATCATCATCATATTGCATCTAAATTTGTTGCAGGTGATAGTTTTATTGATAAAACAGACTTGGTTTAGCTGCATTTTTATGTCAATTTCTCTTAAAGGTATATTTCAAACCTGAATAATGATGTATCGTGCATACAAAGAATAATATACAAATAATTGATAGAAAACAAAATAATACGTAGCAGGTGACTGATTCTTTTTCGACCAGCGCTTGTCATTAGGCTTAGAAACAGCTGTTGATGATTCAAATGGTAACGGATTAATCAGTTACGAACTCGCCATAGTCAACATTTATTCATCTTGCAATGAATACAAACAAGAGTAAGTTTAATTTTTAGCAATGCCTTTGATTCGTCAGGGATAGCATTAAAAGCAAGTCAAGAAACATTAATGATTTTGTTGAAATATGCTTCACTGCACCAAAAGCAAGTTTAATTATATTCAACAACTACATTCCTTTGTCCCCTATTATATAGCCGGAAATGTAGCATGCGTCAATTCGATTGACTGCAACTGAGAAAGTTCATTCGAAATTGTGTTATCTTTTCTTATAAAATGGTTATAAAATGGTTTCTTTAAACGCAAATATTGCACGTATGGAACAATATATTATCGACATGATTTTGAATTGTTTACAATAGTACATAATGTATAATGTATCATACAATTGATACAGCATAATATAATTTAGGAAATTATAGTGCAATATACATACTAGGTGTATTTTTAATTATATATTCCATAGAATGCACATTCACAAAACGTTTTGAAAATGATAATATATATATATATATATATATATATATATATATATATATATATATATATATATATATATATCCTACATTGTTTATTCATGTATGTGTCATGAATGTTTGAATATTCTTCCATTTTACATGAATATTCTATCCCCTTAATTGTAATAAATAAGGACCAATTCTTTATACAATTAGCAATACCTCATTAGTCGTTATCTGGCCTATTGTGTTGTATGTTATATATCAGATAAATAAACACATTAAACTGTGGATTTCCAAACCGTCATTACTGGGATCTTCGGGTACATTTTTCAAGAACCTTCGATATATCAATATATAGATGTATCGAAAGTTACATTGACTGCAATCATTATCTCAAATCAAAACATCTCAATAGAAGTTACTCAGTAAACCTAAGTTCTCCCGATTATATAGTATCGTTTAGATTGCTCTTTGTGTCAAAACGTATTTGCATATAGTATAATTTGTGAAACAGTCAATATTTATATCCATCTACTTTCAGAATTCTCCAAGTATTCCCCGTTCCACATTTTGGGACAATCCTTACTGCCACGACCCATTGCTTAATATCGTCACTATTAAATTATTTCAAATAACAACTTGCACAGTATAATCTACGAGCACTGTTTAAAAGTACAATCTGGAATACATTGTACATTAGATTATTCATTGCTCTGCCATTTACAGTCATTTGTTGAATAATTGTATTCTTTAAAATAGAGAGAAAATTAAATTATCCTGAATCAAATCCGACATTATATCTAAACGTCCTTGTCGTCTAGTAATCCGAGTTTTACAAGGTAGTATTACATATGAATACATGTTAGAATCAAGGATGAAAATGATATCTTTACCTTCAATAAAAAGCAAAATAGAACTGTTGTTAATGTTGATATACAACTTAAAAAAACATGCTGAAAACATATAAGATACAAAACATGATTAGCTTGCTAAGTTTGTCCCTGCAGTCGAAACAGGTGAGTCTTAAGAGCACTCTTAAAAAGGACCACTGTGTCTTTGCGTCTAATTTTAATGGGCAATTCGTTCCACGTCGCCGGGTCCACCTGATTTTGTTTTCACCTAGGGTACAATGAGTATACGATTATCAGGAGAATAGCGTAAGGATCTAGCTGGTGTTTACACATGGGTGAGGCTGGATAGGTATGTTGGATTAGAGTGTGTCATTGAAAAATAGCACATAGAACAAATTGTGTGTTTTATTCTGCATCGAATTGATAGCCAATGTTGGGTACAGAACAGTGGTGAGGTGCGCTCTGATCGAGGTACTCTGAAAATGATCCGTGCAGCTGCGTTTTGAACTTTTTGAAGTTTCTGGAAAAAATATTGTGACGAACCAGACAGAATTGGAATACAATAGTCCTGTCTTGAAAGTACTATTGAACACACACGTGTTTTAGTGGCATCAACTGAAAGATATTTACGAATGGAACTGATGCGTCTCAATTCAAAATATGCAGCCTTGCATATGTTCATATTATGTTGGTACCATGTGAGAGTACTGTCTAGAGTAACGCCTAGGTCCCGTTCTGACTGTGAGAATTTAATGTTGGTGTTGCTGATATTTATTGTGTGAGGTAAAGGATGTGAATGAGGAAGTATTTGTGTTGTGATCAGAAGAGCCTCAGTTTTATCATCATTTATCTGCAGTTTCTGATCTGCAATCATCCATGATTTCACATCAGAAATACACTTCTTCACTCAATGAATGGTACCATCAACTTCAGTTGATTGGCTTGACTTGTATATTTGAGTGTCATCAGGATACAATTGGTGCGACAATGGGTGATGATCTATGACTCTTGAGAGCGGCTGAGTATATAGAATGAAGAGAACAGATCCTGTGGAACACCACAACATACGTCAACTGGGATGGAGTGTATTCCATGTGCAGATTTAATTTGTGTCCTGTTAACTAAGTAGGACTTGAACCACTTTAAGGCTATATGCTGAATGCCAAATACATGCTGGAGGCGGTGAAGTAATACATCATGGTCTTTTGTGTCAAATGCTGCAGATGCATCCAGGAGAGTGAGGAATGTAATCTTTCCACTATCCAAAGCAGAGAGAATGTCACTAAATACTTTCAGAAGAGTAGTTTACGTACTGTGGGAAGGGCGATATGCAGACTGTACATTGCTACAAAGACTGCTTGAATTCAAACGAGATACATAAAATTTGAGTTAGAACAACCTTTTCTAAGATTGTTGATATGAATGGGAGATTAGAAACTGGGTGGTAGTTCTTTAAATCGTTATGATCCAGTGTTGGTTTCTTCAGCAGCAGCAGAGGGGGCGAATCAGAACTTTTTTTTGTTTTTATTTTTGATTATACCCCCTCCAAAATAACACTGGACCCTTCTCGCGAAAAAATAAGTCTCTGACCCTTGTCTGAAAACATTCGCGTCGCAACGTCGTTGTCACTCACCCCCTCTGCTGCTAGAACTTTCAGTTGGGGTTAACCGAATATTTGATCAAGTCCGATACGATATCGTGTTCCAGACCTTGTCTGGGGGACGAAAATCACTACGATTTCACAAATAGACTAATTTGTAAAACCTCCTCTTGTAAATCAATCAGATTATTAGACTGGTCAGTGAGTTTGAAATTAATTCTGGTTAATGAATTATTATGACATCGCATATAGACTGGATTCACCGGGGACTCAATTATTAAAAACCCTGGAGGAGCTGTTGGTGCAAATGAATACAAAATATATCCCTGCTGAGCTTGATTTGATCGTTCTAAATTTATTTGATAGCTTCCTTCGATCACATCACATACTAAATTGAGCGCAATCACCGTTGAAATATTCACATTGAACGGAGCAATATGCCTGCCACCACCATCTGGGTCATTATTATGGGTCAGGATTTTTATTGTTTTTTTCCATGCATCATGAATTATTTTAAAACCATCATCGATGGCATCACTGAGAGATTTTTGTAGTTCTAAGATATTATACCCTGGTAGTTTGAACGCATGAATATCTTCTACGCGTATATTATACTTCGTTGCAAATTCTGTTCTCGTTATAGGATTACTGTCACCTAATACCACTTGAATGATTTGCAAATGAAATGTTTCCATGTCATTGATGATTTTGTTGCATGTTTCTACGACGCTGATAAATTCAACTCGGGTGAGAGAGCCAGATTTAAGAGATATTAACAGCAGCGAAAAATCATTATTCATTGCTGTGAAATTTTCATCGATGATATCTTGTCGAGTTGCGTGATATATTGGGTTGTTGTACTTTTTCACTACAGTGAAAACTATCAATTCCTTGTATTCTTTATAACTTTTTTACTGGATTATCAGATTTTGTCCTGTCGGTGATATAATCAGTTTTTTGTGGTTCTGGTAATTTAACGGTTTTTCCACCGGGTGGTAATTCAGGCCATCCTAGTACTGTTCTTATTGAGCTTTGATAGATATCTACGACGTATTCTTCTGAGTTTATTTCAATGGCAGATGATAGTGTTGGTTCATGAACTGTTATAGCGATTTTTGACTCTACTCCAGTAATCGATTTTATTCTACGCGCGAATTCATTATTGATTTGTTCAAATTGATATGATCCGGTTGGTATGGAAACAACATTCCAGTCTGGGGTGCCGTCGGGTTTATTCTTATTTGCAAATACCAGTGAATTATTGGGTTGTTGACCACCAAATGATTTTGACCTAATATTTGGCCAACTGTGGTATACTCGTAGTTTTGCTAGCGCTATCTCCTTACTGGGACCGGAGAGGGGAAATTCACACTGAATTCTGGATTCGTTGAGGTTATTGAGATCATGCTTGTTTGTACTGGTTTTGTGTTCTCCACTATTTGTTGAAGTAATTCCATCTGTGTTGTCATTGTTATTATACTCATGTTGTATTTCTAATTTTGACATCGCAGAATCATATATATCTACCATCGCTGAAAACTCACTCTCTGATATAATTGTATCATCGAGCGATGACGATATCAATGAGGATAATTGCGAGTATGCAGTAGACACAACATGAAATTGAATTATGTAGTCTTGTAGTTTCCGTTGGCTGCATGAGGATATTTTTTTTGTGATTATTGAAATTATTCCAGCGATTGTTGTTGCCGCAGAAATGCAAATTGGAACAGCTATCGGGGCCATCATTGTCACTGAAGACAGTATAATACCGGCTCCGGTGATTACACCACTCACAGCGTACACAGTAACATCAATTGCGGTAATTCTCCTGCGATATTTTTTAATTTTCAATTCATACTCCTCAGACAAGGTTTTGAGTCTAGTTTGATACTCTCTGACCTGATCATAGCGATATTGCGATGATGAAATCATTTTTATTTTAAATATGCTATCGTTTTCAATTACGATTTACTTAAATCCGCTACGAATTCCACATACCACGTTGTTGAGACCCTAACCAAATTTTTATCAGTAGATGCGATTGTAAACTTTTCAGTTGTATTCTTGTCGATGATCGTTGAAATTGTATTATTGACCCCGGATGAACTGGACGATGAAATATTAAATTGAGATAATGGTGTTACTAGTGTTAATCGATAAATACCCTTAACGGTTGCAGTGATATCTAATGTGTTGTTTGTAGGTGTCCACTCAAATGATCCGTGTTGGATCGTGTATACTAAGTTGTTGGTTTTCTCATGAGGAATTTTTGTTTTTTCAATGACTGTTATCATCCTCGTTGCATCCCCTTTGATGTCTTCGATGAAAGTTTTCGTCTCATCGATGGATTTTTTAATATCAGGGAGTTTTAGTTCAATTTTATCTAACGGGGTTCCAATAAATTTATCAATGATATTTCTACGAAATGATATAAACTGTTTTATGTGTTCTTCAATTCTAGATTCAAGTGTTGCTAGTACAACCACAGAATTGTTTAACTCGTCGTTGAGAGTTTTTAATCGATCTGTAATCGTCGAAACGAGTAAACCTGGTTTGAGTTTACCCTGATCGGAAAATAGCGCAACGGTGTTCTCGATTGCATTTTGTTGTTTAACTAAAATATCATCCAGAGAGATATTACTAGATTTCAATTTACCCTGTTTGTCCTGAAATACAACTATTTCATTGGGTTCAACACTTTCTAAATTCAACGTCTCAGCTATTTCATCTTTAATTTTTTTTGTTATATCCTTGATAGAATCAGGAGTTGCAGTGTCATCGGGTTTGGGTTTCAGAGGTCTTCCCCAAATATCAATCATGATATTTTATATATCTCTCTCTAAAAAGCGATTACTAGTGTAGTCATTTACGACAATGTGTGGTGGTTTTCCCCTTGGGTTACCCAAGGAGTTAGAAATAGCGTCAAGGACATTTAATACTTCACTGCCGCATATTGGTGGGTCATTGATTTGTTGTGTTGGTAGCGTAGAATACCAAGTCTTCATTGGAAGGGTTTTTATATACCGCATAAACTCTTTTGGTGGGGCTAATCCATATGAATCAAAATAGACAATCCCACGTGGATCAATAGCGTATGCAACCCAGTGAGTTCCAGGTCCGGTGCTGTTATCGAGATTAATAATACCTGTTTCAGTTTTGTTTGGTTGATGTGGTAATTGATCTTTCATAAAAACACCTCTGAAATGTTTAATCGCTAGTTTTTTAGCAGCATCCATTAAATCAAAATTGGACATTGGAATCATCGAAGATTTGGGAACCATAGGTTCCTCAATTAATAAACCGTTCCTGGTAGTCTCAGGCCTGATCCGTGAACGGATCTCCCGCTGTACCATGAATACGGGGTCCCTGGTAGTCTTAGACCTTTTCCGCTGTACCACGAATACGGGGTTCCTGGTAGTCTTAGACCCAATCCTTGAACGGATCGTCTCTTTTTTTTATATCCTTGTCCAGCTGCCTTTTTCAACGCCATTCCTGCTGCAGTACCAACGGCTCCTAACGCTGCTGCTTTAGCCACCGCTGGGGCTGCTGCTGCAATCAATGCTGGTATTGCAGCTAACAATGGAAATATACCACCTGTTTTCATCATATTTTTAATAGCAGCCGCAGAGAGAGTAATCTGAACTCCCTTTTTATCCTTGAAAGCATCATTGAAATGTTTCACCTGACGAGTTGTCAGCGATAATTTATTTTCACCACCCGTCATTTGATTAGGTTTCAACGTGATTGTGGTTCCACATTTTTTAGCCGATTCTGATTGCAATTTTTTGATTTGACCAGGAGTTAACGTAACACTAATAACACTATATGACATTATATATAATTGATTGATTCTAATTCAATGAAAAATCGTTCAAAGATTTTCTACTGGTGCATCTACCACTCTCATTCTTCCACCAACACCTTCAAGTAACATTGATTTATCACTAAGAATGACAGCAACTGCTCTATAATTCGGGATAAGGATAGTAGGTACCCCACCAACTGGTGGACCAGTCGGACGGGTTACACGGGCTCTAAAGTGTATATCAACGACAGATTGTCTCATCAAATCAAGATGTTCCAATGAAAAGTAATAAATCGGATAGAGGCTTTTAAAATCCAATTGTGATATTTGCAAACCGGTATCCACATTTTGATCACGTGCCATAAATGACAACAGGTTATGATAGACACGTGCAATATGATTCTGACCGTAATCAAGTTGTCTATCCTCGGATGGTTCCTGCTGTCCGTTTATTCTCAGCGAGACTTCACTAACACCTAACTGATCAAATATCATATGACTTCGTTCTTGATTACCAACTCGCGCAGCATTCTGTAACGCAATAAATATATGACGTGGAGCTGAAACTCCTTGTTTTGATGCCAGGTGCCATGTGAATGTACCATCAACACTGTCTTGTTTAATATCCGTGGTCACTGATAACCAACTTAACAACGACTTTCCTCCTTGGTCCATAAATGATAGTAGTCGCTGTTCGTCTGTGATTGATGGAGTTAACACTGGCATCCATAATGATAGTTTTGTTAAAATGACTTTACCGGCAGCAACCCCAGCATTACGCCAGATTGCATCATCATCAGTACCCTTTCGTACAAGCGCTATTGTGTGTTTGGCTCCATAAATAACTTTTCTAACATTTCTACAGAATCCAAATATATGATGCAGTGGAATCGCACATGAAAATCGTCGACGCCGCCCATGCAACGTTGCTACACGTGTTGCAAATCCTAAATTGAGATTACCATTAACGCCTCCGAGAATATCAAACGCAGCTCCGGGTCTAATTCGACGTTCTGGATTAGCTGCTTCTTGTTGATTGGCTTCTGCAGTACCCTGTGCTGTTAACACTTTAATGAATTGAAGGTGATCAGCGGTATCAGAGGTATCCTTTGCAAACATGATAGATGGACCCGCTGATCTTGTATAATCATCAGAATATCTTGCTAACCCTATGATTGTTGTGGCCATATCAACTTCACGGTCAATGGATTTAATTTCTTTTCCATCAATGAGATATCTAGCGCTTTCAAATAACGCCATGATGCCGTTATTAACAAAACCAACTCGGACATTTGAGTTATTGTCATATGGGGTATCAGCTGCAACATTTGTTACAAGTTCTCCTTCTACTTCAATAAATGCCTCACACGGTAGAAAATATTTACTGGTATCATGAACTTGAAGTTCAATTCGCGATCGGAGATCTGGTTGTACTGC
This sequence comes from Unio delphinus, assembly GCA_029339505.1. Classification (NCBI taxonomy): domain Eukaryota; kingdom Metazoa; phylum Mollusca; class Bivalvia; order Unionida; family Unionidae; genus Unio; species Unio delphinus. Next base: position 25,163,469 of record JAQISU010001239.1, on the reverse strand, counting down.
GTGATAAGAATAAAATTGATAATCGCGTACAGAATCATCTTTACGCACTGGGGCGTCTATATCAAATGCTGGATCAGATGATTTTTTGAACATTTTATTCTATTTATCAGAGTCTAAATCGGATTTTCCATTTCATCGTGAAAAACGCTAGCGTTTTCGTCGTGGTTTTCTAAAGCCACTTCCCGCTATCATATTTGCAATATTGCTTTGGTCTCCTTGATTTACCATCGACGCTAGTTTTTCATCTACTGCGTTATTTATAATTTTACTAACACTTGCAGGCATTTCTTCTGTAGACGGTAACGGTTTCTTTTTTCGCCCCACTAATGATGTTATTTTATCCTTCGCAGTTGAAAACGCTTTCCCGGCAAGATCTCCAACAGTACTAATACCCTTATCACGAATAACATCAATGGCTTTCATTCCAAGTTGTTTAGCTAACGGCATCACTTTTGGGGCCGTTCTTGAAAAGAATCCTAAAATGGTCTTGCCGAGGCCATCTCCGTAGTATGCTCTATAAACTGGAAACCGTGAATTAACTACATAGACGAGGGTTGGTTTATCATGATTGTAATGGATGATCATTATTATAAAAACAATAGTGTTTTCAATTGTTATTTAATCACTATGATACCCATTTGCTAACTCGTCAATGAAATCTCGATAGGTTTTGATATCCATGATACCACCGGCAAATAATCGTCTACAAATATCAGCTGCTTCATTAATTATTTCTGGAGAGTTATTTCCAGCTCGGAACCCTCCTACAAGAACATCTAATCGTGATATATCATTGATAACACTATCAGGACAAATGTTTCCAATCCTTGGATTTCCAAATCCACTTCCGCTATAGCCAGCTGCTTCATCTAGTTTGTCTGTATCCGTGGTTTGTAAATAATCAAGAGTATCATCATCATCATCATCACGTGGTAGTTGTTGTTTTTTAGGTTCTTCTTGTTTTTTTTGTCTCCGTGTTGGTGTTTGACGTCGTTCTTCTAAATCATCATCATCAGGTGGTAGTTGTTGTTTTTTTTGTCTTCTTGTTTGTCTACGTGTTGGTGTTTGACGTTTTAGTTCTTGCCGTTCTTCTATTTCTCGTTGTCGCTCTTCTATTTGTTCTCTTTTATAATTACTAATTCCCTTTTTAAATTCCTTGTATCCTATCTCATCCTTATTCAAACGACCAATCCCTTTATTTAGTTTATACAAATAATCGAACCAATCATTACTTGATATTCTATCATTTTTATACTCGTCCTTTAAAAAATCTTTTTTTGAATTATAGCTTTGAGCAGCAAAATTATCAAAGGCTTGATAATCCTTTGATTTCAATAAACTAGGTTTTTATATTAATATTTTAGCATGATCAGTAAATTTATTCAACAGAGAAACAGTCGTTTTTTTCGGATCAGTTTTTTCAGTTTGTTCAGTTTTCGCTGCTAGTTTTTCAAGCTCACCAATAACAGATTTCCCCGTCTCGGGACTATCTCCCAGTAAAGCACGCTCTACTCCTTTCGTTGCTGTGGTTACTGGTTTAAACAACTCTTCAGACCCCAGAGCAAAATCAGTTTGTAAACTCTGTCGTTGTTGCAGTTTATTTCTTACAGAGTCGCGAATTGGTATAAATTTCTTAATTGCATCTAGTCGCTCACGAGCCAATCGGGTCGTTAATGCTTCATTGACCATTATTTGAAATCAGAAACCATTTTTCAATTGTAAAACAATTTTTCCCATCGATGATTCCATCCTTAATGGTCCAATTTTTTATTGCTGTGAAATATTTTTATTTTTTATCCATTGATTTTGCCTGTTTTGGTGCCATTTTGGTGGTTTTCAGTTGAAAATCTCAAAGAGATTTTACAGTCAAGTAGTCGATTTTACATGGGATTTTCCATAAGGAAAAGCTGTTAAAACTCATTTTTGATGATTTTTAGCCATTTTTCATCAATTTTTGCCTGTTTTCAGTGATGTTTGGTCATTTTTCATCGATTTTCATCAAAAAACCTCGTACTGTCAAGTAGTCGATTTTGCATTGGATTTTCCATAGAGAAAAGTTCTTAAAAGAACTTTCAAAGCTGTTAGGATTCTATTTTATTTTCGCAGTGTGAAATATTTTCACTGATTCAATCAAAAATGACAAAAAAAAATGAAAATCTCAAGGAGATTTTACTGTCTGACAAAATCTTTTGAGGGGGCCGGTCAATCAAAATAGTTCATTTTCTTGAATTAACGCTCGTAAGTTTCTAATTTTAGAATTAACTTCCTTTTTCAATTCATATTCGTTACCCAATTCTTTTCGTATTCCTTCCACGATAGTATATAACGGAACAAACACATCTACTTCACTGGAAAATGCAAGAGAGTCTCGAATAGAATTTTGAATTTTTTTGATGAGTGCATATTTCTTTGGCAACATATACTTGTTAGTGCTAACTCCGTATTCTATATCCTGAAAATCCGACTTGATTTGATCAGGATTTAACCCATCTGACAATCTAATATTCTGATTTTTCAATTTTGCAATTTCAACTATGATGGTATTCATAATTTCAGAATTCATATATGATAAAACATATTTCTAATTCATTTTTCAAAAATAAAAGAGCCGTTAATATTTTTAAAAATTCAGTCTGTATATATAAATATATTTTTTAAAAATTCAGTCTGTATATATAAATATCTTTTTTAAAATTAATTCTGTATATATAAATATATTTTTTTAAAATTCAGTCTGTATATATAAATATCTTTTTTAAAAATTCAGTCTGTATATATAAATATCTTTTTTAAAAATTCAGTCTGTATATATAAATATTTTTTTTAAAAATTCAGTCTGTATATATAAATATCTTTTTTAAAAATTCAGTCTGTATATATAAATATCTTTTTTAAAAATTCAGTCTGTATATATAAATATAAATGCAGACAAAAATAAATATCAACCATGATGAGCGATTATCAGTCATTTGGCCCCCTTGATATAGGCCGTTGTGGTTCTATTTGCATTGATTGGGTCCCTTATTAGGCCTTTGTGTCTTTCATAGGGTCCTTTGTTAGAGCATTTTTCTGTTTCTGTTTTATATCAGAATGTTTTTTTTTGTTTTTGCTCTTTGAGATATGACCCTATGACCGTTTCTATTAGCCTATAATTCATTCTGGGGTTACCCAATGTGCATCCACGTTTTGGCCGGTAATTCATTTTTAACACCATACGGGGTAACCCAAATGTGATGGAGAGCTAATTACATCCATGGATGGTATTTATTTTAGGTCATTTATATTTACATTCACCGGAAACATATTCCCCTAAGAGTGAATCTAACTCGTCAAATAACGGGTTATAATCACAAGAGGGTATGTTTACGTGAAATGACCTAGAGGTTACATATATACGACAACACATCTTTGGAACTCCTTGGTTGCCTTCACATCCAAGTAAGCCCAAGGGAAACCCGAAACATACATCTCCGGAAGGGAGGCCTAACGTGGCAAACGCCATCTTAGACCGCCCAGAAGATATGCTTGGGGTGACGTCACAACATATACTTAATTAAGGACAGCACAAATACCGTATATATCTCCATTCAGATTGTAGGTATACATATACTTAATTAACTTAATTAAGGACAGCACAAATACCGTATATATCTCCATTCAGATTGTAGGTATACATATACTTAATTAACTTAATTAAGGATGGATTATAATTCAATGATGATGTAATATGGATTATAATTCAATGATGATGTAATGATGATGGGACGGCACAGACATCACAAACATGAAACGACGGGGATGATTTTCAAAGGCCAATTCGACCAATCAAAGCAACCCATGAAATTAAACCCGGTTGCATGATTGAGTAAAAGTCAACCACGCACACGTGTCAATGGCGTGGGTTATTTTTTGACTGGTCGAATTGGCCTTGAAAGCCCCAGCTTTAAACCTTTCATTTAGTATCTAAGGCGACTAATACAGCAGCTTCAATCCACAGAGTGTGTTATTTTATTTTCTTGAATTACTTGTTAATGGTGCTTCACAGTATTTAAATGAGACAGAATATTTGCATAAAGCACTAAAAAAAAAGAATATAATCGTTTGAAAACATTTTATATTTGATTTCTTTTCTAATTAATTATATCCCAAGCCGCTGAATCACAATTTAAGGGCAAATAACCCACGACATACTGTAATGTAATTTTTATAGATGTAGCATTTGTACATCTTTTATAGGTGCCATGTCGGCATCCTCTTTTTTTAAAATCTTTATTCAATATTTACATATTAAATTATACAAATGATAGTCAACATACAGACATTTAAAAACACTTATATTTACACATAATAGTAGAAACATATAAGAGTAGGTGGGGGGGGGGGTTGTTATTCCCTCCCTTATCATCTCGACACCATCTAAGGGAGAGAGTATATAAAGGGAATTAATACATCAATCCGCAAGTATGCTATTTTATTTTCTTGAATTACTTATTAATGGTGTTTCACAGTATTTAAATGAGACAGCATATTTGACTTAAACACTAGAACAAAGAATATAATTGTTTGAAAACATGTCTTTTCTTACAAAACAATGCCCAGCGCTGAATCACAATACCCATTAAACAAGTTAACACAATCTAAGGGAGAAAGTATACACGTGTGTTATCCTGTAACGCCTGCATCTCCGGATCACATCCTATGTTATGAAATACGCATTAATCGCAAGTGACACAGAATATTTGACTTAAACACTAAAAAAAAAAGAAAATATATCTTTTCCTAAAAAGAAATACCCAGCCGCTAAATCACAATGATAGCTCCCTTGGTTATTATCATTTAAGAGTGGTCTCCCTTGGTGTTATAGACGGTACGCGTGTACTGTATTTTGACATACGAAAATCAAATTTTCTGATAATACCATTACGGAATGCTTCATAATTAACAAGCACGGAGGGGTGAGGTCTGAATTCTTGGTTCATTTGTGTATAATAACACTATTTTTCTAATTCATTGTTTGGTTTAATTATAAGTCTCTGTATATAATCTTGAGCAGTCTTTATTATTTTGTCATCGTTGGGGTCAATGGCAGTATTTTTTATTTTTTTATCATAATAGCGTTTTAGTTCCCTGTATCGTTTTCCGCCGCACATAATGCATAATTGCGACCTCCCCCTGACCCCAACCCCACATTGAATACAGGGTAACGGACCTCGGCTTCCACGACGAAAGCTTTGCATATGATACCAACAGAATTCATTTCTGCATGATTTGTTACACGGTGTCACTGATCCAATCATAAGCCATTTGCAATGATTCATTATACTTAAATCTTTCATTTAAATGCTTGTTTTAATTATAGTATGGAGGAGTTCGAGAGATTATCGAAAATTAAGCCTTGGAAAAGTGTTCAATTCAATCTTGATAGAGTTTCTGATACACCAAAGAATAAAATTCTTGATAGAACCTTGATTAGTAAAATCAGAGACTGTTTTAATGAATTCAAGCGTGATGGGGCAGCTCATTGTTGGTCAACATTTCGAATTGATGGTGTTGTTGACGCTACCATGAATGATGAAAAAGCAGCAGTGATAATCTCACGTCTTGGGGAAGAAAGAAATTTTTTTCGAATAAAATTCCTTATCCATGATAATGGAAAATGGATAATTAGGGACAAATACGAGCCTATTCTTAAGGACAAAAAAACTGTCACTGTGACTCAGGATTCAAAACCAGGAATTTTGACTGGACTTGATAAACCCTACTACGAAAGATCTTATCCTGTCACAGTAGTTGTTTACGGGATATATCCACTCAATGAAAAATCTGATATTTCAAAACTAGCACCCATGAAATATTCGACAGGGCTCAATTGTGTAGCAACACGAATAATAGAACACTTCACAAATGCGTCCCGGGGAAATAAACTAACTGATCTAAGACGAAAAAAAATAACCGAATGGGAACTGACAGTGAAACAGCATGGGGCAACAATTCAAGATATAGCCAAATTAGAAACATCATTGAGATTTCCAATATCGGTAAGGACAATCACCGGAGAAGTATTATACAAATCGAAATATAAATCACAGGGAGCTCCCATTGAAATTATTGATCATAATGCACACGCGTGGTCATCTGCAGTAACAATATTCCCACGGGATAGAACCGTAAAATATCTGTTTGGAACCGAAGAGTTTTTTTCAGAGCAGAAATTATTTGATGCTATTTACCATTTGAGTAAAAACGATTCTGTGTCAGTGTGGCTATTTCATAGTACTTCAGACGAAGAATGTAGATTTGATCAGTTTGTAAGGCCCAACGGAGAATTGTACCGTACTGAAGAGCTGCATAATCAAATGAAACAACTAGCTAGTGAATTTTCTCCCCAGAGTTCTGGGGGGGAAGACAACGATCAATTATTAGCAAACTTTTTTACACTTCCATCAGTTGTAGCACATTTTGCTAGAAAGAAAAACGCGTGGAAACCAACCCGAAGTGAGTTCTTATCAGATGTCAAATTGTCCTGTCTTGAATACAGCCATGGAGGATTATGGAACACAAAATACACAGCTGATACCGTTATTTCAGTTGATATGATTGCATGTTATCCAGGAAGTTTTCTTGGGTATGGAGAGTGTGAGAAATATTTCAAACGATTTGGACACCCTACACACGAAATGACCCGTGTTGCTATTAATGGACCACTGCCACATTTCGATTTAACCGGATTCGCTTGTGTAGTATCATTTGAAATTGCTGAAGGACTTCATCCGTGTAGTTATCTTTGGATTGGTAAACACATGTCTGAAAAACACTGGATGCCAATAGTGTTATTACGGTATATGCTTGATTGTAAGATGTTAAAATCATTAATTGTCAGTGAAGCAATTATATCCTATCGAGCACAGAAATCAGTCTGGTTACCACAACCTGATCTAGAAAAAATAATTAGCGAAGAGCGAAAACTGTTTCCTGATTTTAATGAACAACAAATCATGGATTGGTCCAGACAGTTATTTGAAATCAGAAACAATGAAGCAAAAGATCTTGGACGAAGAATAATCGGTAAATTTACCCAAGGTGGCAAAGATGATAATACGAGATATTCTTCACGATTGATTATAGACAATGCTGAATACGATTTTGTAATCAAAGATTTAACGAATAGGGGCTTATATGTCAATCGTAAGGACGCATTTATGTCCGATGGAACCAAATTGGGTACAATTGTTACTTACACTGATGGATACCATCAGCAGTACACATATTTGAGAGCTTCTATGCTTGGTTATGCTTCTATCAATCTGTTTTCAATGATCAATAGATTTCCTACCACCGCAGTTAGAGTTGCTACTGACTCATTTTACATAAATAGCAAAATGGCTGATTTTAAGGCTACTGGCAACGAGAATTGGGGGTCATGGAGAATTAAGAAGGAAATGCTTCATGATTATATTCCATCAGCAGATGTTACCATTGAAAATAATTACTTAGAAAGCAATCAGTGTTCAGAATTTTCTAGTGCACCACCGATTTCTGATCCAATCTGTAGATATAAAACAGTTTATTTAAACGGTTGTGGCGGGTCAAGAAAAACAACCCGGGCAATTGAGTTATTCCGTAGAAACGCTAGCGTTTCCAATCCAAACATGATTGTGCTAACACCGACTCACAGACTCGCCAGAGAGATGAAACAACGAGGGGTAAATGCCTGCACTTATCATAGTTTCTTTAGATGGAAGGGAGATAAATGGACTCCTGAGCGCATGGGAGAGAAATTTATTCCTGAAATTATCATGTGGGATGAAATAGACACAGTGTCCGAAGATGTCTTAAAAATATTTCTTGAGTGGTTGTTATTGAAGAATACAAAAGTCGTAATGTGCGGGGATCACGGCCAACCTCCACCATTTGTCGGTGCATCCCCCCATGAATGGCTAAAGGGTTTTGTAGACTATTATGAAGAAATTGATACCGATCATAGATCACTTGATAATGAATTAAAAGAATTTAAGAAACTAATTAGATTACAACCGGATAGAATCCAGTGTGAAATAGCCCGTGAAAAAATTTCGGAAACTCCCATGAATGAGTTTTGGGAAGCGTTGAGACCAAATGATTTAATCATTGCAAGTAGAAAAATAGTCAGGGATACACTTCAGATGAAGTTATTTGAATTGCATAAACAAAAATTTGCAACACTTCCAGTACCGTTATGTTATAGGCCATCGGATACACGAAAACAGAACATTGAAGTTGATATTCCAGGACCAAAATCCGAAGGATTTCAAAGACAGATTCTCGTATTAAATGATATTGTGCTGGTTGATATCAATGTCGTTGAAGATGCATTGCGTGCTAATAAATCCCCATGGACGCTAGGTTATGCAGCAACAATACACTCTTCACAGGGATTGACTATATCGGATACAACTGTTTGGATAGTAGATAATCGCATAGAATGGTCGAATTTAGTCTATCTCGCAGTGTCTAGAGTACGAAAAATAAATCAACTTCGAAGAATTGTCTTCGATGATGAAATCATTAGCAATGATAATGACACCACAATAGATGATATTATTGATAAAAAACTCTCCGGTTACAAACAACAAGACAAAAAAAAACAACGAGAATTTGATATTGATGCTGAATTAATAATTACTCTGAAGCAACAACAGAATAATCATTGCGCGAGTTGCAATTGTATAATGCGTTGGCAGTATTCGGATAAGGATCCTCGCCAATTCACCGTGGACAGAAAAAATAACAATCTCGGTCATGTCAGAAATAATGTGATGTTGACTTGTCTTGAGTGCAATAGACGCAAGGGTGCTAGTTAAGCCCATGCGGTGGTAATTGAGTATCCTCAGGTATCACTTGTAATTGTTGTCTAGTAAAACCCCGTTGAGGGGCAGTTGAATCCAGTTTATAGATTGGAAGTCTACCCGTAGATCGTGTTATACTAGATATCTTGTGTGCAGTAACACTCCAAATAGGATCAGTAGCCCTTTTTGTGCCACCCTCAAGCTCACTTGGTTCGTATAAGTACCTCACAATGACATTACTACCAAGAATTGGTTGGGAAACGCTAAAATCTTTTTGAATTTCCATTTCAGGTATTGACTTCTTTTTAATCGCATTGATAGGTTTCATGTTGATGGTTCTAGTAATCTCGTTATTCAGTGCAGTAATCACAGCTGGTAACCTTTTAACCCATTCACGGGATCTTTTTTCTTGGATGAATTCTTTTGCGTATTGATATTCAAATAACCGCTCAGCAAGGGTTTTATTAAATCGTTCTACAATGGCCTGATCACGATGTAGTGCAGTATGCCCTCGTCTGATAGCGACATTGTGATATTTCATTGTAGATAACACTGCACCCTGAAATTCTTTGCCGGGATCAATTTGTAATAGATTTGGCCAGTGCAGAGGGCCCCTTCGATAAATCCTTTCAAATGCAGAAGCTACTTCAGTGGCCGATTTTGTTTTTAACGGTTCTGCTTCTTTGTATCGACTTGCAATATCAACTACGGTTAATGCGTATTTGTAACCACGATCATGTGGCAGAAATAATAGATCAGCCTGATGAACTTCATTGGGTCCGGTCACATCAAAATGCGAGAAATTGATTTGTTTAGGCGGTGGTAGATAAATTTGCCATAGTGCCTGTTTGGATAACCATTGAGCCGCAGTGGTTTTTTTCACTTTTGCAGCACTAGCGAGTTTATGGATTACTGATTTACCCCTCCAGTATCCTCTTGGGGAATAATAAATAGATTCCATGTTGTTATTAATTACCAGCCCCTAACATCAATTTACTTTTCATAGCCGATTTTATCAAAAAGGAAGCCAATTTTTCTTTGAAAGATTTATCAGAAATAGCATTTAACGCATGAATTAATTTCACATCTGCTAGATGCCTGTGCTGCAGATTGCTGCTTTTATAAGCAACATCATGAAGGTGACAGGCCTTATCAATAGCGTTTATTGGTTCCTCACCGGGTCGGGGCTGATTTTGATCATTGAGTCTGATATCAAGTCTTGTTCCCGGTCCACAGTAGCTATATCCTGGAAGGTGTTTTTCTCCGGGGTATTTTGCCCATGGGGTTCCAGGGAGTTTTGCTAATTTGGCTGCGATATCACCTCCTCGTTTTTTTTTAAAGGTTCCTTGAGTTCCTTGGGTTTAGAAACAAATCTAAATTTCTTTGTACTACATTGTACGCATTTACCAGAAAGCGCTGATCGGTTATTTTTAGTTGTAATCGTCGTCAAGTCATCTGTGCCAGTACGCGCCTTACACTTCACGCAATATAGATCCATAATTTATGTATAGAGATATGAATATAATTGATTTTTCAGCGACTAAAACAAGAGAACCAGTGAAGCATCATGCAGCGCTACCAAACTCTATCCGCGCAATTATAATCGGACCATCTGGATCCGGTAAAACGCAATTGTTGCTCAATTTAATAATGAGATGGATGAAGTGGGATAAGTTGTATTTAATTGCCCCTAGCGTAGATGATCAACGATGCTATGAAGTGCTAAAAGATTTTAATGAAAACGCTTCAGAGATTGCCGCCGAGGATGTTATTGAATTTATAACCGATATTGACGAGGCGCCATCCGTGAATGACCTCGATGGAAGTATCAACAATTTAGTTGTATACGACGATGTCATGTTAGATAATCAAAAAAATCCTGCTAGAATATTTTCCAGAGGCAGGCATAAAAACACTGATGTGATCTATGTCACTCAACGCTACACTCAGATTCCAAAAGTGATTAGAGATAACTGTAATATGCTTGCTGTATTCAACGGCGTTGATACACATACGCTACGAAATATTTGGCAGACATGGTGTTCTGATATGGACTTCAATCAATTTAGAAATTTCTTTAGTCATGCTCAGTCTAACCCACACGGATTTGTAACAATAAATTTACATGACCCTCGAACACGATATCGTATCGGACTTGATCAAATATTCGGTTAACCCCAACTGAAAGTTCTAGCAGCAGAGGGGGTGAGTGACAACGACGTTGCGACGCGAATGTTTTCAGACAAGGGTCAGAGACTTATTTTTTCGCGATAAGGGTCCAGTGTTATTTTGGGGGGGGGGGTATAATCAAAAATAAAAACAAAAAAAAGTTGTCTGATTCGCCCCCTCTGCTGCTTCAGCAGTGGCTTTACAATGGCAGTTTGAAAAATGATGGGAATTCCCCTGATGAGAGAGAGATATTAATAACATCAGTTAGTGTAGACAATATTGGGTCTAATCACTCAAGCAGCGGTAATGTCGGAATTGGATCAAGTTCACAAGACTTTTGTGCACTTTTCATCACGATTGTCCGTACTAAATCAACAGAAACAGGTTCAAATGCTCCTAACGGTTGTCGCTGAATTCTGCATCATAACTGTATGGTGACGAATCAGTTGAAATTGTGCTGTCAAGCGAATCTCTAATGGTTTGCACTTTGTCAGCAAAGACATTTGCAAATTGGTATGGTTGGTCTAGTGGAGAGAAGGTTGTTGGAAGTGGTGTACATTTGTTCGTTGACATTAGTTTGTTAGTTATCTCGAAGTGCTCTTTGAAGCTGGATCTCTCCGTGATCTTAGTACTGTAGTGGGATGATTTGGCTAAATGGACTATGTGACGTTGTTGTTAGCGGCTTCGTAGATTTGTTTATGAATAGTGAGTCTGGTGAAAAGCCAAAGCCTCTCTGCTTTTTGGCGATGTCTTTAAGCAGTGTGAAGCTGGTCCCTAACACTGCTATACCACGGCATGGAGAATTTTTTTTTAATTGATACTCTGCATTTGCTGGCTGGGGATTCAGACAGCTTGAATTTTTTAATAGGAAGAGAACGGAAGAAAATATGGTTATGACCTTTGTTCTAGTGTGAGCGTTGTTTGGACTAGTTCAAACGATGTCTTGCAGAAATTGAAGGTTGTGTTGTACTTAAGGCATTTGATCTTGGAAGTCTTTGTAATTACAGCAATTCCACCTCTGCCAGAGTTGCGCGGGAACGACGTGATGGAGTTATCGCTGGGTGTTAAATTCACACACTTACATTCATCACCTGCGGAATATAACCACGTTTCTGTCAGGAAGAAGAACGTCAATATTCTGGTCGTTGATAAAATTAACAATTTCTGTGCGTTTTTCCGGTGATCCTACTGATTGAGCGTTGAAAAATGCAATACGTAGTGGTATCCCTGGGACAGTTGACACAACGGTTGACGATTTAAGAGGAATTTGAAGCGGGTTATTAAAATTAACGGCAGAGTTTTTAAGTTCTTTTTCCGTTACGGGCGAAAAGGAGATAACTGGAATTCTTCTTCCTGTTCTACGCCGGCTACCTTTGAAAGAACGTTTCTTTCTTCGCTTCCGTTTACATTTTGGAATTGAAGAATGTATTCCCAGTTCGTTTAGTCTTAAGCACAATGTAGTATCCAGAACCAAGGTGTGGTCATTAATCCAATTAATGAGGATTCGTCATATTGTAAGCGGTCACGTGACGGCGGTTTATTAAAAGAACAAATGACGTCTTAACATTGGGACAAAACAGCTAAGAAAAATTATAATTGTTTTCGTTTCCAAAACAAGGAGGTGAATTAACACATACGAACGGAACAGCCAATGCATGATGAAACACAATAATGTAGACAATGATAGAGAACAAGCACAAATATCATAAATATAGCCCCAAATCGGAAGAGCCTATCTCGAGCAGTTAAGCAATGGCGGCCATCTTTCCGGAAGTCCTCTAATACATATATGTGTAACTATTTTTTGTAAGGAATGACTATTTCGTTCTTTTGTATGCACCGAAGGAGAGATCGACACATTCAGTAACATTAGCGAATTACTTGTTTATATTTACTAACTCACGTAACTAGTCTGAGATTGAAAAAGAAGGGTTAATATTGGTATGGGCCAATACGTTGAAAAGACCAAATTATTTTAAAACATAAATACAAAGGAAAATTAAATTATTTCAAACATCTTGTTATTTCTATAAATTACTGAACATGCAGATTAGGACCTACCACACCCATGATGGTAAAATCAACCAACAACCCACAAAAAAGTATAGCGAGGCACATAAGTCAGCATATCAATAGTCATGTTCGAAGCTTAATAGTTTCTGGTCCTAAATGAATTTTCAATTTCACTCATAATTTTATAATCTTCCATCCGTGATGATATCGGTAATTTAAATAAGGCAATTCATGCAATAGATTTATGTTTGAATACAGTAACTAACATGAAAATCTAAGAGTCTAATAGTGTATATATTGTTTAATATCTGTAATATTGATTCTCTACCATCATGCAGTAGCTTGAATCATTTGTGATTATATCATAATATTGGATCTTACTTGAACTAACTATCTAATTTGGCAAATATATTCTTTAGATAGTCCAATAATTTAGGATCTTTTGAAAACATATACATAATCAGCCTGAACTCCAGATTCGGTATTAAGGTTCTCAAAGCGTTATACTTATGAATCTAGCTCAGTCAGTCCTATATAAAAATAACGAATCCTCTACCATTAAACCTGTTTGAATAACATGCTAGCACAAATGAAAATATTTACTAATGGGTGACTAGTGCTCGATACATGTCGTTTTGTCTTAGTGGTGAGCAAATTATTCTAAGTAATACATAAGAATTCCTACATTTATTGGGTGATAATGAATGCTACATAAGGATAATCAAATAGTCTGAATATGAAATCAATATGAAATCAAAGACGATCGTTAGCAGTCTCGCATAACCTCTGGCACTTTGTACGCAGGGAGATAGTTTTAAGACAAAGACACGTGCCAACACGAGCATGCATCATCAGTTCGTTTTTAGTGAAATGATTTCACTAAGTTTACCAACAATCATAAAAAGGGAACACTTTGTCGCATTGTTTTAAAATGTTATTGAGATATGTATAATGTGAGCAAGATTATGAGCAGCAGAGAGGGTGAGCCGGACAACATTTTTAGACAAGTTTTCACTGAAATCACGCTTAAAATCAATGAAACCAATGACATCAGGCCCCCCAATGTGTATGTGAATCATGGATTAGGTCCAAAAAAAAAATATGAAAAAATCAATGAAATTAATGAAATCCTCCATCGATTTTGGGAAAAGGGACTACAACGTCGTTGTCACTCACCCCTTCTGCTGCTATGGGTTAACCGAATATTTGATCCAGTCCGATACGATATCGTGTTCGAGGGTCATGTAAATTTATTGTTACAAATCCGTGTGGGGTAGACTGAGCATGACTAAAGAAATTTCTAAATTGATTGAAGTCCATATCAGAACACCATGTCTGCCAAATATTTCGTAGCGTATGTGTATCAACGCCGTTGAATACAGCAAGCATATTACAGTTATCTCTAATCACTTTTGGAATCTGAGTGTAGCGTTGAGTGACATACATCACGTCCGTGTTTTTATGCCTGCCTCTGGAAAATATTCTAGCAGGATTTTTTTGATTATCTAACATGACATCGTCGTATACAACTAAATTGTTGATACTTCCATCGAGGTCATTCACGGATGGCGCCTCGTCAATATCGGTTATAAATTCAATAACATCCTCGCCAGCAATCTCTGAAGCGTTTTCATTAAAATCTTTTAGCACTTCATAGCATCGTTGGTCGTCTACGCTAGGGGCAATTAAATACAACTTATCCCACTTCATCCATCTCATTATTAAATTGAGCAACAATTGCGTCTTGCCGGATCCAGATGGCCCGATTATAATTGCGCGGATAGAGTTTGGTAGCGCTGCATGATGCTTCACTGGTTCTCTTGTTTTAGTCGCTGAAAAATCAATTATATTCATATCTCTATACATAAATTATGGATCTATATTGCGTGAAGTGTAAGGCGCGTACTGGCACAGATGACTTGACGACGATTACAACTAAAAATAACCGATCAGCGCTTTCTGGTAAATGCGTACAATGTAGTACAAAGAAATTTAGATTTGTTTCTAAACCCAAGGTACCCAAGGAACCTTTAAAAAAAAACGAGGGCAAAATACCCGGGAGAAAAACACCTTCCAGGGTATAGTTATTGTGGACCGGGAACAAGACTTGATATCAGACTTGATGATCAAAATCAGCCCCGACCCGGTGAGGAACCAATAAACGCTATTGATAAGGCCTGTCACCTTCATGATGTTGCTTATAAAGGCAGTAATCTGCAGCACAGGCATCTAGCAGATGTGAAATTAATTCATGCGTTAAATGCTATTTCTGATAAATCTTTCAAAGAAAAATTGGCTTCCTTTTTGATAAAATCGGCTATGAAAAGTAAATTGATGTTAGGTGCTGGTAATTAATAGCAACATGGAATCTATTTACTATTCCCCAAGAGGATACTGGAAGGGTAACGCTGCAATCAGTAAACACGCTAGCGCCGCAAAAGTGAGAAAAACCACTGCGGCTTATTGGTTATCCAAACAGGCACTATGGCAAATTTATCTACCACCGCCTAAACAAATTCAATTCTCGCATTTTGATGTAACCGGACCCAATGAAGTTCATCAGGCTGATCTATTATTTCTGCCACATGATCGTGGTTATAAATATGCGTTAACTGTAGTTGATATTGCAAGTCGATACAAAGAAGCAGAACCGTTAAAAACAAAATCGGCCACTGAAGTCGCTTCTGCATTTGAAAGGATTTATCGACGAGGTCCTCTGCACTGGCCAAATCTGTTACAAGTTGATCCGGGCAAGGAATTTCAGGGTGCAGTGTTATCTACAATGAAACATCATAATGTCACCATACGACGAGGGCATACTGCACTGCATCGTGATCAGGCCATTGCAGAACGATTTAATCGGATTCTTGCTGAACGGTTATTTGGATATCAACATGCAAAAGAATTCATCCAAGAAAAAAGATCCCGTGAATGGGTTAAGAGATTACCAGGTGTAGTTACCGCACTGAATAACGAGATTACTAGAACCATCAACATGAAACCTATCAACGCGATTAAAAAGAAGTCGATACCTGAAAAACCACAAAAAGATTTCCCTAGAAACGCTAGCGTTTCCCAACCAATTCTTGGTAGTAATGTCATTGTGAGGTACTTATACGAACCAGGAGAGCTTGAAGGGGATAGAAAAAGGGCTACTGATCCTATTTGGAGCGTCACTACGCATAAGATATCTAGTATAACACGATCTACGGGTAGACCTCCAATCTATAAACTGGATTCAACTGCCCCTCAACGGGGTTTTACTAGACAACAATTACAAGTGATACCCGAGGATACTCAATTGCCACCCCATGGGCTTAACTAGCACCCTTGCGTCTATTGCACTCAAGACAAGTCAACATCACATTATTTCTGACATGACCGAGATTGTTATTTTTTCTGTCTACGGTGAATTGGCGAGGATCCTTATCCGAATACTGCCAACGCATTATACAATTGCAACTCGCGCAGTGATTATTCTGTTGTTTCTTCAAAGTGATTATTAATTCAGCATCAATATCAAATTCTCGTTGTTTTTTTTTGTCCTGTTGTTTGTAACCGGAGAGTTTTTTATCAATAATATCATTATCATCGCCAATGATTTCATTATCGCCACCAATGATTTCATCATCGCCACCAATGATTTCATCATCGAGGATAATTCTTCGAAGTTGATTTATTTTTCGTACTCTAGACACTGCGAGATAGACTAAATTCGACCATTCTATGCGATTATCTACCATCCAAAGAGTTGTATCCGATATAGTCAATCCCTGTGAAGAGTGTATCGTCGCTGCATAACCTAGCGTCCACGGGGATTTATTGGCACGCAATGCATCTTCAACAACATTGATATCAACCAGCACAATATCATTTAATACTAAATTCTGTTTTTCACTTTGTCCTGGAATATCAACTTCGATGTTCTGTTTTCGCGTATCCGATGGCCTATAACAAAGAGGCACTGGAAGTTTTGCAAATTTTTGTTTATGCAATTCAAATAACTTCATCTGAAGTGTGTCCCTGACTATTTTTCTACTTGCAATGATTAAATCGTTTGGTCTCCACGCTTCCCAAAACTCATTCATTGGAGTTTCCGAAATTATTTCACGGGTTATTTCACACTGGATTCTATCCGGTTGTAATCTAATTAGTTTCTTCAATTCTTTTAATTCATTATCAAGTGATCTATGATCAGTATCAATTTCTTCATAATAGTCTACAAAACTCTTTAGCCATTCATGGGGGGATGCACCGACAAATGGTGGTGGTTGCCCGTGATCACCGCACATGACGACTTTTGTATTCTTCAATAACAACCACTCAAGAAATATTTTTAAGACATCTTCTGACACTGTGTCTATTTCATCCCAAATGATTATTTCAGGAATAAATTTCTCTCCCATGCGCTCAGGAGTCCATTTATCTCCCTTCCATCGGAAAAAGCTGTGATAAGTGCAAGCATTTACCCCTCTCTGTATCATTTCTCTTGCAAGTCTATGAGTCGGTGTTAGTACAATCATGTTAGAAACGCTAGCGTTTCCACGACGAAATAACTCAATTGCCCGGGTTGTTTTTCCTGACCCGCCACAACCGTTTAAATAAACTGTTTTATACAGGCATATTGGATCAGAAATCGGTGGTGCATTAGAAAATTCTGAACACTGATTGCTTTCTAAGTAATTATTTTCAATGGTAACATCTGCTGATGGAATATAATCATGAATCATTTCTTTCTTAATTCTCCATGATCCCCATTTCTCGTTGCCAGTAGCCTTAAAATCAGCCATTTTGCTATTTATGTAAAATGAGTCAGTAGCAACTCTAACTGCGGTGGTAGGAAATCTATTGATCATTGAAAATAAATTAATAGAAGCATAACCAAGCATAGAAGCTCTCAAATGTGTGTACTGCGGATGGTATCCATCATTGTAGGTAACAATTGTACCCAATTTGGTTCCACCGGACATAAATGCGTCCTTACGATTGACATATAGGCCCTTATTCGTTAAATCCGCCATTACAAAATCGTATTCAGCGTTGTCTATAATCAATCGTGAAGAATATTTCGTATTATCATCTTTGCCACCTTGGGTAAATTTACCGATTATTCTTCGTCCAAGATTTTTTGCTTCATTGTTTCTGATTTCAAATAACTGTCTGGACCAATCTATGATTTGTTGTTCATTAAAATCAGGAAACAGTTTTCGCTCTTCGCTAATTATTTTTTCTAGATCATGTTGTGGTAACCAGACTGATTTCTGTGCTCGATAGGATATAATTGCTTCACTGACAATTAATGATTTTAACATCTTACAATCAAGCATATACCGTAATAACACTATTGGCATCCAGTGTTTTTCAGACATGTGTTTACCAATCCAAAGATAACTACACGGATGAAGCCCTTCAGCCATTTCAAATGATACCACACAAGCGAATCCGGTTAAATCAAAATCAGGAAGTGGTCCATTAATAGCAACACGGGTCATTTCGTGTGTAGGGTGCCCAAATCGTTTGAAATATTTCTCGCATTCTCCATACCCAAGAAAACTTCCTGGATAACACGCAATCATATCAACTGAAATAACGGAATCAGAGGTGTATTTTCTGTTCCATAATCCGCCGTGGCCGTATTCAAGACAGGACAATTTGACATCTGATAAAAACTCACTTCGTGTTGGTTTCCACGCGTTTTTCTTTCTAGCAAAATGCGCTGCAATGGATGGTACTGTGAAACAGTTTGCTAATAATTGATCGTCTTCTTCTCCGTCCTCAGAAAACTCACTAGCTAGTTGTTTCATTTGATTCTGCAGTTCTTCAGTACGGTATAATTCTCCGTTGGGCCTTACAAACTGATCAAATCTGCATTCCTCGTCTGAATTACTATGAAATAGCCACGCTGACACAGGATCGTTTTTACTCAAATGGTAAATAGCATCAAATAATTTCTGCTCTGAAAAAAACTCTTCGGTTTGGGATAGATATTTTACGGTTCTATCCCGTGGGAATATTGTTACTGCAGATGACCACGCGTGCGCGTTATGATCAATAATTTCAATGGGGTTTCCTTTTTTTGATTGATATTTCGGTTCTTTTAATACTTCACCGGTGATTGTCCTTACCGATATTGGAAATCTCAATGATGTTTCTAATTTGGTTATATCCTGAATTGTTGCTCCATGCTCTTTTACCGTGAACTCCCACTCGGTTATTTTTTTTCGTCTTAGATCAGTGAGTTTATTCCCCCGGGATGCATTTGTGAAGTGTTCTATTATTCGTGTTGCTACACAATTGAGCCCTGTCGAATATTTCATGGGTGCTAGTTTTGAAATATCAGGTTTTTCATTGAGCGGATAGATCCCGTAAACAACTGCTGTGACAGGATAAGATCTTTCGTAGTAGGGTTTATCAATTCCAGTCAAAATTCCCGGTTTGGAATCCTGATTCACGGTGACAGTTTTTTTACCCTTGAGAATGGGTTCAAATTTATCCTTAATAATCCATTTGCCATTCTCACGGATAATGAATTTGATTCGGAAAAAATGACTTTTTTCCCCAACACGTGAAATGATCACTGCTGCTTTTTCATCATTCATGGTAGCGTCAACAACACCATCAATTCGAAATGTTGACCAGCAATAAGATGCTCCATCACGCTTGAATTCATTAAAACAGTCTCTGATGGGTTTATCAAGAATTTTATTCTTGGGTGTATTAGAAACTATATCAAGATTGAATTGAGCATCCTTCCATGATGATCTCATGTTTCCGTCTCTTGGACGTTTGTTACGTTTTTTGGGTCTATCGCGATTAAATCTAGGATTGATTTTTAATAATCTCTTAAACTCTTTCATGTTTCCGTCTATTGTGCGTTTGTTACGCTTTTTGGGTCTATCGATATTAAATTTAGGATTGATTTTCAATAATCTCTTAAACTCTTTCATGTTTCCGTCTCTTGGACGTTTGTTACGTTTGTTTCCGTCTATTGGACGTTTTTTTGGTCTATCGAGATTAAATCTAGGATTGATTTTCAATAATCTCTTGAACTCTCTATCAGCATTGAATTTAGCATTTTTCGAAGTCAATCTCTTGAACTCCTTCATGCTATATAAAAAACAAACATTTAAATGAAAGTTTTATGTATAATGAATCACTGCAAATGGCTCATGATGGGAAATGTAACCCCGTGTAACAAATCATGCAGAAAAAATGAATACTGTAGGTATCATATGCAAAGTTTTCGACGTGGAAGTCTTGGTCCGTTACCCTGTATTCGATGTGGGGTTGGGGTCAAGGGAAGATCACAATTGTGTATTGATTGTGGTGGTAAGCGATATAGGGAATTGAAGCGTTATTATGATAAAAGAATAAAAAATGGACAATCTATCAGAAATTATGACCCTGAAAAGGCCCTTGACCCTGACAACATCAAGGATAAAATCATAAGAACCCCGCAAGACTATATCGAAAGATTTTCCAGTGATGTAATTATTGAACCAAACACTGAATTAGACAAACAATAGAATAGTATATATGGACCAAGAATTCAGACCACATCCAGTGATTACAAAATATGAAGCATCCAGTGATGGTACTGTCAGAAACCGTAGACTAAAGAAACCGGTCGGTGTTGTGAATAATCAAGGGTATTTGAAGTTTACTGTTGGAAAGAAAAATTATCTCATTCATCGTTTCGTATTTGAATGTTTTAATGGATTGATCAAAGATGGTTTTGTTATTTATCACAAGGATTCTAATCCAAAGAATAATTCTGTATCAAATCTGCAGGCTATCACACTGAGTGAGAATTCCAAACGAGGAAGAGCTGGCACTTGCAAAACGGTTTGGAAGAGACCTGTGACATCTTTGAATACAACAACTAATGAAGAAAAAATATTTCAATCATTATATGAAGCCGGTAAATTTTTCGATATTTGTGGACCGTCAGTACGAAAAGTTGCAGAGGGGATTTATCGATCGGCTATTTCAAAAAAGACGGGGCAAAAAGTTCAATTTAGTTATGTCTAATGCGTCATAATTTCCAATTAGAGATATGTCATACTTATAGAATAATGAATTCTGAAAACATGAATAGCATCATAGTTGAAATAGCAAAATTGAAAAATCAGGATATCAAACTATCAGATGGATTAAATCCTGACCAAATTGTGTCTGATTTTCAGGATATTGAATACGGGGTTAGCACTAACAAGTATATGCTACCCAAGAAATATGCACTCATCAAAAAAATTCAGAATTCTATTAAAGACTCTCTTTCATTTTCCAGTGACATCAGTGTGTTCGTCCCGTTGTATACTATCGTAGAGGGAATACGAAAGGAATTAGGTAACGAATACGAATTGAAAAAAGAAGTCAACTCTAAAATTAGAAACCTACGAGCATTAATTCAAGAAAATGAACAATTTTGATTGCCCGACCATTGATTGCCCCGACTCTTATCATTTTTTGATTGCCCGATTATTTATCATTTTTTTTAGCCGACCCTCAGAGGGATGTCAAAAATCGATGGACGATGTGTCAGATTGGTCAAAACTAGAATGTTGAAACTATCAGTATTATTTTATTTATATACAATTTTGATACTTTCAACATCAATGATAGAGCTGTCAAAACAATCAAATAACACTTCCATGACCGTATCAAAAATCATCCGACATGTCATTGATGGCGAAACTCACAGTATTATTTATTTTATATACAATTATGTGACTTTCCCCATCATTTATAGAAGCTGTTATAGGATGAAATAACACTTCCATGACCGTGTTAAAAATCATCCGACATGTCACTGATGTCAAAAAGGGAGTTGCACGATGGTGTTAGGTCGGATTAAAAAATTGTTTTACAATTGAAAAATGGTTTCTGATTTCAAATAATGGTCAATGAAGCATTAACAACCCGACTGGCTCGTGAGCGACTAGATGCAATTAAGAAATTTATACCAATTCGTGACTCTGTAAGAAATAAACTGCAACAACGACAGAGTTTACAAACTGATTTTGCTCTGGGGTCTGAAGAGTTGTTTAAACCAGTAACCACAGCAACGAAAGGGGTAGAGCGTGCTTTACTGGGAGATGGTCCCGAGACGGGAAAATCTGTTATTGGTGAGCTTGAAAAACTAGCAGCGAAAACTGAACAAACTGAAAAAACTGATCCGAAAAAAACGACTATTTCTCTGTTGAATAAATTTACTGATCATGCTAAAATATTAATAAAAAAACCTAGTTTATTGAAATCAAAGGATTATCAAGCCTTTGGTAATTTTGCTGCTCAAAGTTATAATTCAAAAAAAGATTTTTTAAAGGACGAGTATAAAAATGATAGAATATCAAGTAATGATTGGTTCGATTATTTGTATAAACTAAATAAA
The DNA here is from genome assembly GCA_029339505.1 of Unio delphinus. NCBI lineage: Eukaryota > Metazoa > Mollusca > Bivalvia > Unionida > Unionidae > Unio > Unio delphinus. Next base: position 25,141,068 of record JAQISU010001239.1, on the reverse strand, counting down.
GGGATTGGTCGTTTGAATAAGGATGAGATAGGATACAAGGAATTTCAAAGGGGGATTAGTAATTATAAAAGAGAACAAATAGAAGAGCGACAACGAGAAATAGAAGAACGACGTCAAACACCAACACGTAGACAAACAAGAAGACAAAAAAAACAACAACTACCACCTGATGATGATGATGATTTAGAAGAACGACGTCAAACACCAACACGGAGACAAAAAAAACAAGAAGAACCTAAAAAACAACAACTACCACCTGATGATGATGATGATACTCTTGATTATTTACAAACCACGGATACAGACAAACTAGATGAAGCAGCTGGCTATAGCGGAAGTGGATTAGGAAATCCAAGGATTGGAAACATTTGTCCTGATAGTGTTATCAATGATATATCACGATTAGATGTTCTCATCGGAGGAAAACGAGCTGGAAATAACTCTCCAGAAATAATTAATGAAGCAGCTGATATCTGTAGACGGTTATTTGCCGGCGGTATCATGGATATCAAAACCTATCGAGATTTCATTGACGAGTTAGCAAATGGGTATCATAGTGATTAAATAACAATTGAAAACACTATTGTTTTTATAATAATGATCGTACACTACAATCATGATAAACCAATCCTCGTCTATGTAGTTAATTCACGGTTTCCAGTTTATAGAGCATACTACGGAGATGGCCTCGGCAAGACCATTTTAGGATTCTTTTCAAGAACGGCTCCAAAAGTGATGCCGTTAGCTAAACAGTTATCAATGAAAGCCATTGATGTTATTCGTGATAAGGGTATTAGTACTGTTGGAGATCTTGCCGGGAAAGCGTTTTCAACTGCGAAGGATAAAATAACATCATTAGTGGGGCGAAAAAAGAAACCGTTACCGTCTACAGAAGAAATGCCTGCAAGTGTTAGTAAAATTATAAATAACGCAGTAGATGAAAAACTAGCGTCGATGGTAAATCAAGGGGACCAAAGCAATATTGCAAACATGATAGCAGGAAGTGGCCTTAAAAAACTACGTCGATGAAAATGGAAAAATCGTTTACGATTTCACTATTTAGACTCTGATAAATAGAATAAAATGTTCAAAAAATCATCTGATCCAGCATTTGATATAGACGCCCCAGTGCGTAAAGATGATTATGTACGCGATTATCAATATTATTCTTATCACGCAGTACAACCAGATCTCCGATCGCGAATTGAACTTCAAGTTCATGATACCAGTAAATATTTTCTACCGTGTGAGGTATTTATTGAAGTAGAAGGAGAACTTGTAACAAATGTTGTAGCTGATACCCCATATGACATTAACTCAAATGTCCGAGTTGGTTTTGTTAATAACGGCATCATGGCGTTATTTGAAAGCGCTAGATATCTCATTGATGGAAAAGAAATTGAATCCATTGACCGTGAAGTTGATATGGCCACAACAATCATAGGGTTAGCAAGATATTCTGATGATTATACAAGATCAGCGGGTCCATCTATCATGTTTGCAAAGGATACTACTGATAACGCTGATCACCTTCAATTCATTAAAGTGTTAACAGCACAGAATACTGCAGAAGCCAATCAACAAGAAGCAGCTAATCCAGAACGTCGAGCTAGACCCGGAGTTGCGTTTGATATTCTCGGAGGCGTTAATGGTAATCTCAATTTAGGATTTGCAATACGTGTAGCAACGTTGCATGGGCAGCGTCGACGATTTTCATGTGCGATTCCACTACATCACATATTTGGATTCTGTAGAAACGTCCGAAAAGTTATTTATGGAGCCAAACACACAATAGCACTCGTGAGAAAGGGTACTGATGATGATGCAATCTGGCGTAATGCTGGGGTTGCTGCCGGTAAAGTCATTCTAACAAAACTATCATTATGGATGCCAGTGTTAACTCCATCAATCACAGACGAACAGCGACTACTATCATTTATGGACCAAGGAGGAAAGTCGTTGTTAAGTTGGTTATCAGTGACCACGGATATTAAACAAGACAGTGTTGATGGTACATTCACATGGCACCTGGCATCAAAACAAGGGGTTTCAGCTCCACGTCATATATTTATTGCGTTACAGAATGCTGCGCGAGTTGGTAATCAAGAACGAAGTCATATGATATTTGATCAGTTAGGTGTTAGTGAAGTCTCGCTGAGAATAAACGGACAGCAGGAACCATCCGAGGATATACAACTTGATTACGGTCAGAATCATATTGCACGTGTCTATCATAACCTGTTGTCATTTATGGCACGTGATCAAAATGTGGATACCGGTTTGCAAATATCACAATTGGATTTTAAAAGCCTCTATCCGATTTATTACTTTTCATTGGAACATCTTGATTTGATGAGACAATCTGTCGTTGATATACACTTTAGAGCCCGTGTAACCCGTCCTGTTGGTCCACCAGTTGATGGGGTACCTTCTATCCTTATCCCGAATTATAGAGCGGTTGCTGTCATTCTTAGTGATAAATCAATGTTACTTGAAGGTGTTGGTGGAAGAATGAGAGTGGTAGATGCACCAGTGGAAAATATGTAATTGAAAATCCGAAGGATATTTCCATTGAATCGTTTTACGATTTAGAATCAATCTGTATTTGTATAATGTCATATAGTAATATCAATGTGTCATTGACACCTGGTCAGTTAAAAAAATTGCAATCAAAATCCGCTAAACAATGTGGAACCACAATCACGTTGAAACCTAATCAAATGAATGGCGGGGCAAATAAATTATCGCTGACAACTCGTCAAGTGAAACATTTCAATGATGCTTTCAAGGATAAAAAATGAGTTCAGATCACACTCTCTTCGGCTGCTATTAAAAATATGATAAAAACAGGTGGTATATTTCCGTTGTTTGCTGCAATACCAGCACTGGTTGCGGCAGCAGCCCCAGCAGTAGCAAAAGCGGCCGCATTGGGGGTAGTTGGAGGCTTGGGAACAAAAGCGGTACAGAGCATTGCTGAATCATATGAACCGAAGAAAGGTCAAGGGTATAAAAAAAAGGGAAAGGGTCTAAGACTACCAGGAACCCCGTATTCGTGGTACAGCGGAAAGGGTCTAAGACTACCAGGGACCCCGTATTCATGGTACAGCGGGAGATCCGTTCACGGATCAGGCCTGAGACTACCAGGAACGGTTTATTAATTGAGGAACCTATGGTTCCAATGTCCAATTTTGATTTAATGGATGCTGCTAAAAAACTAGTGATTAAAAATTTCAGAGGTGTTTTTATGAAAGATCAATTACCACATCAACCAAATAAAACTGAAACAGGTATTATTAATCTCGATAACAGCACCGGACCTGGAACTCACTGGGTTGCATACGCTATTGATCCACGTGGGATTGTCTATTTTGATTCATATGGATTAGCCCCACCAAAAGAGTTTATGCGTTATATAAAAACCCTTCCAATGAAGACTTGGTATTCTACGCTACCAACACAACAAATCAATGACCCACCAATATGCGGCAGTGAAGTATTAAATGTCCTTGACGCTATTTCAGCATCTAGAAAATCACCACACATTGTCGTAAATGACTACACTAGTAATCGCTTTTTAGAGAGAGATATATAAAATATCATGATTGATATTTGGGGAAGACCTCTGAAACCCAAACCCGATGACACTGCAACTCCTGATTCTATCAAGGATATACAAAAAAAAATTAAAGATGAAATCGCTGAGACGTTGAACTTAACAAGTGTTGACCCGAATGAAATAGTTGTATTTCAAGACAAACAGGGTAAATTGAAATCCAGTAATATTTCTCTGGATGATATTTTGGTTAAACAACAAAACGCAATCGAGAACACCGTTGCGTTATTTTCCGATCAGGGTAAATTGAAAACCAGTAATATTTCTCTGGATGATATTTTGGTTAAACAACAAAACGCAATCGAGGATACTATCGCGTTATTTTCCAATCAGGGTAAACTCAAACCGGGTGTACTTTTTTCGACGATTACAGATCGATTTACAAACCACGATAAAGAATTTGAAGATCATTTAAGAAACTACAATAGTTTCCGTAGAAATGTCGTTCAAAAGTTCTTTGGGTCTCCGATTGTAGTTACACCATCTATCGCTGAAATTAAAACGTTTGTTGATGATCAAAAGGTTATCAACGAAGCAACAAAAACAACAACCGACGCCATTGATAAATTTATTGGAACCCCGTTAGATAAAATTGAACTAAAACTCCCTGATATTAAAAAATCCATTGATGAGACGAAAACTTCCATCGAAGGCATCAAAGGTGATCTTTCGAGGGTGATAACAGCCATTGGAAAAACAAAAATTCCTCATGAGAAAACCAACAACTTAGTATACACAATCCAACACGGATCATTTGAGTGGACACCTACAAACAACACATTAGATATCACTGCAACCGTCAAGGGTATTTATCGATTAACACTAGTAACACCATCGTCTCATTTTGATATTTCATCGTCCAGTTCATCTGGGGTCAATAATACGATTTCAACGATCATCGACAAGAATACAACTGAAAAGTACACAATCACATCTACTGATAAACATTTGGTTAGGGTCTCAACAACGTGGTATGTGGAATTCGTAGCGAATTTAAGTAAATCGTAATTGAAAACGCTAGCATATTTAAAATAAAAATGATTTCATCATCTCAATATCGCTATGATCAGGTCAGAGAGTATCAAACTAGACTCAAAACCTTGTCTGAGGAGTATGAATTGAAAATTAAAAAATATCGCAGGAGAATTACCGCAATTGATGTTACTGTGTACGATGTGAGTGGTGTAATCACCGGAGCTGGTATTATACTGTCTTCAGTGACAATGATGGCTCCGATAGCTGTTCCAATTTGCATTTCTGCGGCAACAACAATCGCTGGAATAATTTCAATAATCACAAAAAAAATATCCTCATGCAGCCAACGGAAACTACAAGACTACATAATTCAATTTCATGTTGTGTCCACTGCATACTCGCAATTATCCTCATTGATATCGTCATCGCTCGATGATACAATTATATCAGAGAGTGAGTTTTCAGCGATGGTAGATATATATGATTCTGCGATGTCAAAATTAGAAATACAACATGAGTATAATAACAATGACAACACAGATGGAATTACTTCAACAAATAGTGGAGAACACAAAACCAGTACAAACAAGCATGATCTCAATAACCTCAACGAATCCAGAATTCAGTGTGAATTTCCCCTCTCCGGTCCCAGTGAAGGAGATAGCGCTAGCAAAATTACGAGTATACCACAGCTGGCCAAATATTAGGTCAAAACCATTTGGTGGTCAACAACCGAATAATTCACTGGTATTTGCAAATAAGAATAAACCCGACGGTACCCCAGACTGGAACGTTGTTTCCATACCAACCGGATCATACCAAATCGAACAAATCAATGATGAATTCGCGCGTAGAATAAAATCGATTACTGGAAAAGAATCAAAAATAGCTATAACAGTTCATGTGCCGACACTATCATCTGCCATTGAAATAAGCACAGAAGGATACGTCGTAGACATCTATAACAGCTCGATAAGAACCGTACTAGGATGGCCTGAATTACCACCCGGTGGAAAAACCGTTAAATTACCAGAACCACAAAAAACTGATTATATCACCGACAGGACAAAATCTGATAATCCAGTAAAGAGTTATAGAGATTATAACAAATTGAATTTTTTCATTAGAGTAGAATATGAGAACGGCCAAATTGTTTATCATTCTGCTAACTGGGATAAAATCACTGAAAATTTCACAGCTTTCAATAACGATATTTCACTGTTGTTATTATCCCTTAAATCCGGTACTCTCACCCGAGATGAATTTATCAGCGTCATAGAAACATGTAACAAAATCATCAATGACATGGAAACATTTCATTCACAAATTATTCAAGAAGTATTAGGTGACAATATCCCCCTATCGAGAACAGCATTTGCATCGAACTTAAATATCCCGGTCAAGGATATTCCAACAGTCAAACTTCCAGGATATAATATCTCAGAACTACAAAAATCTCTCGATGATGCCATCGATGAAGGTTTCAAAAAAATCCATGATACGTGGAAAAAAACACCATCACAACCACAAACAACTATCCTCAAACATAATAATGACCCAGACGGTGGTGGCAGGCATATTGCTCCGTTCAATGTGAATATTTCAACGGTGATTGCGCTCAATTTAGTATGTGATGTGATCGAAGGAAGCTATCAAATAAATTTAGAACGATCAAATCAAGCTCAGCAGGGATATATTCTTTATTCATTTGCACCAACAGCTCCTCCAGGGTTTTTAATAATTGAGTCCCCGGTGAATCCAGTCTATATGCGATGTCATAATAATTCATTAACCAGAATTAATTTCAAACTCACTGACCAGTCTAATAATCTGATTGATTTACAAGATGAGGTTTTACAAATTAGTCTGTTTGTGAAATTCTAAGGGGATTTTCGTCGTAGTGATTTTCGTCCCACAGACAAGGTCTGGAACACGATATCGTATCGGACTGGATCAAATATTCGGTTAACCCCAACTGAAAGTTCTAGCAGCAGAGAGGGTAGTGACAACGACGTTGTAGTCCCTTTTCCCAAAAAATGTAATAGTTGAAAAGTTTTTGATTTCATTAATTTCATTGATTTTTTCATAATTTTTTTTTGGACCTAATCCATGATTCACACACACATTTGGGACCTGATGTCATTGACTTTTGGGCCTGATGTCATTGGTTTCATTGATTTTAAGCGTGATTTCAGTGAATACTTGTCTAAAAATGTTGTCCGGCTCACCCTCTCTGCTGCTTTATGTGTTGTTTTCTTTTGATTATCTAACATTTAATCCATCGACTGACATAGGACTACTAGTTCCAATCTAACAAGTACGCATGTCAATAACATCCCTCTCTTCCAATGCCTAAATTGAAACTAAAATATGCATACAGATGTCATATGTAAGACACATCTTCTCTAAAACACGTTTTATGAATACAAAAACATTATCGTTAGTATAATTAACATAGTCATCATATTACAAATAATATTATTTTATGAGCTATCATTATTATTTTAACAGATATAGTTCCACTGCACTTTTATCTTGTTTTCACAATAGCATAATGTGAATAGATTGGAGAAGATTAAACACAATTTGGCTTATTTCAGTCAAATTCGTTATTTACTTATAATGTTTAGAACCTTTAAAAATTGTTACGATTATAAGGTGACACTACTAATATTAAAGGTACCACAACACATAGCCATTTGCAATGATGCATTGACATACATCTTTTAAATAATGTTACATTATTTTAAAGACCATGGGAGTTAACACTTTGTTATTCATTAATTAGAGGAGACCACTTCTTCTACACTATATACAGTCTTGAAACTAGGTCGGGATAAAGCAAATGGACCAGCAGGGTAAGAACAGCACTTCAGTTCCCTTACTGACTGGGCAGAGAAATAGAAAAATAACTATTTAATATGAATAGTTAGGTACGAGAAATGAGATGGACCTAGATATGGAGAGCATAACCCAGATATCATGAATACTAATAATAACAATGAGGGCTGTGTATCGTGCCTAATTATTAAAAGAACTAAGTGTTTACAAAATGAATACAAAAAACAAAATCTCATGAAATAGGAAAACAAACAATGCTGAAAATATCATTCCACGTCACTCGACCCAGGCATCCTAAAGAACGTTTTGCATATGATTCCCTTTTCATAGTAGGACTAATGAGTATACGATTATCAGGAAAGAAGCGTAATTACCTTGCTGGAGTAAACATGTGTGAGAAAGAATAGGTATGTTGATATGGAGTCTATAATTGTAACGTAGCACCGAAAACATTTTGGTTTCGATTTTGGATCAAATGGATAACCAGTGTAGGGCGCAAAGCAGTTCTAGAGGTGTGTTCCGATCATGGTACTATAAAGATGAATTGAATTGTTTGAAGTTTCTGGAGTAGATATTGAGACGAAGTAGACAGAAATGAGTTACAATATTCCAGTCTTGAAAGTACTAATGAACAAACAAGTGTTTTCTTGTGCAATCAACTGAAAGAGATTTGAGAATGGAGCTGATGAGGCATATATGCAGCCTTGCATATGTTTATGACATGTTGGTGAAAAAGGAGAGCGACATCTAGAGTAACATCTAGTTTTCGTACGGACTGTGTGAACCTAATGTTGGTGTTTCTGATATTTATTTTTTGAGGTATAGGGTGTGAATGAGAAAGTCTTTGTGGTGTGATCAGAATGACCTATATGGTATCTTCATTGAAATGCAGTTAGTCACGTGTCATTCATAAATTCATATCAGAAATGCACATCATTACTCCTTGGATGGTAGCTTAAACTTCAGTTGTGTGACTAGACTTGTTTATGAGGGTGTCATAAGCGTACATTTTGTGAGACATTGGCAGATGTTCTATGACTCTTGAGAGCGGCTGAGGTTTGTTTGCTGAAGTATCCTGTTGACAAGTTAGGACTTGAACCAATGTAAGTCTGAATTGGGAATGCCAAATATACTATGGATACGATGACATACTATACCATGGTATTTTGCGTGAAATTCTACAGACAAATCAAGGAGGGCGAGGAATGTAATATTACATCTATCCAAAGTAGATATAATGTCATGAAATGCTTTCCTAAGAGTAGTATTAGTACTGAAACAAAAACGATATGCACACTGTACTTTGCTAGAAAGGACTGTATGAACTCAAACGAGATATAAGATGGGTTAGAACAACGTTTTCTACATTTTTTATATGAATGGGAGATCAGCCACTCGGCTGTAGTTCTTTAAATCGTCATGGTCAAATGTTGGTTTCTTCAGAAGAAGCAATTCTATAACAGTTTTGAAAACTGATGGGAATTTCCCAGATTAGAGATATTGAAACAGAAGTTAGTAACGGCAATATTGGGTCTAAACACTCAAGCGTCAGTGATGTTGGAATTAGATGAAGTATAAATGACTTTGGAGTCTTCTCTTCACGCTTTTCCGTTCTATATCTATAGAGACAGGTCATATGTTCCTAATAATTGTCGCTGAAATTATGTATCTTAACTAGTGATGACGAATCATGTTAAGTCTGTTGTCAAGTGTATTTCTAATGGTTTGTACTCTGTGTCTAAAGAAAGTTGCAAATAGGTTAGGAATGTGTACTGGAAAGATGGTATTGGGAACTGGTATACATTTTTACATTGTTATATAAGCTTAAGCGTCATACTTAAATTTGCAACAAAAAATTATTTTTTGCCATAAAAAAATATCGTCTGATCATAACTCTAGAACGTAATGTCCATTTTTATTAACTTGTATCTTTTTAAGAAAACGTTTACATATTTTTTTTTAATTCGGTGTATTTTGTCAAGAATGGAGAAATACCTGTGATTTGTAAACTTCTGTATTCATCCAAAACCATTAAAGTTGTGATTCCGAAATTTCACAGAAATGCGGATTTAATATCAAGGCATATCTGATTGAATAACTCTCATATTTCTTATTTACATTTTGTCATGAAAATAAATAAAGACGATTCTCTTCAGATAAAAAAAAAGAACAAAAACAATTTGTTTCTGTCTCTCTCGAGCAACATGTCGTACTCAAAACATCTCATTATGCAACTTTGAAACATGTTTGACTTGTTTTAAACGGTGCATATTCCCGGAAAAAAGAAATGAATATAATACAAAAACAAGACGTACCGTCTGTTTTGTGCATATCGAAGGATAGCTCCTTCTCAGCTATTTGTAAAGATGTACTATGAAATTGCTAACAAATTGCATAAAACATCGTCTCTAATATTCACTTATACCAGCATAATAAATTCGCCGATTGTTTGCATCAATCATATTGTAAATATATGGTATTATTTGTTCTTCTCACACATAAACGCAGAGATGTAGAGTTTGAAGGAGTATATTGAGATTGATTTACTTACCGCCAGTTAAATAACAAGTGTCACCCAAATACATCAGGTGCCAAAAAAAAAAATAAGTATTTGCGTATAATTATACTACATTCTATTTTGTATTTCTAAACGATATGTAGTGAAGAAGGACTAATGAAATTCGATGAAAGAAACGTACACATTACTGGAAATACTAAAATTTATAGGAGACAGATTCCTTGACCATCTGAACTTTTTTGATCTAGAATTATAGCTCATACTATGATATTGGAAAACAAAATTACTATCAAATTAGCTAGTAACAGCCTGAATACATCATTGTTTATAATGGTCATTGACACCAAAATTATAAATTAACCAACGGTTGTTATCAGATTTATTTTTAAGGACATGGCACATTTGATTCTGCTTACACACTAATGCATGGAGAGTGGGAGGTCGACATATGGATATTGATTAGCTGATGTCATTCACATTACCATTGTCATCCAAACACATTGAGTGAAAGTATAAATAATTACTGACTCATGTATAAAAAACATACTATATTGTACACAAGAGTCAATGTATATTTTACTAGTTTTATATATCTGATCCTTTTTACATCATTTAATATCAAAAACCTACGTGACGTTTGACATTTGTGTTCGACGTGTCTACTGATATTTGATAACACTGTTAAGTCTTGTTTACAAACTTAGAAGGTTCTTGGTAAGACATTTTGATCCACACCTTGGTAATTCTATTGTATCGAATGATTGTACATACCGTTGAAATAAGCTAATATTTCATTAATACTTTACTTTTAAGTCAGTTGAATCATCATTGTTTGTTCATATATAATTTGTAAAGAATAATATGTTTGCAACTTAAATCATGCAATTTGCACGCTGACGACCCTTTTAACGTATACCATTTATCTTGGCTAATTCTTACTTCATTCGAGAAAATTCTGAAAATGTTCTGATACATTGAGACAATTGGTACAACGATTCATTAGGTATATGAAAACTTTCAATTAACGGAACAAATTCAGAAAATTCTTTAGCTTATGAGAAGTTAATGCTTAGGAGTATTTGCCATTGTATAGATGATACTGTAATCACCTCTTACGTTACACTTTTAAAGTAAGAAGTACTTGGTTTTCTTCATTTTATTAAACATGCCCAATTCTTTACTGCAACACGGTATAAGGCTAGACACGTAACACAAATTAGAGGCATGTTTGAGATGGGGTGAACATGTCAGTTTTAGAAGCGTCACTTTAATAAACTAATACTTCCTACGAAAACGACACATAAGGGTTAAGAACACCAACACCGAAACTTCTAACTCAATGCAATGCTTACCACATTGCCACTGATTGAGGTCACACCCTCTCTGCTGCTGTAAATTGGATCATTCTCACACCCAAATAGTTTATAAAGACCGGTTAGATGTCTTGATCTAGGATCATGTACATCCATTGTTTTAAATTCGTATGAAGTATCTTGCGCTGTTGAAAAAAAGAGTTTTTGAAATTTTAATTATATCCATATCTCCACTACAGCAGGTCTGAGTAATGTTTATAAGTGTATGGTCATCAACTACGTTAAACACATCAATAATATTTCAATTGTCTCTAAGCACTTTAGGTATTTGTATATATCGCTGCGTAAGATAAATCAGATCTGTATTTGTATGCTTTCCTCGGAAAAAAATATTCTAGCTGGATTTGATTGCTTATCGAGCATCACTTTATAGTATACAACCAAATTAGTAATACTTCCATTATCATTACCAACAGATTGCGCTCCAGTAATATCAGTGATGCAATTAAAAACTATCATTATGCCTTTATTTAACGATTATACATTTTCATTAATATATTTTAATAAATAATATCATCCCTGATCATCAGCATATGGAGCAATCAGATATAATGTATCCCATTTTAACCACCGTATTTTTCAATTAAGTAACAACAAGGACTTTCCACTTTCCATGTCCAGATTGACCTATGATAATCATTCTAATAAAATTTGGAAAGCTCTGCATGATGTTTAACCTGATTTCTTTTTCTTGCTGCCGATCAACCAATTATATCCATGATGGATAATTAATAATATGGATCTATATTTTGTTAAGTAAGGTGTGCGTACCTCCACAAATGAATTAGCAACATTTAAAACGAAACATAATAGACCAGCACTGGCGGGTGAATCTGAACGATGCGGTACGAAAACAATGCAATTTATCCACCTGACACAGTCGGTTTTTAAACTATAACATGAGTTGATATTGCCACAAAATTAACAAAATTACCAGGAGCTCCGTGGGTTAAATACCCAGGAGAAAAAAATCTTGCATGAAATAATTACTGCTGTCATGGTATGCGACTTGAAAATCAAAAAACCAACCAAGACCAGGTGAGTATCTGAAAAACTATACTGATAAACCATATAATATGCATGATGTATTTTATAGGAGTTAAAATCTACCCCACAGGCATATTGCAGATGTGAAATTGATTCACTCGTTAAATTCGTTAAAGAATAAATCTTTTATGGAATCATGGGCAAACTGGTTTGTAAGATTTACAATGGAGGGTAAAGTAATATTATGTGATGGTAATTAATAGTATGGACTCCATTTGTTATCGTCCTCGAGAATATTGGAGGGGTAGGGGAGCAATTAGTAAACTCGCTGCAGCAGCAGGTGTCAAGCGTTCTACTACCGCTGATTGTTTATCACGACATGAAACATGGCACTTTTTCTACCAGTCTAAGATAATTAAATATGCGGGATTTTACGTCATTGTTCCAAATGATGTTGATCAGAGTGATATTGTACTCATAACAAATGATACAAATCGTCAAATAAGAGACATATTCGAGTCGAATGTTTTGTTGAAGTTGCAAGTATAATACAAACATACAGAGCCATTATCAACAAAAGCGTTGCTTTACCTTTTGAACGTATTTATCAATGAGGACCTTTACAATGGCCACAGTTATTACAGGTTGATCCTGGCAAAGGTGTAGTAGCATTGGTAATGATGTAACACAATGTCAAAATACATCGAGGATATACTGCGATTCATAGTGATCAAACAACCGTTAAATGATTTAATCGCACTCTTGATAAGTGGTTATTTGGAAGTCAATATCCGAAGTAAATAACTCAGAATTCAAGATCGTAATAATGGGTTGGAAGATTACCATGTGCATTAAAAATGAAATTACTTGAACATTTTCCATGATCTTATATGGAGTATTACAACATATAAAATATCTAGTATAACAAGATCTACTGGTAGATCGGCAATACATACATTAGATTCAACTGCTTCTGAGCGTGAATTTATACGTGAACAATTATAAGTAATAAATTGCGGTTACACAATTACCGTCTTGATGATTTAACAAGCACCTCTACGTCGTTTACACTCAAGACAGGTATTCATCGTCTTTTCACGTGTATGACCAAGACTTCTATTTTCCTATCTACGGTAAATGCTGGTGGATTTTTATCAGAATACTGCCATTACATTACTGTATTACAGCTCGCACAATGATTTTGCTGCTGTTGTTTCAGTGTTTAGTTTATTAATTTAGCATCATTATCATATGCTCAATTACGTTTTATGTCACTTTGTGTGTAATTAGCGTGTTTGTTTCTTACTAAAGCATCATTAACAGTTTTGTTTCTGCTGACAGTAAAATATACTTTAAGTAATCGCAGCTGATATATTCTTCTAACTCATTATACTGCGAGACATACTACGTTTGACCACTCGATTCGATCATCAATAATCCAAAAGAAATATATATGAAAATCTTATCCACTGATATGAATGCATCGTAATTGCATATCCTAGAGTCCATGGATATTTGTCTTTTAACGCATCATCGACAGCACTTATATAAACTAGGCCAATATTTTTTAATACGAAATTCTGTTTTTCAGTCTGTCCTGGAATTTCAACTTCAATATTCTGTCTTCGTGTATCAGCTTGTCTATAACATAACGGTACAGTCAATAATGAAAACGTGTTTTTATGTATCTGAAATAATTGATGTTGAAGTTTATCACGAAATATCTTTCTACTTTCAACTATCAAATCGTTTGGTCTCCATTTAACCCAAAACGCATTTGTACAAGTTTCTGCCATTATTTCACTTTGAGTTTTATTTTGTTGTAGTCTGATTCATTTCTCAAGTGCTCTAGGATCATCAGTTATCTCCTCGTAATAATTTACAAAATCCTTCAACCAATTCAGGGGAGATTTTCCAACAAATGACTGAGGTTGACCATGATCGCTACACATGGTCACAGCTGTATACATTAATATTAGCCAATCAAGAAACATTTTAATATATCCAAGGTCTCCATGCATATATTTCAACCAACATTATTATTCCGGGTATATATTTTGATCCAATCGATCAGGAGTCCATGCTTCGCTTTTGCACATAGAGAACCTATGATAAGTACCTGATTTGACACGTCTCTGTTTCATGTCTCGTGCGAGTCTATGTGTATGAGTTAGGTCAACTAAATCTGATAGCTGTCTTTCCGCATCCGTCTGGTTCATTTAAATAAAGAGTCTTATCTCTGTATAATGCATCGAACATATATGGCGCTCTCGACAGTTATCGATTCGACAATTCTGATCGATAAGTATCTCTTATTTAAACAAGTGCAGATTCAGAATAATCATATAACGTGTCTTCTGTTATTCGCTACGATCCCCATGGTGCAACAGCGCTTGTAAATTGAGTCACTACTTCTGTATATTTTATTTATTTATAAAATTAATCAGTTGCAGCTCTAACTGCGGTGTCAGGGAATCTATTAATCATCGATAGCAAGTTAATAGAAACAAAAGCAAGCATAGATGATCTTAGGTGGGTATACTGAGGTGATACATCATCGATATAGCCAGACTTGTATTCAAACGTGTTCCGTTATACGTGTAAGCAATGTCTCAACATACAAATCTTTATTCTTTTTTGCATCTAGGATTATAAAATCGTACTCAGAATCATCTCAAATTAGTCCAGCATGATGTCGTTTGTGATAATATACTTCACCCTGAGTAAATTTTCCGATTATTCTTTTATCAAGAACGTTTGCGTTTGTTATTATCATCTAGTGGTAACCAGACTTAGCCTATTTCCTAAAATATAAAGTTGCCTCACTAATAATCACGATATCAGTAGTTTACAATCGATCATACATCGTAGAAAAGATTATTGCAGCCCAGGTTTTCTCAGAGTAGTGTCTACCAAACCAAACATAACAAATGGGATGAAGACCCCTAGCAAACTCTAATGATATAATACGTGCGATTCCGGTTAGATGAAAATCTTGTAATCGTCCATTTATTTATAATCTGGTCATTTCTTGATGGGGGTGTCCAAATCTTTTTAAAATATCAATAAAATTATTCTCGCCTGGAAAACCTCCTGGATAACACGCAGCCATATCAACAGAAATAATATCTTTGTAATCAAATTTAGCATTCCCCAATCCACCGTGCAAATATTTACAGTAACTAGACTGTACATTTCTCAAGAAATTCGGGCTGTCTTCCACGACTTCTTTTCGCAGGCAAAGTGATCTTCATCTGACGAAACAGTACAACAATTTTTTAGTAATTGCTCATGATTCTCTTATGAAACTTTCTGCGCAATATTTCTCATTTCTTCATGCAGAGAAACTGGCGAAGGTAAATAATTACTTTCACATATCTTTCTTCGTTAAGTCTGCGATTCCTTGATTATTATAGTCATTTACTTAAAAGTTAGCAGTGTTCATGAGTAGATGTTTCAACGTTCTATATATTTTAAACTTACTATAGCTTTTTCAACTTCATTTACTATAACATATCTTGGCTTCACATACAACAAAAGTACGTATTTTATACTGTACTGGTTTTAGTAGGTAGTTGTTTTTCTTCTTCTTGAAACATAAAGACAAAAATATAATGAGACAATCTACAGATGATCATAAATGTCCTTAAATGATTATACCAAGAAGGTTTCCTGAAAAAAATTAGATAATTCTTACAAGGTCATCTATGAAACTAGGGATGGTGGTTCCGATATCTGTATAATAATTACATATATATTGATTAGAGCCATAGCTTGTTGCTAGCGAGATCACGATTTTTTTTACTGAAGGTCAGAGGTTTGATCCGTCGATATATCGACGGTTGCGTAATAGTGGTTTTTCAATATACAATGTGGACGCCAGCCTAAAGTCGTTTTATGTACATATCTCCTACAACTTTATGACAACTCGAGGAGTGCTTTGTGCACAATTTCCGGAGTTTGAACTTGAGGGCTGGGGGTATACATGAGGTTTTGAAGCATAGATAACTTTCAGAATATTCTAAGATTTTGTTTTGCATGGAAACTTCGCTTGATTTGTGACGCCCAGGAATGAACAGTAGCGTGGATGAATAAGCTCTAAATCTCATTGAACGGTAACCCCACTGGGACATTTAGGAACAATGACTGGTACAACTAAACGGTCATAGGGTGACAAAATTTAAAAAGGACCCATTAAATAACACAAAAGACAATAAATGGACCGCGTGGATGATAACCGCTCATCCTGCTATTGTTAATATTACTAATTTAAATATATTTGTTTTATAACATGAATAAATATTATTTCTGCTAGTACAAATTTGAAAAATGAATGAATACAATTATCCGGTAGAATAAATTCTTTCTGATTTCGATTGTTTACAAGAGTTAACTCAGAGATAGATATATATACTATACCATCAAGGTATAAAAGTTGTAAAGAAATTCCAGCAAGCAGATGATATACAGTTAAAGAGAATAGTATCTCTCTTAAACGCAGTAAAAAAATAAGATCAGATTTATGCAACCAATATGAAAGAAGACAACATATTAATTTTCATATTATACATTTTTAACGAATTATTGAAAATGAAAGTAGGCATGTAGGTGTATATAAAAGTAGTGAAATCCCTATCAGAAACAGAAAAATAGTTTGCTATTTTTATCAGAATGTAAATCCTATAATACTATTATTATTCCACGTGAAGTGCACATTTTGATAGAAAATCCTATCAGAAACAGAAGAAAATGATTATTTTGTCAAGGAAGATTAAGATTTTATGCAAAGATTTAGTTGGAAAATTTCTTAGAATAAATCAATCAAGTTCCCGATCTGGTCCGTAAATTTGAAATGTATTCTTGTTAGCAAATTAATATGACATCGGAGCTACACCGGATTAATTGGTTCTTGTTTGATTAAACTTCCAGAGGATACTCGAGGTGTGAATGTATACAGTATATATCCCTTTTGTTCTTGATATTATATTGTTATATTTGTTTCATAACTTCCATCAATTACATCACCTGAAAGACTGACTACGATTGTCGATGTTATATGTACTATACCCGGTGTATACCACCACACTTTGGGTTATTATTGTAACGGAGAATATTTTGAGATGGAGCTATTGCTTTCCATGATTAAAATATTTTAGGAAAGTGTTTGTTAATAAGATCGTTGACTGATTTTTTTTTAACTCATCAGTTTTAAGTCCCGGTAATACAAAGGTTAGTATATCCGCTTCGGTTATTTTGTAATGATTTATTAATAATTGTTTTAACGTTACATTTTCTCGTTTATATTTGTCGTCTATAAGATCATAGTTACCCTAAAAATTAGTCCTTAAAAAGTAATGTTATTGACAAATTTGAGATCTGATGTAACCTGGTTTTAATGTTCTATTACATCAACGATTTGTTGTTTTATATCATCATTTTAACGTTGTATAATACTGAACAATACATTTTGATTTATAAATGATTTAGAATGTTCAGACTTAATTCAATCAGGAAGACCGTTAATACATTTTACAGCGATATATGGATCGTATTTAAAATCATATAAATTTGTTTCCATTCTAGGAAGCATTTTACCATCGGATGCTGTAACATATCGTTTTACACCATTTATAGTTGTACCAATATATGCCCATGGTCTTATTTTCGATATTGTCGAAGCTTAGAAAATATTCTCCTATTTGTGATAAATTCAATGAGCTTATAATTAGAAAAGGAAGTTTTAGAAATGATGTGTACACGGTTATAATTCCTGCACATTGATAGATGAGCACTTTCACTATGGCTACTTTAGTACTATGTACATATTTCATTGTACTAAGGCATGACTTTAAGAGGTTGAATATTGTAATGCCACCTAGAAAATGCAAGCGTAGAAGCTCACACTTGATCAGGAAGAAATACAGTTTAATAATGTCATCAGTTCAAGATATTTGTGATGACGATGATACAGATAATGAATAAATAATTTATTACTGTTTAAATGAATGATAAAGATAGCATAATTTCTGACAATGTATCAATTGAAACACTTCATAATTAGAAACCTATGGACATAAAATGGAAATTACTACACTTATTTCTATATTTCTAGAAGTTTACATATATGTCATATATACCAGCAGATTAAAACATGTATGATCGTTTATTTAGAACGTTCAATGAACGATAAAATATTCTGCAAATGATAGTAAATATTCCAGGATAGATACACATTGAAACAATGCAATTATTAAAACAACCAGACATATGTTCTGTATTGTACTGGGCTTCTTTTAGCTCCATAAAAGTACATTTATAATTTATACACGATCCACAATATGTTAGTAATATTTGTTATAAGTATGTTTGGCTTTCGTTATGTCTTTTTCTTACTATTAATAATAATAAAAATAATAATACTAATAATAATAATAATAATAATAATAACATTATAATCATAAAAAATGATAATTGTGCTGTAAACAGAAAATAACATTCCAAACTGTGTTATTAATAGACATATACAAGCATATACAATAGTTAATTTCTGTAACGTCTGAATGCTGTTTTAACTACCAAATGGAGAGGCTGTCCTTCATCACATTCTCGTTAGACACAGATAACAAGAAATGCTTTGCATATACTGATACCTACCTAAAGGAACAATGTAAGTATATTTTTATAATTTACCAGACAATCTTACCAACATGTGTGTTGTTTCCAGATTATAGTTAGAGAGTTGGGAAAATATTGTGTAAAGTTAAAAAAGTTTTGTTGAACAAAATAAGTTTTTATATGGATAGATATCCCTATAAAAAGGCAGATTTACTTTAATTAAATATTTCCTGTCTGTAAGGTTTTGGAACTACTATTTGATATTTCACCGACCACTCATCACCAGCAAGTATCTCGGGAGGTCACCATTTTCTCATAAAAATTTCATTTATAATGAAATAACAGACAGGAACTTCAGTGGCCTCAGTCTCACGTATGGCCCATTGAAACAAACAGGAGATCTCAATATTGTTGCTGTTCGCAACAAGTGACTGTTGTTTATCACCCAGATTCGTATAAAGAGAATGAGCTGTTAAAAAGGGATGAATATGATGAATACCTTCCGATTGATACAAACAAAGAATAAAAGTGACCTGACAAAAGCCAGACCTATGCACGTGTCAGCTACAGGAATACTGGCTTCATCAATATCATTCTCAAGAGCTTTTTTTGCCATAGCTCTGGTAACTGCACAAGCTTGAAATCTACAAGGGGATTCTTTTTCAAGTGGATCAACTTTCTGATCCAAATCAGGCTTGTCAGTTACAAGTTGATTAACCACAACCTTGTCTCCAGCGAAGTCGTTGCCTAGCAATAAATGAATGCCCTCAACGGGTAAAACCGAGACTGTTCAGACTGCCAAAGGTCCTGATACTATGTGTGATTACAAATTTATACAATGGAGAGGAACATTACCAAAGCCGCACTCTACTCCTTGAATAAGAATACTTTCATTAGAGGAAGACTTCTCAGAAAAAAGCAAAGTATCTGACAATAAAAGATTCTGAGAAGCTCCTGTGTCCCTTAAAATTTTAATACGGATGGGATTGAATCATCCAAGAGTGATATAGAACCCTCCGATATGAATGGTTCATAATTCTCCATAATAAAATCAGTCTAGGATTTATTAGACCCAACAAATGTATTGCTTTCAATACATGACCGTGACCTCGACCTCTTAGAAATAAGAGCATTTGTAACAGATCTGTCTTGATTCTGATGCCTATCTTTCAATTTGTAGCAATCAGAAATAATGTATCCTTTTTTCTTGCAATAAGTACACGTTGGAAGAAAAAAAGAATCTAGAATCAAGCTTCTCTGAAGTTTGATTTTTGAAAGTTGTGCTAGTTTGAGTTTTAAAAGAGCTGGTATTAAACTGAAATACTTTTCTGCCAGAAGACTGTTGAGTAGAAGTATTGTAAACAAAAGGAACTTTATGTGTCAAAGAATATTCGTCATCAGCTCGAGCTGCATTTTCCAAGGTATCAATCCTATGCTCATCAAGATAAGACTTAACGTCCCTATGGACACAGTGTTTGAACTCTTCAATTAATATCATTTGCTTGCGATTTTGATAATCTCGTTCGATTTTCGTGGCTAATCATCATCTATCAAACAACTGCTCTTTTACTGTAGCAAATTCAACATGAGTTTGTCCAGCTTCTTTTCTGTAATTTCTGCATTTTTGTCGATAAGCTTCGGATGCTAACTCATAACCCCTTTAGAATGCATTCTTTAACCACATCATAGTCACGACTTTGGTGAAGTGACAGAGAAGTGTTAATCACACTAGCCTTACCAGTGAGTACACATTACAATAAGTGCATCCAATGCTTCCTTGGCCACTTTAAATTTTCAGCAACTTTTACAAAACGAATGAGGTATTTGTCTACTTCTTTTTCTCTGAAAGGGGTCACTATTTTAATATTCCTTGCTAAATCAAAACTTATATTTGGATTTGAAGTATGAAGGTGTTTTTCACTTGTAAGCTCTATTTCTTTCATTTTACATTGTCATTCCCTTTTTTCCTGCTCTGTCTCTCTTTATCAATTTGTTTTTATTCTAACCGAATGTGCATCTGCTCTTTTTGTAATTCAAACTGTTTTTCTTTCTCCTCTTTGTCATATTGTAATTGTCTTTCTTTATCCCTTTCCTGTCTCTCTCTCCTCTTTTTCATATTGTAATTGTATTTCGTTCTCCCTTTCCTGAAATTCCAGCTTCTTGAACTCAAATTCCATCTTGAATTTAATTCTAATTTTTTTATTTTACGTCTAAGTATGATGCGTCTTACTGACCGAAATCAAAGCAGTTTTTTTTAAAAAAAAATTCTTTTCTACCAAATATTGGACCACAATCTTTTTGATATCTTGTTTTGTTAAAGATGCCTTGACTTCAGAATGATCATATTTTCTGGCAAGTTGAATCAACTCATCCTTTTTGAAAAGGTTTAACTGTTCAAGAGTAGGATTAGAAAGACATATTTCTAATTTAGATGTCATTTTAATACAAGCCTGTCAATCGCACTAAAGATTTTTAAAAAATTGAACAACTAGGGGAATTCAAAATTAAAACGAAAGTTTTCTGAAAAGAAATTCTAGCCAAATTCCAATTGATCCCAATCCCAGACGAGCCTCTAGATTCACACATCTTGTTTCTTATTGAAATCACATCGATGCAGAAATCCCCAATAAAACATTAGCACCTGTGTATAGCCAACTGTGTATAGAAACTACACCGAATGTTGTACCTACCACTGGTACTCATTTAGTAATAATTCCTCATTTCCTGGCACTTATTTTGTTTCCTTCAAAGACTGGTATAGTAGCAATACTAAAAATTTCAAAGTTGCAAATGAGAAGGATATAATAGACCGATCGGCTAAATTCATTCACGACAGACACTGTTTTAGCTGCATAATATCATGATTGAAATATATTCAGGTAAGCTACATAATATCTCACATATAAAACAATTATTTGCAAATACATTCACCTGAGTGTTAGTGACAACCGTTCTGATCATTCAGTGGACATATGTTACGACATGCCTTATATGGCCAGGTTAGAGCAACATAATTTCCACTATTACTAAAGTGTCGTGTTTCGCGCACCATATTTTTATAATACACTTTTTCTTTGTATTACTTGATGTCTTCACTGATTTCGCGGCACGTGCATGTTACATATCAATGGGCATATATGTCATGTAGAAACCTTCACTAGGACAGCCACTAGAGAGAAGCTTTTGATGTATATAGCTGTCGGGGCGGGATTGCCATTTAATTTAGTTTGAGCCAAAGAGCTGCGTGAGTTGTATACTTTTTAATCAACTCTTTTTTAACTAATACGTTAAGATCCAAAGCGACCAGTGTGTCGGTTATACATTGATCTTGCTTAACTTCCTAGGACAGTGAGTAATATTCAGGGTAAAATACCCATGCATATTTCCGCAAGTAATTTCCGGCGAGACATATGTTGGTTCCATCGCTTGTTTGGAGAAAAACATGTTCATCCTAGTGAACGCTGTACGCATGCAGAGCGAAAAATAGTCAAACATTTCTCAGGCCTAACAAGAAGGTTTTTCTAATTCTGTGACACTCTAGATAATACCTTTCCGTTATGTTCCGAGATCTTGAAAGGTATTTCAGTCACTTATTAATTGTTCGTGAGGGCGGCAGAATAGGCGACGATATGAATGAAGCTCATAGCTTAACGTAGAACTGGATAAATCTCTAACGAAAGAAACAAAATACTTATTTAAAACAAACTCAATGACTCTTTACATAATAAACTCCTATAATTAATGCATTCCTGAAATATTGTCCACTTCTTTGGTGCTGTTGTTTAATTTATTGTTTCTTTTTTTTTTGTTTGCATATTTTTTTTCACAATAAGGTTGTTACTGTTTAGTTTACTCTCTCAATGGAGCTTTCAAAACGTGATTTTATTTCGTTAATTGACGCTGATAAAAGTTTCTAAAGAGCACAATTGTGACCCACATTGCAACGCGCTAGAGATTTCAAGTATTTAAAATGAAATGTGCATTCTGCTAATTAAGGACTACATATGATGACTGCTTGCATTGTATAAACCATGAAATAATTAACTTTATATGCATACGTCAGCGATTTTACAAATGCCTACTTAAAACATAACTAATTGTGCTTTTGAACCATGGCAGACTAATAAAAATTTGGTTCAAATCAGATACAAACCGTATTGTCAACGCACACAACACATAAGTCGAAGATTAGATGTTTGGGCTACAGGAAAATTAAATATACTTACTCTTTAACCTTAACAAAACGCAGCATTGAAACGCACCTTAATTTACAGTGAATAATAGTTTATAATATAATATTGAATTAGTTAAATGCATCTGCAAATCTTTAGACAATTTATGTAATAGATAAAACAAACGGATTCAGAAGCTGAATGATATAAAGATTACTGGCTAAGAATTACAGCGACATGAATATGTTTTAATATGTTAATTTAAGGTAGTTTGCATTTTAAAAAACCCACTGATTAACGAAATATGTTTCGTTACAACGTAAAGGTCTATTCTTCATTAACATTCTCAGTAACTCAAATACTGTCTTGCATTATATACAATGTGTTGTAACTGTATATACAGTCACTTGTAATTGCATTTCAAACGCATGCACTGTTGCTATTAAAATTACCTAACATAATACTGTTTAAGTCAAATATATGTATATTTGTACCAATATTTATCCTATGCAACATCCTAACAGAGCATGGCTACAACATTCCTAGAACGTCAAATGGACCTCACTACGCAACAATTCTACAAATTCAGCTATATTTCAGGTTTTTACACACCACTTCAATCCACTATATTGTATCAATATTTATCGTTCGACTTTAAGACATCACAACTCGTTTGCTTTTATTGATTGTCAATTATACTGAATGATCAAATATATCACCTAAGTTGTCCTTAAATTAGCAAGATGTGCAGTATTGAACATTGCTTGACTTTAACTGCAATTTTCATGTCAAACAAGTAGCGAACTCAGCACAATGCTTTGTTCAGTTTCAGCTCACTGTGTTGTATCTTCAATATTCTTTACCATACAAATGATGTAAGAGTGTAATGCAGACCACAAAAAGCCCATGCAATAAACTCAGAACAGATGTCAATCTGGAAATGGATCATACAGGCCTTTATAAAGTCTGAATATAGTATTAGATATTTAACTTGACTTAGTGTATCCTCAACATTGACTGTATCGTATATGTACGAAGAATGTTTCAAGATTTGAACAGGAAATTGAAAAGCTAACTGACCGTTTTCCATTCGGTGTGTGCTCTATTTCTTGTGCTTTAAACATGACTATCTCTATAATTTTAAATTAAAACAAAAACATTTTTAAAACAAATGAGGATTTGGAAGAAGAACAAAAAAAAAAACCCAGCTTTTTTAAAGTAACGACATATATATTACATTTTGAATTTCAATCGGTTCATACCTAGCTAGGTTGTCAAAATCGTGATTTTCCATTTAAATTTTGCATCTGCTTTAAGTAATTCAATTTGTACTATTAGGAAAGAACACAATCGAATATTATATAAATACAAATATTTGGCATGTCCAGCGAGTCTGTAAATCAAGACATGTTTTTATGTGGTAACTGAAAGCTACAGATGTGATTGCAAGATAACCCGACGATAAATCACCTACGTTGTTTCAGTTATTATCATGTAACTATCCATGTACGGATAGTTTGTTTGTAAATAATGACTGTGACTGTTGCATATGGAGACACACATGCAATTAAATCAAAGTGGGTGTTTAAATGGCAGTAATCTGTATGGTTTCCACATATTTTAGTTAAGTATTTGCTTTAATTTTGAAATGTCTCCCTTGTAATAAGTATTTTACAACCGTTGTCACATATATAGGATATTGGTAATTTTTAACAACCAATCAATAAATTGACTCCAAAAACAACATTATGAGCAGTAGTAGCTGTTCAATTAAAATGGGACCGATATTTGAATTTACGAATTGCTGGTGAGTTCAATTTCACGCTTTAATTTGTTAATAATTATTACAACCTTAATCTCTCGATCATTACTTTCGTTAATACTTCCATTAAATTATACCAGTGTACGAATCGGTCGAACGAAAATGTGTAAACAGCCTTCGAGTTCACTTATGTCCATATAATCATATAAAGCCTCTAGAGAGGGCTAAAATCTCGTAATCCAAAGTAGAAAAGGAACGTAATGAGAATCTTGGACCTATTTCATCAATATCTGGCAGGTTTTAAAGTAGTCATAAAGTTGCGTTGGCTTCATGTTGCGTTGATCATTTACGCTGGTTCCTAGCAGCAGTCATATGACCAAACGTTTGCCAATTTATACAAAGTTATTCCGCACACTCTTAGGTAGAAACCACATCTATGATAAATGTATAACTTTCATATGTACAATATGACCTTTAGGCAGAAACTCAACTTTTGATAAATGTGTTCTTATCCAGGAGAACGTTTTTGAATAGATACTCTGACTATGGTGTGTCGGAGGTGACAAAGTGTGCTTCTGGTGCTTTACATATAATCAGAGCTAGAGATAGCATTGCCATATCCACCTAGAACATTTTAAGTCTGGATAATTTTGGAATACAGAAATACTTGATACATGAGAAGGAACACTACAGATGGCCACATATGCTTTCAAACTATCTTGGATAAACAGGTATCATTTCAAAACGTTTAGTCTAATATTAAAGTACGGATAAAAATGTAATTTAATTAAGTACGGATACAAATTTAATTTAATTTAAATCTAATTTAATTATTGTATGGTTTAGTTATTTGCCACATTTATATGACAGTGGCGCCTCAATGACATGACATAATTTACAGAGTCTTGTATTAAAACTTAAGAAGTTGAAGCGGTGTCATCTTAAAAGTATTGAATGACTATACTACTCTATGCGATATTTTGTACATAAAAGGTTGCTAGTCGCTTGTGTAAGACACTGGAGCCGGTCTTTTTTCCATACTAATAAAATATGTTCATGTCATTTATACATATATCCTTTCCATGTAATGAAACATACGTTAAATTTTAATTTATTTACAAAGATACAGATATAATTTATGCCCATTAATATATTTCACTATATATATATATATATATATATAGATATATATATATATATATATATATATATATATATATATATATATATATTAACGTGAAGATCGATATTATCTTTACTCAAATTCAAGCCTGATTTCATGCTTCATTCTTGTTATATATAGAGTTCATTTAATCAAAGTAATATCCGTTATGATTTTAAAATTAAATATCAAATCCAGGTGCTAAAGTGTACCAGACAACATCACTATAGGAGGAAAGGCGACGGTACCATTTGTCTTTACTTTGCAATTTATTTTGCATGCCTTTGAAATGACGGGTGAGTTTTTACATGTCACTGAACGCGTTGTTATTGGCGATGATGAAGATGATTATGGTGATTTAGAGGAGAGATCAAAATAGTTGAACGAGGATATTAAATATTAGTATTCTAAATAATAGCAGAAAAATGGCGTTCAAAACCGTATTAGAATTTTTACAAGGTATTCTATACTCGTAAATATCTGCCTCATGCTTCATCAAACCGGTCATACATTCTTTCATCTAATATGCATTGTTCTATATCATCTAAACCAGTGCAAAAATAATGTGTCATCATCAGCTTAAATAGGATTAGATAAGGCTGGAGCAATCTTAATACTGGGTGTCTGATGTATTTAACGATCATAAAAGGTATTTCAGTTGCATATGAATTATCTATCATGATACGTATTGTGAGAATAAGCCAATCGTTCGGACTAGCCGTTTGATAACGAATGTTGGAATGACGTTAATAACTTAACGGAGAAATGAGCGATTCTGTATACGTTTAAAATAATTCTACTTATGAATTACTTAACTCAATGCTTCTTTAATAAAATAAACTCCAATACAACTTACATTGCTGAAATATCTTTCTATTCTTTTTTGTTGCATTTTTTTGTTTCTTTTGTGTGCTTGTTAGTTTGCTTATTCGGTTTCTCGATAAGAATGTAATGAATGTTATATTAGCTCAATACAGCATTTTCAAACAAGTTTCGTTAATTGACGTTGATGATAATTTTCAAAGTGCTCTTTTGAGACATGCAATGTCAAGTACTATAGGCTTCAAGTATTAAGTATAAATTTACATTCTACTAAGTTTGGAATGCTCATAATGACTGTATGTATTGTATGCTACAGAAAAAGAATTATCTTGATATGCATACGTCTGAGCTTTTACAAACGCATACATACACCATAATTAATGTGCTTTTTGGTCTGGCAGGCTAACAAAACTTGGATTGCATCAGATGGTCAACGAACACAACACATATGTTGAAGATTGGATGTTTAGGCTGTAGGAAAAATGATATATACTTACCAGTAAACAAAGCATTAAGCACATTGAAAGTAAGCAACCTCATTTACAGTGAACACTAATATATTACACAATATCTAATTATTACATGCATCTACATGTAAAAATACGTTTTTTGGAATATATAAACAACACCAATGTGTTTGATTTGTACACTGTCAACTCCAATATTACATGAACGTTTACGGTAACAAAATACTTGCAATTATATACAATGTGTAGTAACTTTTTGATACAGTCACTTTAATCGCATGTCTAACGTACTCACTATTAATAGCAATATAACCCAACTTAATAATATTCAGTTCAAGAATATTATAACACAAGTAACGTTATTGATATTTTGATTATCAATAACACATTGAACAATGATGCATCACATTGTAAACTACATGCATATGTAAACATACGTTGTGCTAATAAAGGAAATATATTTGTTGTGTTTCTGAAGTGTATATTAAAACTGTTATAGCAATTAAGGCAAATTCACCGTATCGTTGTTTTGAAAGGTATACTAGTTATTCAGTAACACATACCAAAAGATTCCATTAATCTTGTCGTTTATAGAAATAATTACAATCGTCTTTGATTCAATATCTTCATATTGGGAACAATAATTAAAAGGTATTGAAATACTATATAATCATTTTGCATTGTATACCTGTAGGAATGTTACAGTTATTTACGCACACATAATTGTAAATAACTACTAAACGTGATACAGAAAATGTTTTCAATAGAGGAGACCATTTTATGAGCACATATAACGGCCATAACAGTATGATTGGAGAACCATGTGGCACAGTTATACCATCTTCATGATATATCTACCTATTACCGTCATGTGATCTTATTTCAGCTAAGTATACAATAATTGATAACTGCATCATATTGACGACTTATATGAAAGGCCTACAGATATAAGAGTGTCAATGGAATACGTGAACGAACGTTTGAGTACCATGTACAATTAACCTGAATAATAATTGTTCTCATATATACTCATAAGGATATACTCAATTTTGAAAACCATGAGCGTGATAAGTTGGAAGAGTCGAACTCAATGCGTTTAACAGCACTCTAAGGATAATTAAAATTAAAAGTATGGTTGTTTTATTTTTACTTATGTTGATTTGAAGGTATTATGTATGTTTCAAAAAAACAAGTTATCACCGAAGGATTTATCAATTGCATATATCTTGCATAATTATTCCAAGTAAATAATGCCAATAGAAAACCCAGAACGTCTCCTACGTTTTGTAGAAATACAAATGTTTAACAAATATTTGTTTAATAACAGCAAGAACTATTGATATAATATAACGATGTGGATCAAACAAATAATATATATTTTGGATAAGGGGATGATCAGCCAACAGTTTCGAAGAATTAAAACAAATGTTTGGAGAAAAATATTCAATACATAATCTTACTGTTTTTCAGAGCATGCGTTTATACAGTAGACTCATGCTGAATGGCAAACAGTTTATTGCAAGTGGAGTTTGGTAATAAGAAAGCAAAACTGGTTTGTGACCACTGCTTATAAACATCATCCGTTCCAATCTCAATGTTCTCTCCCGTTTTCCAGCAGTTGCTGACAACCTGATCAGTGACCACTGTGTTTGCTCCCATGGTACATTGTGTAATGTAATCGTGATTATCTCTACATGGTTATTTCCAAATCACTGAACTAATAAACCACACCTAATATAACTTAATTACAATCTCAAGATGATGTCAACATCTGCTTCTAATTACATATATTGAAATTTATGGTTCAGTTTTTTGCAATCTTGACATGTGCTTTGTTTTACTTATATGTTATCAATAATTCTACATATCCATGAACATATACGTACTTGGTCAAGTATTGTTTCTTTTCTTTACTTCTATCTGCATCCTTCCTCTCACATCTCTTACATATCTCTTTCTGCTGTTGCATGCAAAATCAAATCCTTGCATATAACTATCAACTGTAAATAAATTCATTTATACATAATACACGCGAACCTTATGTTTGACTACCAATGTTTCATACAGTTTTAAAATGTACATACTTTAGCATATAACTTACAGTGTAACATTCAAAAGTAATAAATGGGGGAAAACCAAACTATCCAAGTATGTTCTTAAGGTTTGTACTTTTACTTTTTACTTTTACACCAACACCCTACTGTTCATAAATGTGTAATAAGAATAATGTGTAGTGAATATACATTTTCGGAGCTGTAATCTAGAGTAAATGAATCGAAAAAATTAATGATAATACCAGATTTATATTCACTATTCATATTTTTAATAATACTACCATTAGGCCTTGAGATATTTTATTTATAGAAAAGTAAATTTAGACGTTTCTGACTTTGTATTTTTTTAGGTTGTGTTGTGTTATGTTTTGGGTGATGCTCTATGAACCTTGAGACAAGTTGAGTGTAGAGAATGAAGCTAACATGTTTAAGAACATTTTTCTGTGGAGAATCACAATATAAATAAATTAGGATGGATGGTCTTTCATTGACTAAGTAGAACGTGAATCACAGTAAGGCTTTTTTGTGAATACAAATACATGCTGAAAACAAAATAGCATATTAACACGGTAAATTTTGTCAAATGAGGCAGACAAATCAAAGTGGGTGAGGAATGTAATCCTTGCGCCTGCAACGACAGAGAAGATGTCATTAACGACTTTCAGAAGAGTTATTTCTGTACTGTGGCAAGAGCGATATGCAGACTGTACATTGCTAAAACGACCGTTTGAATTCAGAAAAGATACAATTTGGCATAGATCATCCTTTTCTATGATATCTTACATGCACGCGAGATTATAACCTTTATGGGTTAGTTTTTAAATTGTTGGTGTCTTCAGCCGAGGCTTTACAATGACAGGTTTGAAAAATGATATGAATTCCCCGAATGAGACAGATATATTAGTGACATCAGTTAGTGATGGCAATATTGAGACTCACCATATCAAATTCTCATGAAGTTGGTGCGCTCTTCATCACGGCTGCCCGTACTAAATGCATAGAGACAAGTTCAAATGCTGCTAATGGTTGTCGCTTAAATTATGTATCGTAACTGTATATGACGACGGATCACATATATATATATATATATATATATATATATATATATATATATATATATATATATATATATATATATATATATATATATATATATATATATAGCATACATATAACAAAGTTCATATTGTCATTGTGTGTGTGTGTGTGTGTGTGAGAGAGAGAGAGAGAGAGAGAGAGAGAGAGAGAGAGAGAGAGAGAGAGAAAGAGAGAGAGAGAATGAGAGAGAGAGAGAGATAGAAAGAGAAAGAGAGAGAGAGGAAACACTAGAAACAGTGAAAGCGATTTCTAAAACAAAACAATAACACAAATAAGTCGAAGATTGTTTAATAATGTTGACATAAATAGAAATGCAAAGTAATGAAATAGTAAACCCAATGTCCAATAATTCAGCAAGAGAGTATATTATCATTGTTGACATTGTCGTTTTGCCACAAAAACAGGTAACTTATCATATTCAGACAAAAGAACGTTGCTCTCTTGACATATTTCGTTCTTAAAAGATCTGATGTACTGAAAGTGATAAGGCTTGTTACTATGCTTTATGTCGTTCAATTGATATTAAAGAAATCCTGTTGATTTTGGCTTACAAATATATACCCTTCCACGAACCACCGTTGGTTGGCAATATACAGTTTCATATTGTACATAGAGTTAAGCGTTTAAAGAAGAATAGTGTCCCCGAGTTTGGTCACTTGAAATAGTTGCTTTTTAGAAAAATGTACATATTAAGCATTTTTCAAAGAAGCGTTAATTTCTTTTATTTTGATGTATGAGTGATGTTTGTAATTTGGATTATATAGTATAAATATTGGCATTACTCCAGGTGTGTACATTTCATAAATAGTGCTAGTTTCTCGTGGTCATTTTAACATCCTGAACATCAGATGTAAATTGTATAACACAAATCTCTTTTATATTTCATATATTTGGTAATTAATTTATGGCACATTGAGAAGCTGATATTATCTAGTCTGGCAACTTCAGTTTCCCAGTTTGTCGCTGCTAAAGATGATGTATTAAGACAAATTATGTCTGAAGTTTGGAGTTCAAGGGTGCAGTCATTTTAAGTAGCATTATGCTACGATTATTTACAATTTCTAAAAGCACAATATATACAGAAAATTATTCCATATTACTCTCAACGTAGCATAAAGGTACACAATATTCTCTCCTCTCTTCATATTTGATATGCCAACAATTTCACCTTACTTATATCAGTTTTGCAAAATAATGTCTGGTGAGTGCTCCCCTGAATGTAGCAAGACTGGGTTATGTATTACATGGTATACGTCATATAATTGGATTGTATATGCTCTCTAATCAAGCATTACAACTTTAAAAGAGTTTGTTTAATCAATGCAGGCAGGTTTTCTAACGGTTTTGTAAGTATATGATCTTTCTTCTTTTTGTAATCATATCATTATATATGTTCTTTCTGTTAAGGTGTTTTCTAATGTTGTAGAGAGCTTATTATTATTTTTATTATTAATATTATTAGTATTATTATTATTTTTATTATCTGTACAAGCCTCCTTTATCCTCCGATCCTTTAACAATTTTATATCCCTCTATTACCCCTGTATTTGGTCTAGTTTTAAGTAAAAAAATGGAATATGAGCCTATTTCAAATATTTCAGAATAAGTCAGCAATTAATAAAATCGAAACATATTAATAAGTTGTCATTACA
Source organism: Unio delphinus (assembly GCA_029339505.1). Classification (NCBI taxonomy): domain Eukaryota; kingdom Metazoa; phylum Mollusca; class Bivalvia; order Unionida; family Unionidae; genus Unio; species Unio delphinus. The sequence goes on along the minus strand of JAQISU010001239.1, from coordinate 25,108,957 downwards.
TCCAATTAGCTGAGCATATTACTAGTTGTACAAGATTTTTCTCAGAGTGCAGATTTATATAAGCGATCTCGTACTAATTTTTAGCAGGAGGTTCTATCCATTCATATTAATTAGTTGAGCTTGCATAGAACTGATCTGTGCATCATTCTAATGGTCATAGTTGTGCATGTTTTTAAATTTTATTGAACTTGGAATAATCTTGTAATCTCAACTGAAGTGGCAAATAGTTGCATGAGTTTCTAACCGCTATATATATTATCTGATTTTGATCAATATTGGCAAATTGGCTAATATCATGGAGATGTAAATTTAATTATATTAAGAGTAAGTTCAAATTTTATAGTAATGAAGTGATCGTGTATGAGACTGGCTCAGCTTATCACTTTTAATAGAGTAGTTCTAATCAAATATGGATCTACCTTAGTACAATGTTTTTCATCGTCAAGATGTTGTATGACTTTGGCTATAACTTAGTTGATTTTGCGTCTCATATAATGATCATGTTTTCAAGACATTTATCAAACTTGGTAAATAGGTTTACCTAGTCAAGATACAAAAATGATACATCACAAGAAATATCCAAGCATATCAAAGATTCTATTTTCGACCTTATTTCAAGTTGCTACATATTTTGGTTTCCAAACTGAGAAGCAAATGCTAACATTATTTTCTAAACGGTGTGTCGCGAAAAATGACAAATCGCGTTTGAAACCGAACATATTCCTGTAAATACTAAAAAGATTTGGATACGATTCTATTACACCTAATGAAGCATTTGGACATATTTGCTATTTGAAAATTTTCACTATCAAATTAGTTGGTATCATCCTGAATACATCATTGTTTCTAATGGTCAATGATACCAACTTAATTACTTAGCCCACGGTGTGCATCAAGCATATTGTAAATGATTGATTCTGATCTTCCCCTCTTTCTTTCTCTCTCTCTCTCTCTCTCTCTCTCTCTCTCTCTCTCTCTCTCTCTCTCTCTCTCTCTCTCTCTCTCACATACACACACACACACACACGGAGAGATGAAGAAAGAAGGAAGGAGTCAGATGGAAATTGTTTTACTTATTGCCAATTACAGTATGATTGTCAACTAAATATGTATCAAGTTAATACACACAAATAAGCAGTTTCGTATACGGATGCATCACACTATCTTGTAGATAAGCTGAATTGCATATTTAATAGGTTTTGTGTTTGATCGTTGTCCATCATTGACATTAGAGTAGCTAAAATCTAAGTGACGTTTAACATTTTTGTTCGAGATGTTTATTGCAATTAGAAAACACTGTCTTGTCTTGGTTTCACACTTAGAAGGTGCTGGGAAAATCATTTCGATCCACATCATTGTATAGTTATCGTATCGAATACAGTTTTATATACAGTTGAAATGAACCATTTTTCATTCTTATTTGAAGTTCGGTCTGTTATATCAAGAATGTTTATATATAACGTCAGAGGAATAATGTATGTTAAAATTAACAAGTACAATGTGAACGCTGACGATCATTTTAACGTGAAACAATGTTATGGGATACTTGTAAAATCATTCGAGATCATTCTGAATAATGTCAGATTCATTAAGACTGTAGTTACAGCAATTTATTGGTAAAAAAGATCTTTCAATTAATTGAACTGATTCGGTAAAGTCTTTAGTGTAGAACAAGTGATCACAAAAGTTGAATTTTTTGGTATTAAATTCACTCTACTCTAAGCACCTGTTACACACATTTTCATTTTCAAACTAAGAAGCAAATGTATGTCTTAATTTTATTAAATTTGTCAGCCTCGTTCCTATAAGGCATATGAGTCGTTTGAAACTACGAGCTTGTTTGGGATCTTAATTTATTTACATGTATATATGTTCCACCTATTTCTATACTCGTTCCCATCCTTCAATCAAATTTGTTCTGTGAGTCCTTCATGATGAGTTTAGATAAATACTACTAAGTTCAGAAATTTAGATAGGGACTTATCACTGAGAATAATAGCAATCTAACGTCCTAGAATATTATATAGTAATCAACACATTATATCAAATATTATTGTAATAGTGTAGTTTTACGAATTCAGATTTTCTGTTCCATAGCCATTCTGCTCAATAAAAGTTTCAAAATGATACTTTTTTGTTGATAAGTAAAACTGATCAAAAATGTAAACAATAGCGGCATTTATGTAAATCTCTGCTAGACAACACCAAAGCTTTGCTGTGATTTACCTTTGGAGGCAGCACATACACTAGCAACATAATTTCGTTTATGCCATATTATATGCAAAGCAGAGATTAATATATGTCTATATTAAATGTTTATAAAGACGTTTTAAATTCGTTATTAAATTGTGAACGTATATACCAACATGTGTAGATAACACTTATTTTTTATCTAATCAAGTACAATCGGTTCTCAGTTCCATAGGATACAATTTGGTAACCCAATCATCAACATAATCATTCAAAGGAAATTTAGGTTTTTCCCAATTTGGGTTAAGATGGATATGCTAGTTAATATTATAATTGGTAACATGTTTCACAATAGATGTGTGGAATGCAGAAATGATTTTTTATTCCATATTTCTGCATAAAGGGAGTCATAATCAGTCTCATATAAGATCCAATGGTAAGTGACACTGTCAGTCACACCTTCCAAATTTGACTGCACACAACATATTTAAGGAAGAAATGAAATAACAGTACATAATGCACTAATACGTTTATAACAATACGACACTAATGGTACTATAAAATGGGAATTCATGTTTTGATTTGACAGTTTAGCCATCTTAACTTAATAAAACCATTTTTTATGTATGTATGTATGTATGTATGTATGTATGTATGTATGTATGTATGTATGTATATAGATATATATATATATATATATGAAATGTCATTTATATTTATTTTTATTTTTTGTTTGTTAGATTCAAATTTAGCATTTTAAGATTAAGATTTTTTCCTTGGGAGATTATCTATACTTTACAAAATAAACACCATGTGTTTACCTAATTTCTGACCTGGCTTCAGAGTTGTAAGCAAGCTTTTAAAATGATTGGTTGGTTCCAAGGACATTATGTAGCCTAATATAAATATCATTCTACTTTTAGTTGGGTCATACGTGAGTTTTTGAACGTAAAATGTGCTCTAGAAGATCACCTGACCCCTTCCTTGTTCACGTCAAAACATGTATATAAACTATGTTATGAAGCAAGCTATTGAGTAGAAAGTGGGCTGTTAGAATATTAAGTTGTGTCATTTTGAGTTACCTTGTATTGGACATTATTTAAATTCGTTTAAAGAGGATTTATTTTGTTATTTATCTGGAAACTAATTGTGCTCATAGATTTTTATTAACAAGAACTGACTTCATCAAGTGACATCGTCTTTCATATTGGAAATTTCGTTGGGATTATAACTTAGAATTATTAGGACATTTTATTAGCAGAACTTTTGCAATTTCTCTAGTAGATAATATTTTGAATTATTTTTGGATTAATTTTGGAATTGTTTCTTAAAACCGTAAGTTTTTTTTTCTTTTCTGGAAAATATTTGTACTGAATAAATTGTTTATTAAGGTTTTACAAGCTTGTTATTTTCACTCTTTCATTGTTACTAAGCACGTATATCTATATATATATATATATATATATATATATATATATATATATACTTATATACACAGATACACTACTATGTTAATCATTAAAATTCAGGGTTTGTTTACTTTCGTTCTGTTTAATACATTTTATAATATATATATAAGTTTCCAAGCAATTTTTCTAACACGACAGTGGGAAAGATGTTTCAAATACTGATGTGCTTCATTCAAAATTAAGTCTTTATGTTGCATACCTTTCCTTACCGTGTTCTCAACAAATCACATACCATTGTATTTCAGCAACAACTCTAATTAAGAGCACATGGATTATTTCATTAAGACCCTTAAAATTTAACGAATACCGCGAAATATAGAAATAACATGTTCACCATTTGTTAGTTTAATGTGTCTGTTCTACGGTTAACTTAAAGTTAATATTTTGTGACTGCTGTTGTATGTATTGTAATGTATTGTCAATTATTTTCCCTGTTATGTACATTAAATGTGTCTAGTCAACAAGCCCACAACAAGTAAAATTAAACGGGTATACATTGCCAGCTTCCAGGTGTATAAACTAGTACATTATATATCTTTGGAAGTAATTACCAATATTAAGTCAACAAAAGCACCTTCACGCGGGGCCCCTTATTTTCACAAAGCCTGTTGTGTGGCGCGACCGAGTGCTCGGCTGTATAACTGGGAGGGCAGACCGGGCTCATTAGCCTTGGCAGGCAGCCAGTCTAAGAGAGGGGAAACTCTGACACCAAACCCGGGTAGATGAAGCTCGTTAGCTTGGTCAAGGCAATTTGTCTAGGAGAAGAAAACTCTGATTGAAAACCAATGGTTCCACTGCCTTGTGGATATCTTTGGGAGAGGCAAAGGCTACGGGAGTAAACCCAAACAAAAAATCTGGAGTGGAGCCCCCAAGGCGGCTGGATGTCGACTACGACTTCCTTCCGGCACCTCCTGCATCCAAACTGGTGCCAGATGTAATGCTCAGCATTCCTTTGGACCCAACCAGCAAGGACAAGAGGGGGATCCTGAAGCCTGGGCAACCCAGGATCTCCATATTCCACGCCCAGGCTTCCGTCCTGGAGAGGTCACTCCAGTCTCGCTACTAAGTGAGGAAACAACACGGAAGCTGACGGTTTACGGGTTATAAGTCCCACCTGATTGGCGTAGGGAAGGGGCCCCACGGGTCAGCTTTGACGGTGGGAGGGATGATCGTGTCCCACTGGCCAACTACCGCCCGCCTCAAGCCGGGCAGCCCCGATCAACAAGGAGTTGACCCGCCATCGTCTGCCTGCTTCAGTGGGTGTCTGAAGCTCAGTGTGTTGCTTAACATGACAAGCGGACGAAAATTCCACACCAGACAAAATAATAAAGAAACGAATAAAGACTCCAACTCTTCGATTTGCAAGCTGGAATGTGCGTATTAAGTGTACATGCATCTCTGATAACCTGGGATGACACCAGGAAAACGGCCATTATCGATAGAGAACTCACCAAGCCAAATGTCAGCATAGCTACCCTCCATGAAACTAGACTGGCCTCTAATGGCTCCCTCAGAGAGGAAAACTACACTTTCTTCTGAAACGGTCGCGAACCTGAGAAGTCCCGTCAGCAAGGAGTGGGCTTCGCCATCAAAAACAATTTTCTGGATTTGGTTGAACCTCCCACAAGGGGCATTGAGCGTCTCTTGTCCATCCGCCTCACCACTACTGCAGGTCCTGTCTACATCATTAGTGTGTACGCCCCCACCCTCTCGTCTTCAGAAGACACCAAAGATCAGTTCTATGGGCAGCTGGATGAACAGATTAAAAGATACCCCAAACACGAATCACTTTTTCTCCTCGGCGACTTCAATGTCAGAGTAGGTGAAGATCATGAATCATGGCCTACCTGCCTCGGATATCATGGTACTGGAAAGACCAAGGAAAACGGTCAGAGACTGCTGGAGCTGTGCACCTACCATGGCCTGTGCATAACAAACACTTTTTTCAAGGGTAAGACACAACACAAAGTGTCATGGAAACACCCCAAGTCCCATCACTGGCACCAACTTGACTTGGTCATTACCAGGCTCTCTGCCCTTAACAGTGTCCTCTCCACCAGAACCTACCACAGTGCAGACTGCGTCTCCGACCATACCCTCGTGAGCAGTAGGGTGAGACTACAGCCAAAAACACTACACCGTTCAAAACCAAAAGGACACCCACGCATAAACACCGCACAGATGTCTGTTCCTTCCAAGGTACAAGAGTATGTGTCCGCCCTGGACAAGGCTCTCCAGGACCTGCCAGAGCACGACGCCACAGCCAAGTGGAACACAATGAAGGTTGCTATCTAGAAAACAGCCATGTCCTCGTTTGGCAAAAAGGAACGACCGAGTCAGGACTGGTTCAACGCACACATAACAAGGATGGAACCACTAATCGAAGAGAAACGAACAGCCTTTATAGCGTACGAAATATGCCCCAATGAACAGACGCGTGCTGCTCTTAAACGTGCAACACCCAACGCATCGCTAGACAGTGCGCAACATAAAAGGTATGTACAGTGGCATCAAGAAGGCTCTAGGCCCTACAGTGAAAGGGGTCGCTCCCCTGAAATCCATGATGGGAGAGAAGATCACAGACCGTGGGCAGCAGATGGCCAGATGGGTGGAGTACTACTCAGAGCTATACTCCCGTGAAACGGTAGCCACTGAAGCAGCCCTTAGCAGCATAAATAATCTTCCCATCATGGAGGAGCTCGACGAAGTGCCAGCCTTAAAAGAGCTCAGCAAAGCAATTGACCCCCTCGCAAATGACAAAGCACCAGGTAGTGACAGCATCCCGCCCGAAGCTATCAAATGTTGGAAACCAACACTTCTCCAACCATTGCACGAACTAAATGGCCTCTGCTGGTAGGAAGGAGCAGTCCCCCAAGTTATGCGTGATGCCACGATTGTGACCCTTTATAAAAACAAGGGCGACCGCAGTGACTGCAATAATTACAGAAGGATCTCGCTTCTGGGCATCGTTGGTAAAGTGTATGCCCGCATCATACTAAACAGGTTGCAGTTGCTGGCAGACCGTGTGTACCCAGAATCCCAGTGCGGCTTCAGAGCAGGCAGGTCGACAACAGACATGATCTTTTCTTTACGACAACTCCAAGAGAAGAGCAGAGAGCAAGGTCAACCATTCTACATGATGGTCATCGACCTCACCAAGGCCTTAGACTTAGTCAGCAGAAAGGGCCTTTTTGAAATTCTCAGTAAGATCGGTTGCCCTTCGAAACTCCGCAGCATGATAATCTCTTTCCATGCAGATATGAAGAGTACAGTCATGTATGATGGATCTTCCTCAGCGTCCTTCCCAGTTGACAGCGGTGTGAAGCGGGGCTGCGTTCTGGCCCCAACCCTATTCGGGATCTTCTTCTCCTTGCTTCTGTCCTACGCCTTTGACTCGTCCACTGATGGAATATATATACACACCAGGTCCGATGGGAGGCTGTTCAACCTGGCACGACTGCGCTCAAAGACGAAAGTGAGGACTGTGCTCATCAGGGAGATGCTTTTTGCAGATGACGCAGCTCTTGTGACACACACTGATGAAGCTCTTCAGAGACTGAGAGACCGTTTTGCTGATGCCTGCATGCAGTTTGGACTCACCATCAGCCTGGAAAAATCAAAGGTCAGCGTGCAAGATACCCCCATTGCCCCGACAATCAAAATCAACGGTGTCACCTTGGAAGCAGTCAACAACTTTACCTATCTGGGTTCAACCATCAGCAACACTCTCTCGCTCAATAAGGAGCTGGACAGTAGGCTTCGAAAGGCAAATACCATCATGTCACGACTGACCAAGAGGGTGTGGGAAAACAACGCGCTGACAGTGCAAACCAAAGTCAAAGTTTACCAAGCCTGCATTCTCAGCACCGTTCTTTACGGAAGTGAGACCTGGAATACCTACATGAGGCAAGAGCATCGGCTAAACTCCTTCCATATACGGTGCCTTAAACGCATCTTGAAAATCAGCTGGCAAGACCATGTCCCAAACAGCGAAATCCTGCAGCTAGCAAACACCCACAACATGTTCTCCCTTCTGAGCAAACGTCGCCTTCGATGGCTGGGACACGTCCGACGCATATAGGATGGGAGGATGCCAAAGGACATCCTATATGGACAGCTGGCCACTGGCACAAGAAAAGTCAGCCGCCCCTCACTTTTTTTTAAGGATGCACGCAAGAGGGACCTGAAGGCATGTGACATCACACCTGATGGCTGGGAAGTGCTGGCCGAGGACCGAGGCACCTTGAGACTGACATTAAATGAAGGTATCTTAGTTGCTGATACGAGGACAAGTCGGTTGGCAGCAGAGAAAAGTGTCAGAAAGGGCCACAAGACAGCAACCACAGCAACTCGGGCTTCCCAGCATGTCTGCACAAACTGCAAGAGGGACTGTCACTCACGAATAGGTCTCCACAGCCACAACTGACGATGCTAACAACCCAGAGCAGAAAACACCCCAAGGGCGCTATCCGCATGGTCTCCCGAGCCAAAGCGCCAATGATGATGAATTACCAATATATTTCTGAATTTAAATTCCGACTTGATTTTACTTTAAGAGGTTGAGAACGTTAAAATATAGTGTCTGTTAGTATGTTTCGTTCCTCTCTCTGTGTGTGTGTGTGTGTGTGTCTGTGTGTGTTTCTGTGTTTGTGTCATGATTTCAGGAATGGCCTGCGTCAGTCCTCCGGCAAGGTGGCATCAGCTGGGTGGGCCATGTACGTAGCTTTATTCGAAACTTGACTGGTGCATATCTCAAACTCAGAGATGTCTGAAGGCACGACTTAAAAAAACCTTATATCGATGTTAATACATAGGAAGAGCTAGCTGTAGACAGGTGCAGCTGATTACTGGTTTGAAATGCCTATAACGTTCGATCCTGTTCTTTTTAATAATTTGGCCATGTCCTTTAAACATACATTCATTAAGTCTGACTTTTTCCTTTGGGATAAATGTCCATTTAGTTTATGCTGAAATACACAATATTTGTTGTCATTTGTGAAGCTGTTCTTTGAACATGGAACATAAAGGCAGTTTGTCAATCATCGGTCGTGCTTATTTATCAAATGAATTAGTCCAACGCTTACCTAAAAACTCTTGAGTAAGCATGTTTTTTCAAAAACATCTTCGCAATTGTTATCACAATTATCATTATCAGCTTGTTATTTTTCTTCTTATTATTATTGCTATTATTATTATTATTATTATTATTATTATTATTATTATTAGTACTAGTAGTAGTAGTAGTAGTAGTATTAGTAGTAGTAATATTAATGTCATCAGCCTAGCAGTGGTATTAGTAGCAATATTATTATTTTTGAACAGGTCTGAGATTAAATGTCACTAGAAGTAATCATTCATACAAATAATTTACTTTTTATTAATAAGTACTTCGGAAGATACGATTAATTAACAGTTTGTTTCTTGTTTAGCGCAAAACGTGCTTGTCGTGGAGAGATGATTTTAGTGCACTAACGATGTGTCAACGTTGATCAGATGCTTCAATAATGTGATTGCGCCAACGTTTGGTTTACTGCAACACACAATCCCTTGTGACAATACTGAAACGAAATACATATATATATATATATATATATATATATATATATATATATATATATATATATATATATATATATATATATATAAAGGTGTATGTGTGCGTGTGTATGTGTGTATTGCACTGACATAGCTTATGGCTATAATTAAGTTAGACAATACTATCTGAATAATGAGCATGTTCCAGCATGAAATCTGTCAGATATATATATATATATATATATATATATATATATATATATAGAGAGAGAGAGAGAGAGAGAGAGAGAGAGAGAGAGAGAGAGAGAGAGAAGAGAGAGAGAGAGAGAGAGAGAGAGAGAGAAAGAGAGAGAGAGAGAGAGAGAGAGAGAGAGAGAGAGAGAGCAGGAGAGAGAGAGAGAGAGAGAGAGAGAGAGAGATAGAGAGAGAAGAGAGAGAGAGTCATAGATAGATAGATATATAGATAGATAGATAGATAAATAGATAGATACACAAATAAATAGGCAGATACCTACCTACCTACCTACCCACCTGGATGCATACATATATAATTCTCTAACTTATATCTGATATTATTTATATTGATTTTAATTTTTTTGTTTTGCTTTTAAGACTAAATGTTTTTTTTTCATTACATGTTATTGTAACATAAAATTATTCGGTTGAAATATTTTCACAGAACTTTAGCAGACCTAAATCATTCTTTCGTAATTTCTAATATGACCTATATAATGAGTTCGATTCATATTACCTTATCAATGCCACACTCGGTTCCAGGAGCTGCATTGTAAATATCAGGTTTGCATGACTGGTTCACTGGATCTGTGCAACGCATGGCCTGACATATTATCTTCAGGACTTTCTTTAAAAGAAATAAATACTTTTTGTATCGGGATGTATTTCAGATCAATTAACCAGTAGGTTAGTATGTGTATGTTGAAAACTGTAACTAACAAGCCACGGAACATTTCTTGTATGCGTGCTTTTCCATTTCCATATTTGATGCCGCAGAAATTCATTAAGTTACTATTGCATATCGGGAACGAAGAAGTGATAATATATTAATCGACTGCATAGGCAACGTTGCTTTATCTAGAAATAGTTTGGAATCTTCTGAACTGGCTCGTAGTTAATTGTTTTTACATTTGTTTGATAAGTTTACAGAAATTCTGTAACAACCTAATATTGTTTTCATTATAAACATGCTTGCATCAATGGACTTTAAAGACCTGGATTATCCGGAAGAACTGACACAGAATAAAAATAAATTAAGGAAGTGCAAGTCTTGAGTCATAAAGTGCCAATTTAAATATGTTTGAATGACCTATTTGTGGTTGCGCAAGAAACTGAATGCTTGGATAAATGTCTTAGAAATATCCACTGACCTTGAAATATTATGACTGGCTGACCTGTTTCAACGCATTACCTGCACTAGAAATTACAGATTTCAACGACTATTGCAATAGCAGGGATTGGACCGTGTTCAAATACTCTTCACCGATTTGTAGTTTTCGTCGTTTACATATGTATGTACATTGATAAGGTGTAGAAGGTAATATTAATTTTGATGGCGTTTATAGCATTTCAATTTTCTCTAGTTTAGAGACCTAACTGTTCTTCATTTGTCCAGACAGTCTTGTAGACAACTGTATGTCTCATATTTGTCCAGGTCTGTCTGAAACGATTCAAGGCAACCATTTTATCTGTCTACTATATGTATTCAATCCAATCGGCATGTTAATGTTTAAGTGTAATATTACCTACAACCGTGATTGATTTATTTATAACTAATTTGCGATTTATACAAATTTATTAGTTTTACTAAATGCTTCTTTACACGATTCAACCTCGCTGAAAGAACGATAGCCTGATGACACATATACACACTCCTACATACCCCACAATACGTAGATCCAACTCCATTAATGATGGTACACTGGGAATCTGGTTTGAACCGAATTCCTGCCGGTTTTCTGATTACCTTTTCAATATCGGCTAATATGTCTTGATCCTGTATATGCTTGTTTGTCAAACAATCTCTGAAATTTGAAATATATATATATATATATATATATATATATATATATATATATATATATATATATATATATATATATATATATATATATATATATATATATATATATATCTATATATATATATATATATATATGTATGTAGGTAGGTAGGTAGGTAGGTAGGTAGGTATGTATGTAAGTATGTAGGTAGGTAGGTAGGTAGGTAGGTAGGTAGGTAGGTAAGTATGTACGTACGTACGTACGTACGTATGTATGTATGTATGTATGTATGTATGTATGTATGTATGTATGTATGTATGTATGTATGTATGTATGTATGTATGTATGTATGCATGCATGCATGCACTGCATGCATGCACTGCATGTATGTATGTATGTATGTATGTATGTATGTATGTATGTATGTATGTATGTATGTATGTATGTATGTATGTATGTATGTATGTATGTATGTATTTATGTATGTATGTATAGGCATGCTTGCTTGTATCCAAAATTATATCGTGAAGACAATGTAATGATGTATTCCACATTTCAATTTTCCTTTCAACTTGTGATATTTCAAATTGACTGTTTTTTAGCCACGTTGATGTGTAGAGTTGTGTTTACAGTGAGCGACTGGTTCTCTATTAGAAGATACGAATGAAAATTTATAAAGATGTATTACTTGGTACATATTGGACTTACTTTCCCGGAAGAGTCCACTTGAAATAATTCACAGAGCATTCTGCGAAATGCCAGGGATGTTCTACGTATTTCTTAAATCGTGAGAATGTGGGATTTTCTGGAGACATAATGTACCCATCCTTAGGTCTGCACCTGTGGTTTGGCTCACTGCCATCATGATTTGCTCCAAGGCTGCAAATACCAAGAAGGTAGTTTATGAACCATATTTGATGCAGTTTTGAAAAGCGGAATACCGAACGAGCGTAACATGTAAGGAGTCAAGTATTATAAACATATAGTCTTTTGTAATGTAAATTATAGATTGAAATAATATGCCTTGTTTTTCTTTCTCGGTACACTCCTGTCGGATATTTTACATTTGAGGTAATGTAATTCAAAATTAATTGAGGTAGATACAATAATGAGGTATACACCAGAAAAGTATAAATTTGAATAATAAATAATTCAAAGTTATTATTCAATAATTTGTCTGAAAAGAGAATATTTGTCCTCAATTGCTAGTGCGTACAATATATCACTGGAATAATATGTATGATTGAATCTATCTTAATTAAATCAGAGCGAGAGATAGCGTTGCCATCGCCACTTGGTACATTAGAACTCTGGCGTATAATGGAAGACTCCAAGAGTTGACACACGAGATGGAACACTACACATGGCACATACAGGGACTGTGTGAAGTAAAGTGGAAAGACCTAGTAGAACATCAAACTGAAGATGGTCATATATTATACTCTAGTGGAGAGTTGGACAACTCCAATAAATGGAGTAGGTTTCCTTGAAAACAAAGCCATCAAGGGATCTGTGCTTGAATGTCGCCCCATATATAGCAGAATGATTTTCATTCGTCTGAAAGCATATCCCTTTAACAATATAATTATCCAAGTCTATGCTCCAACTACTGATAATAGTATTAATAATAATAATAATAATAATAATAATAATAATAATAATAATAATAATAATGAGGACTTTGTGTAGCGCCTAATCTTTCGAATCTTCCATAACGATACAACTACACTACAGAAAAACAAATGACAAAATCAATGAAATTGGAAAATATAAAAACATGATAAAAACATATAAGATACAAAATATTATTAGGTCTCTAAGTTTGTCCCTGCAGTCGAAACAGATGAATTTTAAGACCAGTGTCTCTTTGTGTCTAATTTCAATGGGCAATTGGTGTCACGTCGCCGGGCCATGGTATGCAAAAGAATGTTGTCCATGTGACTTCGTTTTCGCAATGGGAACAATGCAATGAGTAAACGATTGTCAGAAGAAGAGCGTACGTATCGAGCTGGTGGATACTCATGGGTGAGGCTGGATAGGTATGTTGGACTTAAGTCTGTCATTAAAACTTAGCAGAGAGAAACAATTTTGTGTTTGATTCTGTATCGAAGTGATCGCCATTGTAGGGTACATAGCAGTGGTGATGTTTGGTTTGATCGAGGTACTCTAAAGATGATCCGTGCAGCTGTGTTTTGAACTTTTTAAAGTTTCTGTAGGAAATATTGTGACGAACCAGACATAATTGAGATTCATTAGTCTAGTCTTGAAAATACTAATGAACGCATAAGTGTTTTCGTGGCATCAACTGAAAGATATTTACGAAAGGAACTGATGCGTCTCAGTTCAAGATATACAGCCTTTTATATGTTCATGACTTTTTGGTGCAATGTGAGATTACTGTCTAAATTAATATCTAGGTTTCCTACTGACTGTGAAAAATTAATGTCGGTGTCGCTGATATTTTTTTGTCTATTGTCTGACGTAAAGGATATAATTAAAATCTATAAGTGTGTTATAATCAGAATAGCCTACGTTTTATCACAATGATCATGATGATGAAGAAATATAGAAGCTTTACAAACAAAATCCAGGGTATAATAAATATGGTGAGTAAGAAAGACATCCTCATTATCCAAAGTGACTGGAATGACCAAATTGGCAAAAATGCTCTTTCAGAGTGTTATAATAGTCTTGTTAATTAAAGGAGAATAACGTAAATGTATGACAGCTTAGGTTCCATGTACATAATGCCAACCATGTTTGTAATGCACTACATTCTTCATTGAATGTATATTTTATATTCAGATCATGTGTTTATCCTATATTTATTTAACAAACATGACTACAAATAAATAAAAGGAAAACACTCAGCGAATCAATTTGCATTATGTTTCCCCTGAGGAAATATATGTTGCAATGAACAATCTCGCTGAGATGTTAGAAGTTATTCAGATGGGCAATACACAGTTGCCCTGAGCATATCGAAAATTTATGAAAAGAGCAAATATGTGTATTTTTATGAAAGAAAATAAAAAAAGTATTATGTATAGTTGTATTAGATCGAAATCAAAAAATATGTCTATTATATATACTCTGTATTACCGATATACCGCTATTTGTATAAAATTTGTATTAACAAGGAATTCGACAAGCCTAGTTTTCCTTTTGACGAAAAATCTTTACACCTCGTGGAATATCATTCATACAGCATGCATATATTTCATATCATAATGAACTGCATCCTGAAAGGTCATACAAGTGCAGGAGAGAACCATGTTGTTGTTATTTCAAAAGCAATCACTAATGAAGTAAAACATGCTATTACGGTTTAGACATAGACCTAAAAAAAACCTTTAGGAAATTTGTACGAGAGAAGCAGATACACTTTACAGGCAAAACATCAATCGAATCAAATGGTCAACAGGTAAATACATATACAAAACATTGACACATTAATAATTAAAAGAATTGTCTGACCGATTGATTATACAGTCAACATATTAAAGCTTCTTTACGTCTGATATATATTACTCAGTTTTAAAATAACTAATAATCTTATGAATTAGAATTTCAAAATTCAACGGTGATTCACAAGTGTGTATATATAAACTAGTACTGCTTTTTAAAGATGTATTAATAATAACATCGCCATCTTACCATCTTTGTAAAGCAGTTTGTGACTTGCTTATCTACTCGAAAAAATGTGCAACTGTTTCACAACTATATGTTTTGTTTGTGAATGAATATGTACACAAAACTGAATGTATGCAACGGTTTTAATTCAAAATCTAACCCTTTCGTTTCATTAGTAAGAGCGTGGAAAATAACGTACCGCCATAATTTATATACATCTGTAATATGAAACGTATTATCCATCTAACTTTGCAAATGAGACACAAATGTTTGCATCCTTTCGTCCTCATCCTAACTGACACAATTACCTACAACTATGATATTTATCAAGCGTTGCCTTTCTATTTTAAATACATATTTCACTTTTATGTCAATGCTCTAGGTCTAATATTACGTCTTAAACTTTGAATATTATTTCATCTCAAAGGGTTGACAAACCCCGCCCAAGTAATATCAAAGACTTTCAAAAATGATACGAAACGCTGCCTTGCTTGGCGCTCATCATTAAGAGGTTAGTGTTAAGACTGGTCTGTCTGGTTTTAGGATTATGTGACTGGGTGGGTCATCAATCTACATGTCTATGGCAATGATGTTTGAGTGTTAGACAACACTATAAACCATGTCATGTTGTAAGGATTAACCAGATTTCAACCTGTACATGTTAGACCTTAGGGTAATAAGTTTGCCCCGTAAATATTCATGGAAAAGGTCGATTCGGCGAATGATGTCATGCCAGTAATATGACATGGTCATAAAACTAGTGACACGCGCTTTTTTGCCAAAGCCAGTTACATTGTTTACAGGTAATTGGTGGAATTAAGTGTTAGTATGAAAGGTCGTGAATCCGCCCATGACAGACTGTTGTGAGGGGCAGTGTTTGCTAATTATATAAATCAACATACAACCGGAATTGAGTAACGCGTGGCTAACATTGGAATCGCATGTTAAATCTGTTATCTTGAGAACTATTCGTCAGTAGACCAATTTGCGTGAATTAAGGGATGATAAGCTACTCCGACATCATTCGAAATTGGGGGGAAACTTGTAGCATGGGATTTACAAGGAGCTTCCGTAGAAGAAAATTTCAGGGACCAAAGGGAATTACAGCAGTGAAGTTTGCCCAAATCTTTGTGAGACAAAGGAAAAGGAAAAACGGAGGCAGAAGTTAGGCGGACTGGAAGGAATCTGATTACTAGTTCATAGATAGATAATACGGATAAGAAGAAACTCGGGGCAGAATAAAAATCTATCATTCTAAGTTAGATGATGAATTAGGCCGTCACTTTTTGGAGTGAAAAACGAATGACTTGGTTTTAATTTTAATTTTATTTGAGAGATGACCGTTATTGAATTAAATGAAATTGTTGTTATTTGAATTTCACATTTTTATATTCATTAATTTAACTGTCGGCTCCGCTGGCGGATTGTTCAGAGAATTGCTTCTCTATATCACTACTTGAATTGCTGACATAAACGAGCCTCGGTGAGTTTTTTGTTATTAACTTAAATACTAGTGGGAGCACCCCACCAGCCTAAGTCAAGGGAAACCTTTATGAACTGTAATCCTGCAGACATCGAAGCCATACAACTGTCAAATTGTTATTAAAACGTTGAACATCCACATTACACCCCCAACACACACATAAAACAAGTGGACATAGATGTGGGATGCAACTAGGAAGCCTGAATTTGACTTACGCATGTCCCAATACGTGTGCTGCAGTTCTGATGGTATAAAAAAAGTCATTTATACGGACGATCGAAACTCTGCGACCAATGTCACAGACACCCATTGGGAAGGCACGACCTGAAGGGAAACAAAGAATAATGGCTAGATTTGATGATGACATTCATAAGGGATAATATTAGTATTTCTCAGTTGTAATAGTCTGTTTCACTTTGTTTAATTAAATTCATGCTATCAAGTCAAATAGTTTCTTGTTTTCCACTTAATTAAATTAAACATGTGCACGTACAAAAATATCGTCAATTAGTTACATAGTCTTTAAAATAAACATATATGTGAAACTCTAACATAATACGTTAAATAATATAACCGTGGAATGACATGGTCAAACAATCTTATATAATCCGCATTTTATTTTCGCAAGGTGTACAAGATTGAGCCATCTGTACATTGTCATACAGACGCATTTATTGCAATACATACACGCCCTGAGCAAATAGTAATTCAATATATTTCTGCTGTAGCTTGTAATGGTAAGAATATGCTATTCTCATAGTAATAAAATGCAATAATAACACGAATAATAAACACATTATATGGTCTTGTGCCGAGTGTTTGATGTCCTTTCCAAGTAATACATTTTACTGGGGATTAGTGATGGAATATCAACGTATGGGCCTATTCTGACCAATATTTGTAATCGTTTACAGAATCAATGTATAATATTAGCAGTAATTCAAATCGCCACAATGGAGGATACAATATGAATGGAAAGATAAGTAATATCCATATATTTGTTAACATAAAACGTTGCATCTGGTTTATGCTACATCATGATCAATTAAAAAAAATGAATAATTAAAGATAACAGAGCATAAAACTATGTTACTACTGTAACCCAAATAGGGATTTTTTGGGAGCCGTGTTTTTCTTGATGTTGCTGTTGAACATTTTAAGCAACAAGGATTTAATACTATTTCCAGGACAATGTACTAGATGGGACATCAAGCTATTACTATTAATTTGTCTATAAGATGAAGACAGAGAGAGAGAGAGAGAGAGAGAGAGAGAGAGAGAGAGACAGAGAGAGACAGAGACAGAGAGACAGAGAGAGAGAGAGAGAGAGAGAGAGAGAGAGAGAGAGAGAGAGAGAGAGAGAGAGAGAGAGAGAGAGAGAGAATTACCGTAAAATTCAGTATCTTGAGGAAGACCGGAAGATATCGTATGCCTAATAATACAAAAAAATGTCGTACAATGTGTAACTTTACGAAATGCCAAGATTATGTATTGACAATAATTTACTAACGGATACTAAAGACCGTATTTGGTGAAAACTTGAAACTTTTCTAAAGGGAAATTACGTGTTATAAAGTCTGAGAGTTAGCTAGGATAGATTCATATATCAATCAACTGACAACCATCCTTAACTTCGAAAACAAGATGATGCACAAGGCAGGTATACTAAATACTTCCTCAATTTTCACAAGCCTTGTAACAAGGCTTTTTGTTTGGAAACATATGAAACAAATGACATGAGCATGATATATTGTGATTTTTACAAATACAATGTAATTCAGCTCCTGTTTAGCGTAATATTCTAATAGCAAAAGTATTATTATATTATTAGAATCGACATTAATTGATATAATAAAATTTAAACTTGAATGGTTTTAGTTCTTTCAAATCTGATTAGGCTAGGATGTGTGTGACAAAACCACTGTATTGCATTCAATACAATACTTCGATATTGCTGCCTTTCCTTTATGAGCTTTTGAACTAACTCAATCTTTATTATCTTACTTATTTGTAACCTGCAGCATTGAACAATACACCCTAACAAACGAAAACAACATTTAATTCAATACCCTGACATACGAATATTATCACTTTGAGAGTTTGTCTTTACGTATTGCTTAATTTTAAACTTGCATATACATAACGAACACCTTTGTTTACAGTTAAAACAAGCAGGAAGAGATTTAACATCAGTTTCGTCATGCTTGTATCTAAAGATTGGAACAGTTTGATATATGGAAGTACTTGTACGAAGCTTCGAAGAGTGTCGTAGCACAACATGACTGTGAAAAGCATATCTTAAACATTAAAATTTGAGTCAAGAAATATATAATATCTTTTAGGAAAAGCAATTTCCCAAGTTTCACATTTTATTCATCAAGATAGCACTTCAAAATCACTTGAATATGCATACAGTTCTTAAACGTGTCAAATAATATCAGGTAGCTGAGGATTTTGTAATCTTTAGCAACCGGTTTGTCAGACTTGTGCTTGTCATGTTTCTTTATGCAATTCGTCAATTTATTGATATCCCTTACTTAAAAACTCATAATCCTGCAAGATGCTTTCCATGTCCACAACATAATTTGCGCTATGTTGTGTCAACAGTAAATATAACTTGTTTATCAATAAGCCAATTGTTTAATAACAAAGTTCGCATTTGCTTGACACTTTCTTACATTTCTATCGGCCTGTATATGTCCTCTTAATTATCTTGCCTTTCTATCATTTAAATCTATTTTTCTTCTCTCTCTCTCCATTTGTAATTGTATTTCCATGTTACCAAGCAGCTGCAATGTGATAGGCATTTTTCTTTTTCTGATTTGCTATATTTATCATTTCTTTTGAATCTATATATTTATTATTTTTCTTCATCTGGATGTTAAGACCTTACTTGTATGTGTTCAAATAACACACGATATAGACAAATCAGTCATACCCAAAGCTCAGTTATTCAAAAGTTCTTTTCTAGCCAATGTTTACACAACACAGCTTTCATCGCCTGGATTGTTAAAAATGTTTAAATTACAGAAACACCAGTTTTTGTTTCTCGGTTGGACGTTAAACAATGTTGACAACCTTACATAACAAACTGCTTATAATCGTTTTTGTAGCCACCTGTATTTGCAATACGGAAACATATAAACGTATATGCTTGATGTGTATTTAACTATACATTTTGATGATGCAACTGATGATGTCGTATCAATGTGTTTAATACATACATATTGAATGAGTCTATTATATCGATGAAGGTATATTAAACAAATATGTAATGGTTTCCGAAAATGAATTCCTTTTGACGGCTATAAGGAAGACAAATTATTGATCAAAACAAGTAGAGCTTAAACTAGCTTGGCATACACCCTCGCAGTACACACAGCATTCTTTTGCAAGTCAGTTTGAACTTGATAACTTCTAAAGATCTTGTTTTATATGCCTTTTAGATAGAACTTGAATAATATAAGAAATCTAAGCTAACAGATGTGCATATAATAGGTAAATTGCTATTGTAAAAGTACTTTATATATATTTGTAGATTTATGTCTCAACTCGACCAATGTAGGTACGCAAGAAAACCCGGAGGAAGCTTCTCGTGGGTGACTTTCTTTCTGAGGTCTTCATGGATACGTCCTCATTTCAAATATACTGACCGTACGATATATACATAAGACAATATGAAATATTCGTATTAGCACATACATTGCGTAACTACTCTTACCTCGTGAAGAGAATGACTTGGTCGTAGTGCGCTATAGAGCGATTTAAGATGTGAATGTCATAGAATCCAAGTTCTTGTAAATATGTATTTCCATTAATCATTGATTGGCCTCCATTTCGAATGATTGTAGAATTAATGTGTGGAAATTGTTCTACCTTCTATAATCAAAAGAAAGAAGAAACGTACAAATACACAATGATCTGGTTTAAATATCTTTTTCGGTCAATCACACTCTTCTTCTGCTATTTATCTTCAATTGTGAAACTATATGTGAAAACTGCTGTTCCGACGATACACATTAGAGGTAACAGCATGTACTAAACTTATATGGTAACATCACATTTTAAAATTTAAGTGTAGATATGTCCTTCTCATACTGAGCAATATGGTGGTACAATTTTGTATTATTGTAGTGTACATAAACAGTATGAGAACGTCTTACAGATGCAATAATTTATAAAAGAATCACCGATGAAGAAACGATACTTGAATTGAGTTTAAAATTCCCTCCTACTGCTGATAAACTTGTTGATATTGTTGTTGTTACCGCTGGATTTTAAAGAAATGTTCGTCATATGATATCTACACATGGCTGCCAGTATATGTCCTAGACTGTAAACACTGGGAGATCCTGACCCACTTGAAAGCTACTGGAAAGCAATTATACCTACCTAGACCGAGGTACGACACGAGCGCACACCAACATATGTGCGCTGCATGAGTGGTAAGCAAGTGCCAGAAACCTATACCACTATTTTACCTGAAGCTACCAGTTAAGAATTTCGTGAATAAGTGATATGTTTACAAGCAAAACAATTGTGCTTGTCTTAGAATGGGAACATTTCAAATTTATCCATACATACTAGATTTACCAAGTAAGTAAGGTAAAGATTGCTTTTCAGTGTCAGTTTTCTGTATTACAATCTATGATTAAAATTAATTTAACTTGATTCTGCTTCGCATAGCTGCTGGTATAATGGTTGTGTTGTGTAAAATAGCTCCCTTGTTATTTCCTAAGGTGATATGTTGTACTTTTATGACTTCATGGATTTTGTGATCTACTCTTGATAATCTTTATATTTTTCGGTTTCAATCTCTCTTATTTCATTCGTAACGGTTAAAGGGTTGGCAGTCAATTTTCAAATTATATTTGTCATATTTGTTCTTACTAGGTGATATATATATATATATATATATATATATATATATATATATATATATATATATATATATATACAGATTATTACAGTTTGATGAAAGAACACATTAATAAGAGTTTTGTCAGTATTTAAGTTTACTATCATAAGACCTTGCCTAAAAATCATTATCAAGTATGTATGGTGTTGAATGCGCTTTACATAGCATTTCATTCCTACCCCAGTTAGCTTCGAAAGTGTCATCAGAGTAACAATATGGAGACAACGTTAAGGCTAGATTTAGGTGTCTTATCTGAGGTATCTGTACGATCAGACCATCGTCCTATTCAGCACAATTAGATGAGCTAGCGATCTAAGAATTAACACGACAAATACTAACATTACCTCCACCATTTTGTCTACCTGTGTTGCTGTAACTGCTTCTTTTTTACCCCATTACTGCTATATGCA
The DNA here is from genome assembly GCA_029339505.1 of Unio delphinus. Taxonomy (NCBI): domain Eukaryota; kingdom Metazoa; phylum Mollusca; class Bivalvia; order Unionida; family Unionidae; genus Unio; species Unio delphinus. Next base: position 25,087,301 of record JAQISU010001239.1, on the reverse strand, counting down.
TAAGTTATGGTCGTTTTATATATATATATATATATATATATATATATATATATATATATATATATATATATATATATATATATATATATATATATATATATATATATATATATAACTACTTTGTCTATTATATATATATATATATATATATATATATATATATATATAGACAAAGTAGTTTTTAAACAACTAGAGTTGTATAGATTGGTTCGTGTCTTGCATCTGCCTGTACCTTGTACAATTAAAAGCTTTAACATATTCAGTACATTTAAACATTTCTATATTGTGGTATCTTGGTACTACACCTCAAATAAAAATACAGCATGGGGCTAATGTATAGAGTATATTATGATTACGTTTTACATTTTAGAGATTATTTTTTAAGATCCCGTCCGTCCATCACACACGAGGTATTATGAGGAGTATGAATTAAGTATTGCTACGTCATATACGTGTATGTATGTATGTATGTATGTATGTATGTATGTATGTATGTATGTATGTATGTATGTATGTATGTATGTATGTATGTATGTATGTATGTATGTATGTATGCATGCATGCATGCATGCATGCATGCATGCATGCATGTATGTATGTATGTATGTATGTATGTATGTAGGTATGTAGGTAGGTATGTATGTATGTATGTATGTATGTATTTATGTATGTATGTATGTATGTATGTATGTATGTATGTATGTATGTATGAATGTGTGTGTATAGATATTTCACATATTGAGTAGTATAAGGTATTATAACTATATATATTATCACTAATGTATTTACTGTTCACTTCAATTTATCTCCCATTTAATGAAGCAGAACTCAGCAATTATTGCTTACTTTTATAAATGTTCGTAGCACATATTGGTGACTTGGTATCCTTTATGTTACACATTAATACATCTTAACTCGGTAAGTAAGTTTTTCTTCTAAATATATCAGTAATGTACACAGATGTATCATAATATCTTGTATAAATACTGCTAGATTAAATATGAGGGTTTCTTGAGGAGGAACCATCACTGATAGTAATAATTTCTTAAGATGAGTTTGTACCAGGTGTGATCGAGTAAATATAATTATATGTATCATATAATATGATTACTTTTATCCCGCTTCACATAATTGTTCGAATAAATCGCATAATAAAATAATGACCAATGGGTCATCTACCTTACCCACAATACATCGTCTCAGGCCGTTGGTATATGGTGCTTTGAATTTAAATTACCTTATCCTGCCATATCATAATTTGAAATACAATGCACATGTCTGTTACAAAAATAATATGTATTGTGTATCAAATGGCATTGTGCTACAAAACGGTCTTCATTGATTTTGATTGAGTTGTATTAACCTTCGAATGGGAGAAAATACCCATAATGCAGAGGAGACGTATTTCAGAGTGTGCTATATACGTAATCCTGGATTATTTTCACAAGTACCAGAACTGGTCAGATCTTTTTTCTCTGTAAGGCACTAAAATCGTCATTGCCTAATGTCCCTTAGATTGTAACAAATTATGTTTACAATTAGTATAATAAAACAGTTAATACCTTTATATGAATTCCACCCTATCATGTAATATAAGAAAAGTACTCAAGGACACACAGGAAATAATTTTTTTTTACCTGGAGCATTACAAAAGCGCGAAGGTTGACAGAAATTGATATAGCAGGATCGGTTATTCCTTTGTAAAGCTGGTCCACCTAATGAGAAAATGCAAATGTTTGTTTTTTCAATAACAATTAAATCAATACTGCGATGAAGATATACACCACAATGGTATTGTTTCAAACGCCTTTTGAAAGATGCAAGTTCATTATAATTTTTATAGAGAAAATAACAAAACTCATCTATTATTTTCCAACCAAAACGGATTGGAAGACATCACAATGTCTAAGGTTTAGAAAAATAAAGTATTTTCATTATTTCTTTTTCTTAATTTCAAAGAAGATATAATAATTTAGTTCCAAACCAAATACAATTTATACTGGCAACTTTGGTGATTTCTAATAGATGACAAGTAAATTATGTCAGAGTTTGCTTAGTATTATAAATAATTTTAAGGAGGAATTATTTTTAATGCTGATAAGAAAATAAATATATATGAGTCACATTAGTGAACTTAACTAAGTAACATTAATAAAACGTGAAAGTTATTTGGGATCGAGTTGTGAAGTAAATCCAGGCCAAATTCATTCTATCTATCTATCTATCTATCTATCTATCTATCTATCTATCTATCTATCTATCTATCTATCTATCTATTTATCTATCTATCTATCTATCTAA